>LPNX010511207.1:8471-22872 GCA_001517045.1 Pseudotsuga menziesii | reverse complement strand
CCCCCCCCCCTCAAGCTGAACACTGAAATTAGTCTAACCACCCTGATGAACTCATCCCCAATAGTGAACGGAGGTAAGTGAACTTCTTTTTTGAAAATCTCTTGGCGAAGATGTCTGCAATCTACTCATCAGTCGGGCAGTATTGCAAAATGATGGTCCTGTCATGCACTAACTCTCTGATGTAGTGCATGTGTATCTCTACATGCTTTGTCCTCTGCCTAGTAACTAGATCTGTGGATATCTTAATAGCACTTTGATTATCACAAAAGAGGACAATGGACAAAGTACTACCAAGATCAAACTCTGAAAGAATGCCTTGCAACCAAACAGCTTGGATGCAAGCATTCATCGCTCCTCGGTACTCGGCCTCTGCTGAAGACAATGCTATGGTGGCCTTCTTTTTGCTAGACTAGCAGATGGGGCCACCACAAAATAGGAAGACATATCCGGAAGTAGACTTCTGATCAATAGAATCACTCACCAAATCGGAATCTATGTACCCAACCAGCTCTAGCTCGAAGTCTGTAGCATAGTGAATGTCGTAGGTCCTGGTTCCTTGAATATACTGGAGGATCCTCTTGGATGCCTTCCAATGAATATCATGAGGCTTATGCATGTATCTTGACACATCATTCATGACATAATAGATATCAGGCCGAGAATGAGTCAAGTAGAGCAAGCTACCTATCAGCTGTCGATAAATAGTGCAGTCCAATATGGGAGGTGTGCTTTTTCCTTCTTTAAGGTTGATCCCTGAAAGGAAAGGGAATGGAGCAGCCTTATATTCAGCCATGTTAAACTTGAATAACAAATCTGATATGTATTTGTACTGAGTGACCATTATCCCATCAAAATGTTGCTCAATTTCGAGCCCCAAAAATTGTTTTAAGAGCCCCAAATCGCTCATTTCAAATGCATTGTGAAGAGCAGTTTTGATGACTGAAATAGAAGCAACTGTGCTACCTGTGATCAATAATTCATCAACATCTAAAAAAATAATAATCAAATGACCATCATACTTCTGTATATACACATTTGGATCTGATTTACACCTTCGGAAGTCTTGCGAGAGAAGGAAGGCATCCATCTTGGAATACCACTCTCTTGGGGCCTGTTTTAACCCGTATAGTGACTTATTTAGCTTGAAAACCAAAGATGGATAAGAAATGTAGCCCTTAGGATGCTTCATGTATATCTCCTCATGAATATATCCATGCAGAAAGGCTGACTTAACATCCATATGATGCACTTCCCAGTGCTTAGATGCAAAAATTGCCAAAACTAGGCGGATGGAGTCCATTTTTGCAACCGGTGCAAAAGTCTCATGGTAATCCACACCTTGGTCCTGGGAGAAACCTTTTTCTACCAGCCTTGCCTTATATTTGTAGGTTCTTCCATCAGCAGCAACCTTAGTATGAAACACCCACTTGCATTGAACCAATTTCCTCCCCGGAGGAAGAGAAACTAGCTCCCTGCAAGTGGTGTTTTTCTGAAGAGAATTCATCTCTTCATCCATGTCAACTTGCCATCTCGGATCCTTCCGAGCATGGTAGTAAGACTTAGGGTATGAACTTATCATCAAATAACAAGATTCGGACAGCAAATAATCATGACAAGAAAGTGCAATACCTTCTCTTTGGAAATCAGACCGGGTTCTCCTTGGATCATTCGGATTTCCAATGTTATCTCCCACGGAGGAGAGTGTCTGTTGGGCCCAAGTTGGGAGATGATTTTGTACTTTAGGTTCTGATTCAGAATCTGGTGTTTGCTATACACTGATATAAAAAATCAGAGGATCCAAATCAGGGTCATCACCCCCAATTACATCATCCAAATATTCAGTAGAATAGGAAGGAAATTCAACAGTTTTCTCCTTCACTAGTTCTACCTCCTGAAGAGGCTTATCGAACTTGACACTCCTTTCAATGATGATCTATTTTGTTTTGATATACAGGATCTTGAAACCTTTTGATTGATTAGGATACCCAATAAATAGATATTCTATGCTTTGCAGTTGCAAAGCCCTCCTTTTATCAAGTGGAATTCGGGCCCATGCAGTGGACCCAAACACCCGCAGATTCGACACATCCGACTTGTGTCCGAAGTATGCTTCGAAAGGGGTCTTCCATTTCATGAATGAGTGTGGCACTCTATTCTGAATATATGCTGCAGCATGCATGGCTTCAACCCACAAATTTGCAGCCAACTTCTTTGATTCCAACATACAGGTGGTCATCTCCTTGAGAGACCGATTCTTCCTCTCCGCTACACCGTTCTACTGGGAAGTGTAGGGGATTGAATGCTGGATCTGAATACTAATTTGGGAACATATATGTAGTAACTCATTACTGACATACTCCCTGCCATTATCATATCTCAATATCTTGATCTTTTGTCCAGATGCATTCTCAATCAAGGCCTTCAATTCAATGAATTTTTCCAAGACTTCTGACTTCTTTTTGATAAAAAAGACCCATGTGTATCTGGAAAAGTCATCAATGAAATTCAGAACGTACCTTTATCCATTCATGGATGAGATAGGCATGGGACCGCTGATATCAGAATGTATCAGTCCCAAGATGCATGATGCTCTGCTTTCCTTCCCCCAATTGAACTTATGCTCAGGGTGCTTTCCAACAACACAACCCTTGCAAATTCCAGTGGTAGCTTTGATGATCTGGAGGTCTTCAACCATAGAATTATTCTGTAATTGCTGCAAGTATTTAAAGTTCAGATGGCCAAACCTCTCATTCCACACTCTACTAACTTCATTTCCATGAGTCAGTAATGCGGTGGGATTTGCATCCGCCACAATGATGGGAGAACTCGTAGGCTTTTGCATGATGGTTTGCAAGACCTTTTGCTACAAGTTTTTCAAATGAAAATTATGTGATCTCTACATCATCCGGGCTAAAGGATACTCTCTTGGGAACTCCTGTATGTGTCATTTGATAAACACTTAGGAGGTTTGATGCAAGATATGGTACATACAGAACATTGGAAAAATAACCATGCTCAAGATCTACAGTACCTTGTCTTTCGGATATGATTGTGGAGTCATCTCCCATGTGGATGGGAATGGATTTGCTGGTCTCCAAAGATGAGAAGGGGTCTCTTTCAGCCATCATGTGGTTCGAAGCTCCAGAATCTATCAAGAGTGCTTTGGACTTCGAAGTGCTTGCCATGAGGGCATGACCTCTTTCATGCTATGGTTCCCGATCTTGCTGATATCTCCTCCGAAAGCTTTCTGGAAGATTGATGTGATTTCTCTCAAGGAGAGAGGTAGTTTCATCAAGTTTCTTTTTCATGCAGGCATGTTTAGGGTGGAAGCCCTTCCCGCAGTATGAACACTTGAATTTTTCCTTTCCATGATGCCCTTTTCCTTTGTTCTTATTTGAGCTGGAAGACTCTTCATGCTGTTCGTTTTCAACTTTAGGCTTAGGAGCTTTGAATTTGGTTTTTGGGTTCTTTTGCTGCTTTCCTTTACCCTTCAAATCTTTGGGCCCTGAGACATGGAGGGATTGATCACGGGAGGATCTGATGATCCCCATCTAGACAAGCTTATCATGTTCCCTTGTTAGGGACTCAATGAAGGCATTGAATGAAGGCATCTTCCATCCAGGGCTTGTGAGCTTCCCCGCACGGAATGTAGAGACAAACACTGAATAATCAGCTCCAAGTTTGGAGAGTATGGCGAGGATGAGCTGATCATCCTCCTTCTCCACCTTACATTGCTTCAACAGTAAGACAATGCGCTTGAACTTTGTGAAAAAATCATTTAAGGTCTCGAAATTGGAAGGCTGGAGAGACATCAACTCATTTTCAAGCTGGTATACTCTCAAATCATCATGTTTTCCATACAGGGTTTCCAATTTGT
Source organism: Pseudotsuga menziesii (assembly GCA_001517045.1). NCBI lineage: Eukaryota > Viridiplantae > Streptophyta > Pinopsida > Pinales > Pinaceae > Pseudotsuga > Pseudotsuga menziesii. The sequence goes on along the minus strand of LPNX010511207.1, from coordinate 18,995 downwards.
CCCATATTTCCTTTGGAGTCTTCAATCTCGAGAGATGGAAAAGAAGATCCCGGGAAACAGAGAGGCACAAGAATCCGTATGCTTCATCTTTTTTGTTCAAGAATATAGCTTTGTCTGCCATAGAAGAAGGCTCTTCTTTAGTGTCCATAGTGACCCTATAAAGTCTTCTGGCACGTAGCTGGATCTCCATGTCTCCTTTCCATGAATGGAAATTGAACTAAGTCAAGAGTTCTATGGAAGAAGCCATTTGAAACTGCAGGAGCAAATGCTTTTCACCTGTTAAAACCTGCAAATCACAACAAAAGGGGCATCGTAAGGTCAGACAGCCTGCACATTTTAGGCTTTCATCACACCCAGTATAGTTGATCAAGGAAACTTGACCAACAATTCCTTAACTTGGGGTATTAAGTGGTAAGCCTTGGCTTCTGGTGCAGTGTTGGATTTTTGAGCTTTTGCTCAGTTTTTCATGCAAGATCTGTCAAAAACCTTGTTTTTGAGAGATCTGAGCTTTGTTTCGTCGTGAGCTCTGATACCATATTAATTTGTCACAGTGGTCTAGGAACTGAAAACACAGTCTCACAAAGAATATAGACAAATATGCATGAAATTAACAAAATGGTGCTGCAATGGGAGTAGCAGCTCTGTAGAATCAAATGAATAATGAATAATACAATACAATGATCATGCAATAGGCATGAATTCCAAGACAATTCAAATTCCCAAGGAGGTCATTTGAATTGAATGAATGGATGTAGCTTAACTGACTGTAAGCCACTGTAAACACACTAGTTAACCAACTGATCAAGTGCCGATTGACTCAACTAAGTCCTAACTGAAGTCAGAGTGCAATGAATGACTGAGTCTAACTAAAAGTAGCTCAGACATATGTCACTACATGCCAACCAACAAGTGGTAGCGCATCAATAACTCCAATGAACCCCGATGAGGTTAACCAAAGTCAAACTGGTCATCAGAAGTGGTTGTAGGTGCCTATGTTAGCTCTAGTTCATAAATAATCATTAAAAGTAATTAAATAATGAATGGAGGTGCCTTCACCACTTAACTTAACTGATTGTAACCATCAGTTATCAATTAGGTGCATTTATGACACTCAGATCACTCCCGGAGTGCTCCAGTTGGCCTCCTCAAATGAAGGAGAAGGCTTAGTTGGCCTCCTTGACTGAAGGTAGGCATGGGTGTGCTCATGCTGATGTCATACCGTGCTCCTCTGATGTCAATTAAGTCAATAAAACTTAGGATAGTAGTTTAACAAGGCCAAATTGACCAAATTAAGTGTGCATGGTGGGTAAATGTCTCCAACACCCGCCCTTAAGCTATACTCAGGAGAAGTAGAAACATAAAGTGCATGAAATGCTAGGGCTCTGGCAACTAAGGCCATAGGTCACCCTGTACAATAATGAAACTCAAACAATGCTCAAGAATAAATCTAAGTGAGGAAAAGAGGGAAAACCCAGTGGAAAAAAACCCCCCTCAAGCTGAACACTGAAAGTAGTCTGATCACTCTGATGAACTCACCCCCAACAGTGAACGGAGGTAAGTGAACTTCTTTTCTGAAAATCTCTTAGTGAAGATGTCTGCAATATGCTCATCAGTCGGGTAGTATTGCAGAATGATGGTCCTGTCATGCACTAACGCTCTGATGTAGTGCATGTGTATCTCTACATGCTTGGTCCTCTGCCTGGTAACTGGATCTGTGGATATCTTAATAGCACTTTGATTGTCACAAAAGAGGACAGTGGACAAAGTACTACCAAGACCAAACTCTGAAAGAATGCATTGCAACCAAACAGCTTGGATGCAAGCATTCACCACTCCTCAGTACTCAACCTCTGCTGAAGACAATGCTATGGCGGCCTGCTTTTTGCTAGACTAGCAAATGGGGCCACCACCAAACATGAGGACATATCTAGAAGTAGACTTCCAATCAATAGAATCACCCGCCCAATCAGAATTTGTGTACCCAACTAGCTCTAGCTCGGAGTCTATAGCATAGTGAATGTCGTAGGTCCTAGTTCCTTTAATATACTGGAGGCTCCTCGTGGATGCCTTCGCAAGACAGAGCCTTTATCGGTGAAGCAGCCCGTGGAAGACTCTGAGAGATCATATTACAAAGCATGCCCTATCACAAAAGAATGTGGTGGTTATGCTCATGGAGAACGTGCAAGTTAAAAAAGGCGTTCATGTCCAGGATAAAAATATCTTTGTTTTTCAGTGTTTTTGTCTTTCTTTGATAAATGGGTTGCTAGACTGCAAACTTGTTAGTTTGAGTCTTTATTTATATTCTCTAGACATTCCAACCTGACTCATGCCTGTTTTTTCCTCTATTGGGACAACCTTTTTCGCTTCAAAAACTCAATACTTAGTTATCATTTTCGCTTGGCTAAGCTGGTGGTACCACCTTCTGAGACCACCATGATCTCTTGATGTATATAGCTCTGTAATTAGTCTTTTCATGTGATGATATAATATAATTTTGTACAACTTACAAATATATTTATATATATATTGACAATATCTCAAACATATATACATATATGTATATATGCTAATCATTTTTATTAAAAAATATTTTTTAAAATAAGTATATGGAGTAATCTTATAAGTGTTTGCTTTGTCTAGTGATAAGGAAATGTTGATTTCTTTAATTTTAATAAAAACAAATATAATGGTTTTTTTTAGAGTTCTATTTAACCCCAAGTGAGTACCAAGCTTTAATTTGTTTTTTAGGTGAAGAAGATGGATATCATATTGCTCGTGTTTGGCTGTCCTCATATAATCTGATTTTCCAAAATTACATGATCACTGCAATGCATGCATTATCATGTTGGCAGAACATCTATATTCAACCTCAATAATGTGAATAATCTAATGTTTTGAGAATATTATATCAACTCCGATAAAAAGTCTACTTTGTCTCTCGCTTTTTCATCTCCCACCTTCTCCCTTCAATACGACATTCTTTTTTCCACCCAAAATGTAATTGCTAATTTTACTTTAAATTACTTTCTACATAATAATTATATACTCTTAATTTCCACATATAAAACTTGTGACTCCTTAAAACTATTGTGTACATTAAAGGTTTCTAGTGCCTTTCACTTCCTCCAACAATGAGGATTCATACAATTTGAAATTAACAAGTTCATCCATAAACGATGTCTATTATTAAAATATTCATTTTTTCACGTATATATGTAAATTAATAAATACTTGGTATATGCTACATATGGTAGTTAGCTATTTAATATGGCCAAATGGTTAATAATCAGTCTATCTTGACATTCTATATGTGTTTTATTACCCATCCAATTAGAACAACGACCTTAAATATATCGTCAAAACCACAAAACGAATGAGTAAACGGTATTCAATGTGGGAAGGCCCGTAGCAGGTAACCGCGAGGCAGCACCCTTGAAAGTAAAATTTGACATGTTCAACGATCCCAAGCGAACCACATCCGCCGCTGAAACATTTTTAAGTGAGAAAAACGATGTTAGAGGATTGCAGGTTGTTGTATCAAGAGAAGTGAGGTGTTCTTCAACTCAGTATGGGGGAGATCCTGTCACGTTATGCTAACTGACATAAATAAAAAATTAAAAAATCTAAATTATATGGACTTAAAAAAAAACTAGTATAGATTCATTTTAAACTCAAATTTATCAAGTACCAAGAGGGATCCAAATGGTATAAAAATGCACACCTCAAGAAATTGAATCCCTCTCGGTGCTTGATAGATCCGGGTTTAAAATGGATCTATGCTAGTAGCTAGTTGTCGTAAGAAATTATATGTAAAAAAATCTTTTCTCTCATGTTGGTTGTAACGACGATGAGCGATGGGTTGTCGAAAAAAAAGAAGAGGGAAGTGATACAAGTCATTGCTCTCTGCCCGATCACTATTTCACCCCACAACTTTTCATTTACCTAAAAACAAGTTTATGTATTCATCTATTGGTTGTAGGCAGACACTTTATTTGTTCATACACTTCTTCCATAAATCACAACCTTTTAGTAGGTGTGTTTTCTTGTAGGCATACCCATTCATTTTTCTCATTAGATTTCACATTGGTTTGGTGTTGCATGTTTCATACACTCAATATAGCTCAAGTCAAAAGAACATTCCCCATCATTGATTAATTTCATTTGAAGAATCCTATCTATCATTAAAAGATTTGAAACCTTGAATCATTTCTAAATAATTACATTTTAAACACATCCACAATCTTTAAAATTTAAAAACTTTAAAACTATGATCATCCCAAATACTAAGAACACTATATATTGGATGAATAGAGACATCAAATTCAGGTTGATTCAAGGTTGCTACCTTGCCCTACTACTGTTTTCCTTTCCTTCTCAACTATATTCTAGCTACATGAGTTGTTGCAACCACGTATCCAACACAAGGAATATAATTTTCTCTCTCCTCTTGGTATTATAATGTATAACTGGCATGGCTAACTGCTAATGATTTTAAACTAATATCTAAATCTTTTGTATGCCCAAGCGCACTATCCTTACCCAAATAGTGGGTTTAGCAGTTTGTTTGATGTTAGTTGTGTTGGGTTTGACTCTTCGAGGGAGTTACCTCGAGTTATCAAGAGAAGCCCAGACAAACCTTTCGGCATTTACATGTTTTGTTCAAGTGAGGGCGCAACGTATATTGATAATTCTGATATTATTTAGAATATTTTTTATTTAGCATGAAAATTTTTATGATAATATTGTACATAATTGTTTTTCCTAGCTTATAGTATGTGATTCTGTTTTGAAAAAGCTTATGATAATATTGTATAGGACTATTTTTCAGAGTATAAAGCATATGATTATTTTTTGAATCACACCATAGAAAAGGCTATAATTGAAAGGAGAATTGCAAAACCTGATTTAGAATCTTCTACCAAAATAGGCATATTATTACACCTAGAAGCCATTGGTGTTGGGTATCAGGTATATTCAACTCCCTTTTTAAATAAAAATTTGGAAGAACAAAAAAATTAATGTTGAAAGCTATCATCTCAACTTGTTGAGAAGTAAAAGTTATGCTAGTTTCTTATTATGTTAAGAGTTTGATATTAAATTGTAATTTGACATTGACTTTTATCTCCATTGTGATATCCATTTTGTGAAGAATGATAATGTACCCTGAAAACAAGTACCACCCAAAAGTTGTTGAGCTAGGGAAGAGCTTGAGTGCTATAAAGAACATTGTGAGAAAGAAGATTGCATCACATATTATGATTCCTCAAGAAATGTGACAAGAAGGATATCCGGGCTAATTTTCCCAGGGTAAAGCTCGCCTCCTTATGGGATAATATTATTGAAATGTGTTAGAAAAATGATTTTCCAAGTGAATTCCAAACCCATAATAAGTGGATAGATGATGGCACTACCTATAGCAGACTTAGCCTTGTAGAGATGCTTGATATTGCACACGATTATTTGATTAACCCCAAGGGTGGAATTTACTTACCTCATATTATAAATAATATTTTTTCAAAATTCTTAAAAAATGGGTGGACTGCCTCATTATAAATAAATAGTTTTTCAAAATTCTTCAAAAATAGGTGGAATGTACTTCAGTAATTTTTTTTCAATTTTTAAGAAAATATAATTAATAAAAGCATTGAAATCTTATATTAATAAAATAAACAGAAAAAGCAATATTATATCATATTCATTTTAAGAAAAAAACAAACTTAGATACGGTGTTAGAGCATTATTCAAATTAAAGTTAAATATGCTATTAAAAATACTCTGTATATTTTAGGCCAAATGATTTGAAATGTATATAGAACTAGTGTTTGTTTATCACATTAATAAAAATTAATTGTCAAACATATCTAAGTTATCTCATAAAGCTTTGCTGATCCAATTTAAGTTTTAAACTATTATTATTTAGCTTCATATCAAATTCAAAAGAACAACTCAATATTTCTATTGCAAAAAAGGTCTCTTCATAATTAGCCACAAAGCTTGGTGGCAATGTCGGGGACATTGCCACCACGTGGCTCTTGTTTGTATATAAGAATATATGGTATGATATATTTAAAATAGAAAGTTATTATTTAGTTAGATGTTTTTTTTCTATAAGGCTTATAAATCTTTTGAAATTTAAACTATGATAATTTTTATTTATATAAATATAAATATATTTGAGAATCTCTACTTTCAGTCATCTTGTTTCAATTTTAATGACTTTTACAAATATAAATAATTATTCATATTTAAATTAAGTTAAAATATGTTTTTATGGAAATTTTTTGTTATTTTTATAATAAACATGTTTTTTAACTTTTTCTTTTTTTTCAATTTCATTAACTTTCTTCCGTATGCAAATGAATATTAATATTTAAATTAAAATACTCGGTTTACTTTAAAATATTGTTCGTGTGCTTGCCAAGAAGCTTTCCAAGCTCACTATAATTTTGGCAAGTTAAGAGGTTATAACAAGAATCTTTCCAAGCTCACTCATTGACTTTCTTCTGTATGCAAATGAATATTAGTATTTAGATTAGAATAAATCTTTTTTTTTCAAAAATTGTACTTAAACTATATAATATAAAATAATATAAAAATGGATTAAAAAAAATTGATGATGATGATGATGATGATGATGGCAGGGGCGTGTTCTTGTGTTTTCCAAGAAGTTTTCCAAACTCACTATAATATTGGCAAGTTAGAAAGTTATAAAAAAAGCTTTCCAAGCTCAGTGTAATTTGGGCAAGTTAGGAGGTTATAAAGGTTACTATTGTACCAATACTATGAAACTCATATTTAATGTGGATGCAAGCAAGGCACTTTAAGAGAAAATGATTTTTATCCTCAATGCTCATAAAGTTACACAGATGACAAACCCTTTGTTATATAATAAGATTTGAACTCTTATTTTTTAATATTTAATAAAAATTTGTAAAATAAATTATTATATATTTATTTAAAATATTTAAAATTTAAAACAATTTAAATTTTTCTTATTAACATATATACATTATTAATTATATAATTAATTTATATTATCTATATAATCAATTCATATTATCACATAGTTTTTCCAAATACAAATAAATATTATATATAAAACTGATTTATATAAATTTATATTATTATTGGTTTTCTTCCCAATACAAATAAATATTAATATGTAAATTAAGACTTAATTTATTATCATTATATACTTTATAATTTATATAATCAATTTATATCAGTATTGACTTTTCATACAATACAATATTAATATTAATATTTAAATTAAATTAAATTTCAGATAAGATTGAACTATATAAATATTTAAATTAAATTAAATTTAAAAAAATAAAATTTAGGTAATATTTGAATGATATAAATAAATTAAAATTTTCATATTTATTGAATTTTATTAAATTTGTAAAGTAAATTTTTATATATTTATATAAAAATTTTAAAATCATAAACAATTTAAGATGTTTTATAAATTTCAAAGAAAATTATTATTTTCTTCTTATTATTAAATTATGTAGTTTTACCTATTTATGTGTTATTCTATTGAAGTATTTTTTATAGAAGGGAGATTGTCTTGCATAAGTTATTCAAATCCTTGAACAAGGTGGATATGTAGTTGATGATATTTGGCACACTGAGAGCACTAGGTGACTGAATGTCCATGGCAACTCTCTTGACTACCACCAGTGTATTAGGAAACATGTTAGGGAATGGATCCATTGTTACCAATCCAAGACGCAAGAAATATGCCGATATGTGATATCATTAAAGATACCGTTAGGTTTTATATAAAAGAATAACTCAATGCTATCGTCTTGTTACTACGAAAAACATGGATGCAATTGGGGGGGAATACAGAGGCAGAGTGGAGATTTTGGGGGAATGAATCAATGTTCAATGGATAAACGATCTTGATGGGATCAAATTGGAGAGATATTGTTCAGTGTAAATTATCTTCATGGGATCATCGTGTACTATAAAATCGATCATATTGAGATCATCGTGTACTGTGAGATTTGAACTCAAATCTAAACATAGCGATGACTGGTGACGATTCAATTTTTGAAATAGACTTAGTGCTATACATTACACTTAGTTAACTTGGTTATTAAATAAACCGAGTGAATAAGTTACTCTTATTGGACAACATGAATTGGTTGTCCACTGTTACTCTTGAATATTCTGAAGGAACACATTGGATGATGCTACAATTAATGTCATAAGATTTGGAAGAAGGGCCCAAAGTTTCACAACAAAGATTTTGATACAATTTAAGAGCTAAATGATCTTTTCTAGTGGAATTCATTCGGTTAGAAGATGTGATCAGCCATAATATTGTTGAAAATGGATTATCAGAGTCATTTCTGGTGTACTTCATTCAGTGAGAAGATGTGACGAGTCATAATATTGTTGAAAATGGATGATCTGAGATTCTTCTATGTAGTATGATTGGATTGGAAATAATTTTTTTCACATTATGCATAACATTGCCCCATTTATAATAACCGTACTATTGAATTGGAAATAAATATTAGCACATCGTGCATATCATTACCCCCTTTGTAATATAGATCTCAACTAAGAATTCCTAATTTATATGGCCGCCTCTAACAAATAAGTAGAATTAAGGGAGAGCTTCAAAAAATTTCATGGTCATGGATGGTCAACGGCGGATAATGTTATTAGTTTAATTGATTATTGGATTGGGTTATAAGGTGAAAGATCTTGGCCTTTTTTTGGTATGGTGATTTTTTTCACTTAAATAATATTCCAAAGTCAATAACAACAACATCATCAATAGTTTACAATACTTTTAAGATATTCACTTAAATAATATTTGAATTATATAAAAACAAAAAATACCCATAAAAATTTTACTTTTCAATGTATGCATGAAATCTCCTCCACCACCACCACAACCACTAGCACGATAAGGACCAACACCACCAACACCATAAAAATCCAAAGATACCCATAGCAATTTAACCTTTCATTTTATACATGAAATTTATAGTCCCATCATCAACACTAGCACCAAGGCCATGAAATCCAAAAAAACCCACAAAAAAATTGACCTTACAATTTATATATGTAATTTATATTCAACAACCACCACCAGTAACATTAAAAACAATTTTCACTTACACTAACACCAAGAAATACCTATACCAAAAAATACCTATAAAATTTTTTAACACAAGCAACAAGACATATCTATAAGACATAAAATCTATATTTTAATTTCATAATAGTAATAACATAATAATAATAATAAAATTAAGATAATTAAAATATTTATTTTATTTTATTTTTATCAATAATTTATTTACCTATATTTATGTTACTTAACAGGATTGTTCAAGTTACCAGCATTGAACTTGAACAGAAATGATAACAATCATTTTGCCCCCAACAACTTAAACTACATCCAAGAGACAACTATGTAACATACAAATTCAAAAATAATTTAATTAATAGACAACTATGGTAACATACAAATTCAAAAATAATTTAATTACGTAATGAAGGGTGTTTAAAATAATTTAATCATTTAATGAAGGGTATTTAAAATAAGTTAATGAACGGATCTGTGTTATTTTTTAAGTTTAAATAACGTGGAAAAGAGGCAGCAACAGCACATACTCTCAACCCTCTTTTGTTTTATACAAGCCCTTAAAGAATTTAATTCAGGCAGAATTGGCGGTGTCTGAATAATTTTGCTGACCGGTGTTGATAATGGGAGAGAGCAAACTCCATGTAGCAGCCGTGCCATATATGGCGCAGGGCCATCTCATACCGTTTCTGGAACTGGCCAAGCTGCTTGCCTCAGAAGGTGGCCTTGCGGTCTCGATTATAACCACTCCAGGGAACGCCAAACGTCTCCAACCTCAGCTCGACGGTTCCAATCTGGAAATCCGGTTGGTGTCTCTGCCCCTCCCTCCCATCGAGGGTGTGCCCCCGGGAATCGATAACACGGACAGCGCTCCCCCTCACATCATGCGCATACTTCTGACTTCATCCCACAAATTGGCTGGGCCGTTCGAAGAATGGCTGGAGCAGCAGCAACAGATGAATATCCAAGAGCTTCCTCCAGTCTCATGTATCATCAGCGACTCGTTGACCGGATGGGTTCATCGGTCCGGAGCCAAGTTCGGGGTTCCCGTCGTAGTTTTCCATACGTCTGGGGCGTTCGGCATGTCCGTCTTTCACTCCATCCTTACTCACGCGCCACACAAGAGCGTGAAGAGAGACGACGAGTATTTTGAGGTACCTGAGCTCAGCTTCGCCCTCAAGCTACGCAAATCGGACTTGCCTGTGAGGTTTCGGGATCCGGATTCTATTCCCTATTGGGGGTTCGTCAGGGAGGAGATTAAGCAGAGCATGGAGGGGCGTGGCATACTAGTTAATACCTTTGACAAACTGGACTCCTGGGGAATCGATCACCTGAGGAGTTTGACGGGGAAGCCCGTGTGGAGCATAGGTCCCCTGCTCCCTCCTCAAGTTTTAGACGGGAAGGAGATCGTT
>LPNX010511196.1:0-12334 GCA_001517045.1 Pseudotsuga menziesii | reverse complement strand
GTTCAAGCAGCTGCAGTCGCAGACGCAAGGCATCGTCGACCAGGAGACCGAGCTGCACCTGGCCATGCCGCCGACCGCATCGGCTGACCTGAACCGCGTGAACACCTACGGCCTCTCGGCAGCCAAGTTGCTGCTCGACGCGTTCCCGAAGCTGAAGATCATCACGGTGCCCGAGTACGACACCGCCGGCGGTCGCCTCGTGCAGATGTGGGCACCGCGTGTCGAAGGCCAGGACACCGCGACCTGCGGCTTCACCGAGAAGATGCGTGCCCACGCCATCGAGCGCTATTCCAGCTACTTCCGTCAGAAGAAGTCGGCCGGCACCTGGGGCGCGATCGTGTGGCGCCCGGCCTGCATGGCTGCCCAGCTGGGCGTGTGACGCGCAAGCGTTCCACGTGAAACAGGAAAGCCCCGCCAACGTGCGGGGCTTTTCTTTGCCTGTTGTTTGACATTCCCGAAAGATGTTCTTATGATTGAGCCATCGACAACACAACCTGAAGGCTCACTGTGAAACAGACCAAAGTTCTCTCCCGCAAACAACTGCCGACACGCGCACCCACCATTCCGACCCTGGTCTTCTGGCTGATGCTGGATCGTTTCTCGGCGCCCGGATGGCTGTGGGGCGCCGTGGGCGTGCTGCTCCTGTTGATGTGGATCGGCTTCGTTGTTCAGCTTTTCACGGAAACGCAAACCGAAATACGTGATCTGCTCTGACAGCGCCAGCCCTTGCCGCGTGACAGGCGGCATGTGCGGGTGACTGTCAACCGCGGTCAAGTCGTGCGCGCCGGGGCGTCTTCGCTGCCTCGTCAGGTCCTCCACCAGCATGCGCGCAGCTTTGTTTCCGGTAGCTGGTAGGACGGCACGACAGCACCCACCTATCAACTCGCAAAGGAACCATCATGGCATTCACAGACAAGGACCGCACCGATCTCGTGCACGTCCAGGACGAAGCAGCATGAAACCCGTCCTCATCGACACGGATGCGTTCCTCGCCGCGCCTGATGATCGCAACTGGCCGCGGTTGTACGGGCAGACCGCCGAGGCTCTCTGGTGGCGCATGGAGCACCCGAATTACTGCCCAGGCGCGACCTGGTGGCTACTGCTGCACGAACATTTCGAGCGTGAATTCCGGAGTGGCCCAGCCACGGTGGACGACTTCGGCGACCTGGTGCTGGTGGAGCTCCGGCTGTGAAAGTGCGCCAACTCCGCAAGCGCAAGCCCGTGCCGCGACTGGCCGGGAACCTGGGCTACCTGCGTCGCACCCTCCGCCGCGCGATGACGCGGCTGCTGTACGGGAAGCCTTTGCGCAACGATGTCGCGGGCCGCGCTGCGGTTGCGCAAGTGGTCGCGCCGCTGCTGCCACCGCCTGTGCTTCGGTTCGTCGTCACCGCGCCGCTCACGGAGTGACGCCCGCTTAACCCTGCGCTACACTAGCGCGCACCCTTGCCTACCCCAATCAACGGAGAATTCCATGGCTCGCAAACGTTCCGCCGACATGCTCACCATCGCCTGCAAGCTGCCGCAAGGCCTGCATATCCCCATGCCCGACGGCTCGGTCCTGAAGCTGCACGGCACGCACTCGCCGTACGCCCTCGCAGGTCACGGCATGACCGACGTCAAGACCTCGACCTGGAATATCGTCGAGGACCAGTACGCCGACGCTGCATGGCTCCAGAACGAGGTCGTCTTCGCGATGGGCGACAAGGACAGCGCCGTCGAGAAAGCCGAAGAACGCCAGGGCGAAAAGACCGGCTTCGATCCGGTCGACCCGAAGGCTGCTGCCGCCAAGGGCATCACGGCCGCCGACTAAGCGCCACCGCGCCGCACCACCATGGCCATCGTCGCTTTCGACCCGGCAGCCTTCAAGGCCGCCTATCCCGAGTTCGTCACGACATCGGACGCGCGCTGCACGGCCATGTTCACCCTGGCCGCGGCGGGGATTCTCGACAACACCGACAACTCGCCGGTGATGGCCCTCGATTACCGCACGCAGTTGTTCTGGCTGCTCGTGGCGCACCTGCTCACGCTGTTCGCCGTCGGCGCTGACGGCTCCGAGCGGCCCGTGGGGCGCGTCGATACAGCCACCGAAGGCTCGGTGTCGGTCGGTTTCGCCTATGAGCTGCCGCAGGGCTCGGCCATGGCTGCGTGGTTCAACCAGACCAAGTACGGCGCGCTGTACTGGATGATGACCGCGCAGTTCCGCAGCATGAAGTATTTCGTCGCAGGCGACAGCGGTGTGGGCTTCTCGCGCGATTTCCGCGCAGCACCTTTCAACGTGCCCGCTGGCGTCATCACGCCATGACCGTCACGCGCCGCGGCCTGAAAATGCCCGACAGGGACTGGTCGTCCGCGGTCGTAAAGGCCGGCGTGCTGGCCGGGGCTACCTACCCCTCGGACATGATCCGCGACGCGCGCACGGGGCGCGAATACCCCGACCCGCGCGCCGGCATGCCGGTGGCCGTCATCGCGCGCGCGCTCGAGTATGGCGAAGGGCAGAATCATCCGCGGCCATTCATGCAGCAGACTGTCGCCGAGCGGCGCAAGGAATGGACGGACGGTGTCGTCAAGCTAGTGCAGTCGGGACAGACGCCCGAGCAGGCCGTCGGCATTATTGGCCAGGTCATGAAAGAAGACATCCAAAAGACGATCACGGACTGGCCTGCCGACAACTCGAAGCAGTGGGCTGCAGTGAAAGGCTTCGATCACGGGTTAGTGTTCACTTCACACTTGCTCAAGTCGATCGATTCCGAGGTGGTGCAAGGCGACGTGGCCGAAGGCGGTGCAGCGTGACTTGGCTGCCAATCGCCGAAGCGCCGAAGGACCATGTGATCCTGCTCGGTTATCGGCCCCACCCGAGACTCCCTACACCCGACCGACGCGTGTTTGAGGGGCGTTGGGACGATGTGCAGCAGACGTGGACTAGCGTGAACGGTTTCATCCTGCACAGCGGCGCGACACATTACCAGGAGCTACCCGAGCCCCCAGGAGCCGAACCGTGAGTCTCAATTTGCATGCCCTCACCCGCGGCGCGATCCAGCTCGTGAATGAAGACGTCGACGGCACGGTCTACATCAGCACCGGGCGCACCAGCGTGCGCGGCATCCTGACGCCCACGTTCACGCCCGTGGTGGCGCGCCTGCAGGTGCAGGCGCAGAAGCACACCGACATCCTGCACGAGCGCAGCCTGCAGAACAACAACGGGCTGCTGACGATGTATGCCTTCGGCAACTTCTCGGACATCGAGCGACGCGACGACAAGGGCGGCGACATCGTGAACATCCCGGCTGGCGAGCGCCGAGGCTGGTATCTCATCAACAACGTGCTGGAGTGGTGGCCGGGCTGGTGTGCGTTCGAAGTGACCACACAGCTCAACTACGACACAATCCAGGACTACATCACCAAGACCGCCAACGGCACGCCACCATGACTACCGAACGCATTTGGATGCCCTTGATAGGTCCGGGCCGCGGTATGGCCGTGCGTATGGATCTGCTCGACGAGCGCCAGGCACAGGTCAACCATGGGCAGACACTGGAACGTTTGGCCGAGCGCGGCGGCCTTTCACCCTGCGAGGCCGTGGCTATTGCCGAGCGTCGCCGCTGGCATCGCATGAATGCTGAGCAGGCGTTCGATCAGCTGACCTTCCTTGCAAACGGCACGCCGCCCACGCCCTGATGGCTACCATTGCCCTTTCCGAAAATGTCGTCTTCGACGCCCTGTGGGCGTGGTTGTCGGCGCTCGTCGTCACGCAGATCCCGGACAACGGCCAGGTATTCAAGGGCTTCCAGAACACGACGGCTACGGCGACTGGCAACTACGTGGTGCTGTCGCCCGGCATCAAGACGCGGCAGGACCAGGGGCGCCGCAGCTACGCGCGCGACAGCATCGACCCGCTCACGGGCGTTGTGAACGTCGAGCGGCACACGACCTACAGCTACCAGGTGGACTGCTACGGCCAGCTCGGCCCCGATGTGGCCGACATCGTCGCCATTGCGTGGCGCTCGCTCTGGGGCTGCGATCAGCTCGAAGGCGCGGCCATCACGCCGCTGTACGCTGACGAGCCCGTGCAGCTGAACATCGCGAACAGCGAGAACCAGTACGAGCAGCGCTTCATGCTCAAGCTCTACGCCCAGGTGAATCAGGTCGTCGCGCTGCCGCAAGACTTCTTCAACGCGGTTGATCTGCACGTCGAGCCGCCCGTGGACATGTGGCCGGACTTGCCGTAAATGCGTGCGCTGATAGAATCCGCTGAGCCGATAGTGGCAGTCAATCGCGCCTCGTCGGCGCACACCCTGGAGCCTCAAACATGAGCACCATTCCTATCAGTCAGGTCGTGCAGATTCTGCCCGGGACTATCGCCGGTGGCGGTCAGGCCTCCAAGCTCTCGGGCATGGTCATGACCAAGGACACGTCGCTGCAGCCCGGGCAGATCAAGTCGTTCTTCACGGCCGCCGATGTGTCCAGCTGGTTCGGCCCGGCTGCACCCGAGACGACCATGGCGAACCAGTACTTCCCGGGCATCGTGAACGCGGGGCAACTGCCCTACGTGCTCAAGTTCGCGCCCGTGGTGGCCGCTGCTGCCGCTGCCAGCGTGTACGGCGCGCAGCTCACCGGCATGACCCTCGCGCAGCTGCAGGCCCTGCCTGCCGGCACGCTCATCGTGACCACGTCGAGCACGAAGACCTCCAGCGCGATCAACCTCGCGACGGCCACCAGCTTCGCGAACGCCGCGTCGCTGATGACCGCCGGCTTCACGACCCCCGACTTCGCCATCACCTACGACGCGGTGCGCGGCCGATTCATCGTGGCCACCACGGCCACGGGCACCGCCGCGACGATCTCGCCCGTGACCGGCACCCTTTCGACCGGCGTCGGCCTGTCGGCTGCCGCCGGCGCGACCGTGAACGCCATCGGCGACGCGGTCGACACCCCCGCGACGGCGATGGCCCGGGTCATCGCGCGGGACATGGACTGGGGCACGTTCTCGACGGTCTACTCGGCCGCCATCGACGAACGCACCGCCTACGCCGCGTGGAACAGCGGCCAGGGCTACCAGTTCCTGTACTGGGCATGGGACACCGAGGCCGCCAGCATCGTGCCGTCGAACGCCGCGTCGTTCGGCGCGACGGTCTTCGCGCAACCCTACCAAGGCACGGTCCCGGTGTACGGCACCTATGAGCTCGTCGGGGCCTTCATGGGTTACGCCGCCTGCATCAACTTCCAGATCCCGAACGGCCGCACGAACCTGGCCTTCCGCCAGTTCAACGGTGCGCCCTCGGCAACCGTTTCCGACCTGGCCACGGCCAACGCGCTGATCTCGAATCACTACACCTACCTGGGCGCCTACGCGAACGCCGCGAACACCTACACGGTGGCCTACAACGGTGCCACCTCGGGCGCGTTCCTGTGGGTCGACACGTACCTCGATCAGATCTACCTGAACCGCGAGCTCCAGCGCGCATTCTTCGAGGCACTGCTGGCCTACAACTCGATCCCGTACAACCAGGACGGCTACACGATGCTGTACCGCGCGGGTGTCGACGTGGTCGACGCCGCGCTCATTTCGGGCATCATCCGCGCCGCGGTGCCGCTGTCCAAGAGCCAGGCCTTGCAGGTCGACACGCAGGCCGGGCGCACCGTCTCCGACGTGCTACAGACGCGCGGCTGGTATCTGCTCATCGACGACGCGGCGAACTTCGCACAGGTGCGTCAGAACCGCGATTCGCCCCTGGCATTTTTGTGGTATAGCGACGGCGGGTCAATACAGCGACTGACTGTGCGCTCGATTGCTGTGATCTAATACGTCACATGAATCTCACTAAGCTCTGCAAAGATTGTGGCTGCCAGCAGCCCGTGACGCTATTCGGCAAAAACGCCAAGTTGCGTGATGGGTTGGACTCGTACTGCAATCCTTGTCGAGCGGTGCGCGCGGCTGCACGTCGTGCAGCTAACCCCGAACGCGCGCAGCAAATCTCGCGCGCAAACCTTGCGAAGCGTCGCGACCGCTTCAATGCGGAACGTCGCGCCAAGCGCGCAGCGGACCCTGCTGCCACGCGAGCAGAGCGCAAGGCAAATTACGCCAAGTACCGCGAGAAAGAACTGGCCGCCATGCGCACCTGGAAGGCCGCGAATCGTGACCGCATGCGCGAACGACAAGCCGCCGGCTACTGGGCCGACCCCGTAGCCGCCCGTGCGAAGCAGACCGCCTATCGCGCAGCCAACCCGCACAAGGCGCGCTCCTGGCGCATGACGCGCATCGCGACGCAGATTCGCGCTGTGCCAGCCTGGGCCGACATGGACCTGATCGCCAAGGCCTACGAGGCGGCAGACTTTCTCATGATGGTGACGGGCGACTGGTACGAGGTTGATCACGTCGTGCCGCTGCGCGGCGCCATCGGGCGCAAGCAAGTTGTTTGCGGTCTGCACGTAGCGGATAATCTGCAAGTCCTTCCGATGAGCGAGAACCGCCGGAAGTCCAATGTGTTTTGGCCGGGTATGCCTGGCGTCTAAGGAGCGTTCAAGTGCCAGCCACCCTCACTACCGCAAATTCGGTCCTCGCGCTCACGACCGAGGCGCTGTTCCCCGCCGCGCAGATTCTCACCGGCTACGCGGCCGACAACATTTTCGAGACCGATGCCGTCGAGAACGGCGAGTACTCGATGGGCATCGACGGCCGCCTGTCGGCGGGCTTCGTGTTCAACGAGATCCCGTTCACGCTCACGCTGCAGGCCGACAGCGACGCCCTGAAGCTGTTCGAGCAGATCTACGGTTACGAGGTCTCGAACCGCACGAAGCTGGTCAACAACCTCACGATCACGCTGCCGGCGCTGCGCCGGCGCTACGACCTGAAGAACGGCTTCATGCGCAGCTACAAGGCGCCCGCCGGCCAGAAGATCCTGCAGCCCGGCGTCGTAGCCTTCGTGTTCGCGCGCCAGGAAATGTCGAACCTCTGATGGCTACGCCGCGCGCGGCCGGTATCCTCTTCGTGAACGCTGGGCGCGTCCTGCTGCTCAAGCGTTCTGAAGAAGCGAAAGACGCGCCCGGCACCTGGGGCTTTCCTGGTGGTGGCATCGAAGCGGGCGAGACGCCCGAAGCCGCCGCGCGGCGCGAGCTGCAGGAAGAGTGCGCCGTCAGCTACACCGGCCCGCTCGAGTTGCTCTATACCTCCGCGGATGGGTTCCAGTGCTTCGGCGCCGCGGTGGCCAAGCCCTTCGCGCCCCAGCTCAACGACGAGCACACCGCCGCGCAATGGGCGCCCTTCGACAAGTTGCCACAGCCGTTGCATCCGGGCATGGCCGAATTGCCGCAGGCAGCCGTGCAACTGCACCTCGATGCGCTCTGGCGCTGCATCAACGCCCTGACGTGAAAAAAGGCCCACCGAAGCGGGCCTCTCTCATTGGTGCCGGTTACCTGCGGTACGGCGTCAGCATGAGGCATCCTGTAAGGGTAGGCTGACGGTTTCAGTGGTGGCGATCTTTGCGCAGGCGCCGCAGCTGGCCCGCGACGTAGCGACGGCGGGCCATGTTGCTCCACGCACGCCACGAGCTCTCAAGGTATTGTCCCGACCAGGTCGTGCCGCTGTGGTGCCACGCGCGCAGCCGGTGCGCACCGCGCGATGCAAGCATGGTGCCCCGGTGCGCCGTGCGAGCGGCCCAGACGGTCGCCAGGTACGCGAAACGCACGGCGCCGATGGTGCCCTGCAGGAGAGCCTCAGCGAATCGCCACAGGGCGGACACGAGGTACACGATGGCCGCGACCGTGATCGGCAGCAGCAAGAGCACCAGCATGACGATGATGAGCCACATGGCGCGCTCCGCTCAGGCCTTGTCGGCTTCGTCCATCGCGGCCATGTGCAGCGCGCGCTGGTAGGCCGTGTAGGCCATCACGTTCGGGTCGAGCCCGGCCTTCGTGAACGTCTCGTTGTATTTCGGCATGCCGTGCTTGCCGATGAACTCGCGGCCGCGCGACAGGTGCTGGAGCGGCGTCACGACGGTCTCGCCGGAGGCTTCCGTCTTTTCGCCATCCTCTGCGGCGCCCTCGGTGGGGCCTTCACCGGCCTGCGCGACCTGTTCGAAGGGGTTGGTACCGGCGGGCGCCGTTTCGCTGCCTGCGGGGGCGTCTGCGGCCTTGTCGTTGCGGTCTTTCGCTGCGAGCGCGACAGCTTTCTCGTCGGACTCGATCTCGGCCTTGGTGCGGCGCTTGCGCGCAGGCTTTCCAGCGGCGTTCACCAGCTCGGGCACCTCGCTCGCCGGCGCCTGCGCGCCACCAGCGGGCCAAACCGCATCGGTCAAGGCAGTCGCAGGCGGGGTGTCGAACGCGATGCCGCTCGGGTCGATCTTCGGGAAGGGCGTATCTGGTGCGGCAGCCTGCGCGACGATCGGGCCGATCGGGCCACGCTGCGTTGCGGCCCAGGCCGCGCCGTAGCGCAAGGACCAATCGAGGAATTCCTGGAGGTCGTCGATCGAATCGAATGAGAGGTTCATGGTCTTGTAGGTTCAGGTGGTGGAGGGGATCAGGCGGCGGCCGGGGCGCGGCGCTCGCGCTCGGCCTGCAGGCGGCGCGTCACGACGAGCCGGCGGCGGCAGTTCACCTCGTCGGCGCGCACCGCGGCGATGAGCTGCAGCATGCGGTCGGCGGACAGCGCGCTCGTGTTGCGCACCGTGTAGATGGCCCGGGCGCTCGTCTTGAGCAGGGTGGCCGACTCGGCAATGCCGAGCGCGTCCGTGAGGTCCTTCACGCTCAGCTGCTCCAGCGGGCAGGTCGTGAAGTCGAGAGAGTCGGTCATGGTTTGTTCCGTGTCAGCGTTAACGTGCGTGCAGTATGCCGGTTTGTTAGTCGGGTGTCAATGTTTTGTCGTTCATGCCCAACGCAGCGAGCGCGGCGCGA
Organism: Pseudotsuga menziesii; assembly: GCA_001517045.1. Classification (NCBI taxonomy): domain Eukaryota; kingdom Viridiplantae; phylum Streptophyta; class Pinopsida; order Pinales; family Pinaceae; genus Pseudotsuga; species Pseudotsuga menziesii. The sequence continues at coordinate 3,448 of LPNX010511196.1, read as the reverse complement.
TGCATGATGAATTCTTGCTTGAACAGCTTGCCCTCCCAACTGGTGAAGGGCCAAAGGCAAGCGCCCTCCAGAGTGTCGCCGCGCGCTGCGGCAGCTTTGGCTTGACGGCGCACGACATCGGAGTCCGTGCGCGGCGCCTTATGCGGTAGGGTGACGATCAATCTTTTCTCCATCGGTTGTTGACGTAGCCGGCGGCGTCCAGCGGCAAGCCGGGGCACCATGCGGGGTTCATGCGGCAGCGCGCGATCAGCTGGTCGAGCCGCTGCGCAGCGCGCTCGACCGGCACCTCCAGCACGACCTCGTCGTACACGTGGTGCACGATCCGCTCGACACGCTCCACGTCGACCATGATTTCCCAGAACAGGTCGCGGGCCAGGCCCTGCGTCTGATTGTTCGAAAGGATCTTGCGGTCCAGCGTCTCGATGTAGCCCTCGGGCTTGTCGTAGATCGCCTGCGGCACGCTAGCACCCGGCTCCAGGTGCAGGCGTGCGTTGTGGTAGCTGATGGCGCGGCCGGAGGGCAGCTCCATGCGCAGCGCGCGGTCGTCGCGCACGAAGATGACCTTCGAACAGAACCCGCGGCCGATGGGCACCTCGACCGGGCGGCCGGGCGTGTCCAGCGCGATCAGCACCGCATATTCCAGCACGGCCCACCAGCGCTCGAAGGCAGGATGCGCCTCGCGGAACTTCCACACGATGCGCTCAGCTTCGTCGGGCTCCACGTAGACGCCATAGTTCGCGGCCATCGAGGTGAAGGCGCCCACGCCGCCGCCGAAGCCCAGCGCGAGGCGCACCACCTTGCCCACCTGGCGCTGATCCTTGTCGATCTCGGCGTAGGGCTTTTCGTAGATGTTGGACGCCTCGACCTTGTAGCCATCCACGCCCGACTCGATCTCGGCCAGCATGGGCTCGTCGTTGGCCAGCCACGGCACCATGCGCGTCTCGATCCCGGTCAGGTCGACGCCGACCAGCGTGTGGCCCGGCAGTGTGGCGCAGAACAACGGGCGCTGTGCATCGGCCAGAGCGGCCAAGATGGGGCCGTGCCCGGGGCGCGACAGGAACTCGATGTCGCGGCGCTTCGCCGCGTCCAGGAACTCCTCGCACAGCTCGGCCGACTTGCCGGGGCGCGGCCGCGCAACGTTCAGCGTCTGCGCGCCGCCAGCGCCGCGCGCGGTGGAGCGCCCCGACAGCGCGCCGTGCCAGACCGTCGAGTGCTGCAGGCGGTGGTTGACGTGCGCGCGTAGGATGGCCGCCGACTTCTTCGGGGCTCGGGATGCGTCCAGGCGCAGGGCCAGCAGGTCGCGCAAGTCGGGCGGAAGGTCGTCGCGCGCGATGAGCTTCTTCAATGCCTCCTTGCTTGCGTCGTCCACCTCGGTCCCGATGTTGTGCGCGAACTCCTTGATCTTTGCTATCTCGGTCGCGGCCAGCACGCCGCCACCGGTGAGCACCGCGACCTGATAGTCGATCTGCACTTCGGCCAGCAGCTTCATTTCCTCCATGGCCACAGCGCCCTCGACGTCCACGCCGAAGCCGCGCGCGTTGATCTCCATGTCCAGCTCGAAGAACGCCTGTTCGCGCGCCGGCAGCGGCTGCGTCGCGTTCCACAGGCCCACCATCGCATCGGTGTCGATGATGGCGTACTTGAACACCCGGGCGAACTCGTCGGGGTGGTCGGCGATGGTCCACTCGGGGTGCGCCGCGATCTGCTTCATCACGTCGCCGCCGGCCGTGTCTTTCTGCACCGGCAGGCCCAGCGCGGCGCACGCGCCGGCCAGCGAGCCCGGCAACCCGTTGTAGCGGGCGCGCGCGGCGCTGCAGCGCACCTGCGAAGGCTTGATCTCGGGTAGTTCGGGGCGGTCGCGGCGCAGCACCCGGTTCCAGATGTGAAAGTCGAATGGCGCGTTGTGCGCGACGAACAGGCCACCGGCCGCGATGTGCCGCCAGACGGCGTCCGGCACCAGCTGACCTTCGATCCAGATGTCGGTCGCGGCCATGTCCGGCAGCCGGTAGGTGAAACAGTAGGCGCGCGTCGTCGGGTCGACCAGGTACTTTCCGAGCCCTTCGGCGGGGAGATCGGTTTTCGAGGTGGTCTCGAAATCGAGCATCAACAGGTTTTCGGTCATTGCGAGTTTAAGAGTTTATTTCACGATTGTAGCGGATCACGCGACAGTCCACACCATGGCGCGCATTGATGGCGGCTCTCCAACACCTCTTCTTCGACGGCCAGTTTGGGCGCGAAAATCGCGGACGCCAAGACGCCGCGACGCCACTTGCCACAGAGGAATCGAGAGTGAAAGAACAGGCCGTGCAGTTCGCGCAGATATACCCCGTCGCGTACGGGCGTCACCGTGCCGGGGAACCACGCGCTGCGCGCGTTAGGCGTATTCGGGGTCATAGCGGAATGCCTCCATCTTTCCATCGCGCACGAAGCGCACTTCGGTCAAAAAGACCTGGCCGTCATCCCACTTGGTGAGCGTGATGTCGACAGGTTTCGGAATCAGCTCACGCGACAGCAGCACGCGATACCCTTCGCCCGGCGCCTTGCGGCCGGTGGCTCTTTCGTACAGCTTGCGCGCCATCGCGTAGAACTTCGGGTCGGCGCTCGAGCGGTCAAAGTCCAGACGCAGCGGATGCTTGCCGAAGTCGGTCACGAACTTGAAGTTCAGCACGCCGTTGCCCTCGGGCTCGATCTCCATGTCGTGTACGGTCAACGTGCGGACCTCGCGGCACACCTCATCGGCCAACACCACGTTGGCCTCGTCGTGGATCTCGTAGGAGTCATCGGCGCCCAGGTCACGCTCGGCCACCTCGCGTCGCGTGCGCGCCGTCAGGAAGCCCTGGCGCGGCCGCCCGCACTGGCGGCAGGTAAGGTGCTCGGCGTCGTTCAGGAAAGAACAGGCAGGCATGTCCGGCTCCATGAGGCCCAGCACCAGGCGCAGGTCGTATTCGGGCTGTACGGGGCTGTGGATCGGGAAGCGAATGGCGCTGCGCTCCCGCTCGGGCGCCTGCGTGCCGTCCTCGCGCGTCGCGCCGCGTTTGAACGGCGTGCGGATCACCTCGTCCGTGCATTCCCACAGGCCGGCGCGTGAGTCGCCCGAACCAATCTCCGCATTCACGGCGCCGTGCCGCGCGAAGTTGCCGCCGGCGTCCAGCACCAGCACGTTGTCCTTGCCGGGGTAGGGGCGCAGGCCACGCCCGACGATCTGGCGCCACAGCACCAGGGAGCGCGTGGGGCGCAGGCCCACGATGCAGTCCACGAACTTTGCGTTGAACCCGGTCGTGAGCATGGCCACCGAGACGACGTGCCGGTGCAGCTTCTTCAGGTACTCGGCCACACCGGTGACGCGCTCGGACTTCTCGAGCTCGCCGTGGATGGTCACGACCGACTCGCCGGCCTCGCGCAGCGCGTTCTCGATCATGTGCGCGTGCTCGATGTTCACGGCGAACCA
>LPNX010511186.1:9381-24184 GCA_001517045.1 Pseudotsuga menziesii | reverse complement strand
TGAATGTCACACAGATCACCCCTGGAGTGCTCCAGTTAGCCTCCTTGACTGTAGGAGAAGGCTAAGTTAGCCTCATTGACTGTAGGTAGGCATGGGAGTGACTGGGATGATGGTAATTAATGCTCCACTGATGTCAATTAAACTTAGGATAGTGGTTTAACTAGGACAATTTGACCAAAGGAGTGAGTATGAAGGTAAATGTCTCCAACAATGTGAATGATAGAAAATCCACATTTGTATATGTTTTCAACCTGGGCATGGGTATAGTCACATGAACAAGCAATAAGTAACATGTAGTATCCTATTAATCAATTGAAATGGAATGTTGAGGAGCAGTGAAAGGAGCATGTGAGGAAATATGGCTCAAGAGAATGCTTTCAAACATGAAAATAGAGTAGATACTAAGAGCCAACACCCCTATTATGTGACAATTAAGGGTACTCAAACTAACCAAGAACCAAGTCTTCTACGAGCATACCAAGAATGTTGAAATGCATTCTCACTCCATTATATGGTTTGTAGAGCCTTGGATCTATTGAGCTACAACATTGCCCATTAATATTACCAAGTCTTTGTTGAAAAATATGTAAAAAAATGGATAAAGTTGGTATAGTAAGTGAATTGATTATTAAGAAAGATCCCTAAAGGAATTAATAAAACAATTTTCACTATCAGTAACCTTATAATTTTATAATTTATTTTACTTAAATGTATATCTTGTTATTGGGACTAAGGAAAGATAGGAATAATTCAGTTAGTATTCTTCCCAAGTATGAAAATATTTATGTCACAAGAAGTAAAAGGAGCTGCGATAAAAGTAGAGAAGGAAGAAAAAAAGAAGGACAAGAAGGACAAGAAGGAAAAGAAGGAAAATGGGCTGCGATAGAAGAAACTGCGGAAGGAGGAAGGAGAAGGTATAAGAAGTAGGAAGGAAGGAAGGAAAAGGTATAATAAGTAGTAATGAAGGAGGATGTGATAGAGGAGGAACAAAAACAGACAGAGAAGAAAGAGCTAAGGAAAGAAGTAACGACAGAAGAGAGTTAGAAACAAAAGAGATTTCACGATAGAAGAGAGTCCGCGATGGAAGAGAAACAATGATAGAAGGAAAGGATGCGACAAGGAAGGATGCACAGGAGTTAACCATGTCAGAAGATGTGCAGTGGTGTAACAGATAGAAAGCGATAGTTTGGAAATATCATGGGTATGAGGTCGGCTAGAGTTGGTGGAAGCCGTACGTATGAAAGCATCTTTGTAAGTCAGGCCATTAGTGCCTACTGACATGTGTCGATAGAATAGGAAAGAAAACCAATTGGTTAACTATATGAAGTCGTCTGAAAAAAACATTTAAAATTATATAAAAGGAGGAACCCAAGCTATATGGGGGTTAGACACTCTCTTTTCATTTCGATCCTGGAGAATTATCTCCTAGTCAGTTGGCTCTGGGACATGTGTTAGCCTTTGTAAGTTGTGTTGTCTATTAGTGTGTTGAGTTGTAGAGAAGATTTGAATACCTTGCAGCTAAGTGCACAAGAGTGTAGAAGAGATTGAGTCCATCCAGGCTGTGTGCAGATTGAAATTAGATTGGTATAGGAAGTCGAGTTGATCTAGGATATGTGCAAATCATTAGTAGAGTCCAGTAGAGAAAGAATAGCGACAGAAAACCAGAGAGCATGAGAGGAGGAAGAAGTCTGTATAGATAAGAATGAAATATCTAGAACAAAGTCTATAGCTTAGTGCGCAGACCAAAGGTACCATATATTTCTCATGCCAGATGAAGAGCGCCTTTGTGGTTTTTCCTGTATGGGTTTCCACGTTATATACCGTGTCAAACGTGTGAATGATGAATGTGCTTGAGCTGCATATATATGTTACTGTGAATATGTGTTTATGAATGATATTATATGTATTTGTCACACTATTATTGTTGAATGTGCCTATGATGCATTGAGTTTGTCGTCATAATACTTGTTGAAGGATGAGTTGTATCACAACTTAATTGTGTGTAATAAGTATAAATACCCCACCCATCAGCCTTTGTCAAGCACCTTGGTATAACACCAAGTGACAAGAGATCCCCCACCAAAATGTGGAAACCCGGTTTTGGTAGTTACCCATAGAAATATTTCTTGGGTGAGACTGCATCTACGTCGCAGGTGCTACCAACTGAGCCTTGCTTTGTCGGGATGATATCTTGGGCTTTGTTTTGTGCAAGGGAGGGACTAAACCTAGGTTGAAGAGAGTTCAAAACCAACAAATGGTTCTGTTTCTAGGACTGTGAATCATTTTGGTGAGGGATATGTTGTGGAATCTGATGAAGGATGAAATCCAAGATTGGGTGGATTTCAAAGCATTAGATTTTGCACAAGAAGAGAGTAAAGGATCTCTTTTGAATCCGACAGAGTGGTTGAGCTGATATTTTTACATGGATATTCACAAGATTTTTCTTTCTAAATTACCTATTGTGTTGCATGAGTGGTTGTCAAAGTTGGAAACCAAGTAAAGAAATTTTCAAGGAGGAGAACTGAAGGAGTGGAATCCTTAGTTGATTCAATGATTGAAAAGTGTGAGAAACCTTGTGTCAAGGGTTATTGATTTTTGGATGGATATCATTTTGCAAGGATATATTATTGAGTTTGTTGTCGACACAATAACCCCATATAGTGAGGTTGAAATAATTTTTTTCCAAGGACCCCATGGAAGATATTTTCCATCCTTGAAAAATTGGATAAAGATGCTCGTATGCGAAAAAGGAATGTTACGAATGTGACCATTGAGAACTATGCGCAGAAGGGTGGATATGTCTCAATAGAACTGTGTTAAAAATGGTGCAAACTAAGTTGAGATGTTCCCTGGAGATAGAGGGACTAAACTAGAGGCTAATTATTTAAGAAGTGGAAGAATATTTATGTCGGGAAAGAGAAGAAAGACTATCATAGGAAGAGGAATTTGCAGTACGACTAGAGGAGAATACTATGAGATTGCATCACACTTGGATGAAGGCTCTTGCGACAAAGAAGAAGAGTATAAGCCAATATCTGAAGGAGAAGATGAATTGAAAAAATCATCAAAAACTCCAATACCAGAACACTAGTACGATACACCTACAACATCATGCACATTGTGGTAGGTAAGATCTAGAAACTTGTCTCCAAGAAGAGTTGTCAATACTAGTAATACTAACACTATGAATAGTTGAAAAGGGAGTATGAGTACTCAAATTTTTTTCCAAGTGTATCAGGATCCAACATAATGCCTGGATCATACATTAAGTTGCCGATATTTAATGGAATTGGGTTAGAAGACCCAGAGAGACATTGGTTTCTCTATGAATCCATATGGATTGTGCAACATATCCAAGATTAAGACATAAATAAAGCACAAATGGTCATGAATCTGTGAGGTCATGCGCTAGATTGGTAAATGAAGTTTCCATTAGTGCTAGTAGGATTTGTGCAGAAAAATATCAAACATATTTGAGTTGGAATTATAGATGAGTTTAGAAAGCCGAAATATGAGTCATAATGCATTATAAAGATTAAATAAATCAAGAAAATACCTACAGAGTCTATCTAGGACTTTGACTAGAGATTCAAGAAATTAATGGCCTAAGTAAACTTTGTGATGTCGAACGTACAACATAAGGAATGGTTCATTGTCGCGTTGTTGCCACACATTCAGGTTCCATTGATGCAACAAAAGATTGTGTTACAAACAGAAGCTCTGGAAATAACAATGAATCTAGAATCCTCATTGATTAGATAAAATGGTGCATGAATGATGCAGATTCAGTCGCAACTGGTTAACCATATGATGCAACTCTAGGACATCAAGAAAGGCAAAGAGTTGCAAGAAGATATATGGTGTACAAGATGTAGAATAGAAAGACACCATAACTATAATTGTCAGACACTCATGAACTACGTCGCAATAGGAGCATCAAACCCAATAAACACCCAAGGGATGAATTGGTGTAGAATATGTCAAACTAGAGGCCATCGGTTAGAATAATGTTTGTATTTACAAAAGATTGTAAGTATACCAGCTAGTTTGTATTGTTAATTTTGTAAATCTGTAGGATACGATGAGCAAGATTGTAGAGCATTCCAGTTACTGCAAGAGAAGATAGTGGATACCTACTTGATGAAGAATGATGAGAATATGCAAGATGCATGAGCACAATATCAGTACCATCCTACACAATATACACCAACACAATTCAAACTAGAGCAATATCCTCAGCCGCAATATCAACAAAACCAGTAGCTTCTGCAATAACATTATCCTCAACCTAAGGGGGGTGGAAATTTTTGAGGTCGAGGACAAAAAAAAACAAGGAGGAGGATGATTTATTTGAGGAAGAGGCCAACTTATATGTTATAATTGTGGAAAACCAGGACACTTTGCTCGAGATTGTCCAAATCTTGCGAATACCTGTTTGTATTGTAAACCATTTGATCATACTCTCAAAAATTGTCCACGATTGATTGGGAAGTGGAAAGATCAAATAGTTGGAAATCCAAATCCTGTGTAGAATCCTAATCCGAACCCCAATCAAAACATCCAGATGATTTCTGCCGAGCCAAGGGAAGGAAACACTGCTGTTGTCAAAAGGGGAGGTGCTACAACTTTAGAAGACCATGACGCACACCATGGACAACCGTAGGTGTGACGAACGACACAAAAGAAAGTATCATTTGAAGTCCAGAAAAAAAAGAAAGTATTCTTTGACGTCCGACCAAAATTTCTTGACACAAATCAAGCATCGACATCTGGACAAGTAAGAGAAATGCCCGAAAGGTTCGATCAAATACTCCGAAAGAAACCAATGAGAAAGGTTAGTAAGCTCAAAGATTTTTTCAAAAGTTGCTTAGAACTAATCCATGATAAATATGTTGTCGCAAAATTGACAACACTCATAGAAGAGACTCTAGAAGAGTTGTGACACGAAAAAAGAGTTAACCATGTCGAGAAAAGATTAAAAACTAGTCGTGAGTTGCGAATGACTGCACAGATAGGATACTATGACATGGATTATATCATTTTAGATATGGGATCTGATGTCAATATATTGACAAGGAAGACATGGGAAAGCACGAACAAGTCGCGATTGGATTGGTTTCCCATTCAACTAAGGCTAATAAATCAGTCAAAGGTTCTACCCATTGGTTGACTGACTCAAGTACAGGTCGAGGTAGAAGGACTGGGAACATATGCATATTTTGAAGTGATCGACATTGTCGATGATACAAACCTATATCCTGCACTTTTTGGGATCAACTAGGAAATAGACAACTAGGCAATCATAAATTTAAAGCGAATAATATTTTCATTTGAAGATTAAGAGATAAGAGTCGTCGTTCCAATTGATCTTCTAGAAGGATATAGATATGTTGAGCCAGTTAATAGTGAAGGACAAGGTGATTACCTAGATCACATATATGACATCATGTCTTCCAAATATGACTATCTAAATCCAAAATGTGATTCAAAACTAAGTTGGAAGAGTGTTATCTCCTATACATCTAATTCCAGTGAAGCAGTAGAAAATTGGCAAAATCAGATGCACGAAGTTTCCATGAGAAGATGTGCAAGAATTACAAGATCTGTACGACAGGTAGGAGCTGAGGCAAGTGAGCTACCCACATATGAATTTTTCCTAACCTTGCATATTTTCTAGTATAATTTGAAGCAAAATTTACATAATTGCAGTGATTGCATGCCTTGAACTTTGTGCTGAAATCTACTCCTGCTAGATGGTGGGGTACACAAAACATATATCTTTGAATGGCTGCAATGTAGAAGATTGTTGGAGATCAGATTTGGAGAAGTGATTAGTTATATTGGTCGCAAGTATACAGGATTGACAAATCCTGTTGAACATATTGAGCATTGTCGCATGACATGGAAGTAATATCCATGACAAGAATGGGTTCATCACTACATACATACATTGGACAAGATACCAATGAATTGGTATACATCTGTTGAATTGCGACTAGGAACTCTTGAGTGGGAAGAAATATCCACTAGTTTCACACATACATTTGAGTTCGTAGATGATTACCCAACAAACGATGCTGCAATGCAAGTAATGAAAGATAAAATATTTGAGGAAATCCCTATCGCAGTGAAAAATTTCCATTAATTCAGCACGACAATCCACCATTGGATGGAGTGTTACAATGTGATGAGAGAACCGAATGATGATGACCCACTCGACATAAACATACTTGAGTCAGTAGGTATGTGCATAGTGGAGGTTTTTTGTATTTCTAGTGACCAATTCCAGATTCCACTCAAAGTCAATAAAGTCAATATTGGCTCGCCTGACAATCCATAGTTTGCTAATATTGGAGATTATTGGGATGAAGAGACTGTAGGAAAGATCATTGATTTATTGCATGAGTTTAAGGATATTTTCCCTACCATATTTTCATAGATGAAGGGAATAGTCATAGATATCGACGAAATGAAAATACCTTTGAGGCCCGATGCAAAACTGATCAAGCAATGACCATATTGATTGAATCCACAATACAAAGAAAAGGTCAAGGAAGAATTGGACCGAATGTTAGAGGAAGGTGTTATAGAACCTATCGAGGAATAAAAATGTATTAGTCTGATAGTAGTCCGAGAAAAAAAGACCTCAAGCGAAGTAAGAATCTGTTTCGACCTGAGAAAGATGAATGATGCGTGCTTACATGACCTGTTTTTTACTCCATATACAGATGAAGTAATCAAGAGTTTTAGAGGGTAGGAAATGTACTTGTTCACTGATGGATTTTTTGGTTACCATCAGACCAGGATTGCAAAGGAAGACCAGCACAAGACTACATTTGCAACAAAGTGGGGATGTTTCCAATATACAGTAATGCCCTTTGGACTTAAGAATGATCTTGCAATTTTTTCCAGAATTGTAGTAGCTACCTTTAAATATTTCATACACAAATTTCTTGAAGTCTACTTTGATGATTGGACAATATTTGGGCTCACAAAAGACCATATTGAGAGCCTTAGGATGATGCTATAATGTTGTCGCCAGTGTCAAATTTTACTCAATTTGAAGAAATGTATCTTTTGCGCCCCATTTGGAGCCATGTTGGGACATGTGGTTTGTCGTGATGAAATTTTTATCAGCCCGACCAAAATTGTGATCATTCTTGATCTACCACCACCTACTACAGTTAAACAGTTGAGAGAAACACAAGGACACACTGAATACTATAGAAAATTTATCGAAGGATATGGAGAGGTGACTTCTCCGATGGAAATGCTTTTGAAAAAAGATGTTAAGTTTCAATGGAAAGATAGCTTCCAAGAGAGTCTGGACACATCGAAAAATAAGATGGCTACTACGCTAATACTTTTATTTCCAAACTAGAAAAGGGAGATTCATGTTCATGTTGATGCATCGGCTGTCGACTCGATGTTGTGTTGACGCAACCTGGTGAAGGATCGATCGATCATCCCATTAGCTTCGCTACCAGGAAGTTATTGACTACAGAGAAAAAATATACCACGACAGAAAGAGAAGGTTTAGAGATGGTATATGCACTGCAAAAATTCAGACATTATTTGTTGGGTGGACATTTTAAGATGTACACTAACCATTCTGCATTGAAATACCTAGTCAATAAGACAGTGTTGGGGGGGGGAGGAATGCTGATGGATTCTCCTCTTCCAAGAATTTGATTATGAAATAATTGTTAAATTCGGTTAATTGAATTTGGGACCAGACCATCTTTCAAGGATACAAAGTGGTGAAGATCCTAGTAACCTGGGTGAAAATATCCTTGATGCGAAACTATTTGCGATAACCATGTTTGATGATCATTATAGAGATATCATACAATTTTTGAGACGGGTTATACGCCAGCTAAATTCACCATTGTGCAGAAGAAATAGTTGTTTGTGCGAGCTGTGGATTTCCAGTTGATCGCTGGACAATTGTATAAAATGGGCCATGATGATATTCTTAGTCACCACATTTTGAATGATGAGAGACCATTGATATTAAATGAAGCACATGCTAGTATTTCGGGATACCACTAAGCAGGAAAACCTACAACGCACAAGATTTTGCAAGCAGGATTATGGTGGCCCACCATGCATGTCGATGCCCAATATTATTGTCGCAGCTATGATGTATGTCAAAGGATTGGAAATCCGTCATGATGCGACGAAATTCCATTAGTACCTAAAATAAGGTTGTAGGAATTTGATAAGTGGGCCATTTATTTTGTGGGTCCTATCATCTTGATAGGAAAGCTCATGCTATATTATTATTGCAACTGATTACTTAACCAGATGGGCTGAAGCAATGCCAATAAAGGATTGTATTGCTGTGACCACTACGAAGTTTTTGTTTCAGAATGTTCTTATACGATTTGGATGCCCAAATATTTTAATAAGTAATCACAGTACACACTTTGTCAACCAGTTGATCGTAGAAATCACAAAGGAATTCCATATTCAACATAGAAGGGAAACACCTTATCACCCTCAAGAAAATGGAGCTATTGAAGCCTTTGACAAAATTCTCGAAAACACATTGACAAAGATTTGTAATTCCCAAAGAGATGACTGGGATAAAAAAATATGAGCGGTACTATGGGCATATCGCACAACTTAAAAGAAATTGATAGGGAAAACTCCATTTTGTTTAGTGTATGGGTAGGAAACTGTGATTCCTATGGAGTATATTATCCCAAGCTTAAGAATTGTTGCGATCACACAAATGACAGATGTTGATGCTGTCGAAGAAATATTGTCACAACTTGTGCAGCTGGAAGAAGAACGTTTTGTCACAGGATTTCATTAAAATGTTGAAAAAGAAAGGAAAAATGCATGGCATGATCAATACATTAAGAGCAATCACTTTGAGGTCGTAGGACTTGTTCTTATGTATGATAACAATTTTTTTAAGCATCCAGGAAAGTTGAGAACACATTGGTTAGGACCATATATCGTCACGAATATCACTGATGGAGGAGCAGTGAAATTGCTCAAGTTAGATGGAACAAAATTCCAAGGAATGGTGAATGGAATTTAGATGAATTCGTATCATGATAGCAACAATTTGGTTGCATAAAAAAATTATTGAGAAAAGAAAGAAAAGAAAGAAAAGAAAGAAAATAAGAGGGAAATTTTTTTCTTGGCCTCATACTGCTAGTCTGCCATCGTAAAAAGATGAAGTCTCATAGACTTGCTATCTTGGAAAGACTAGAAATTCAAGGTGAAGACACATAGTCTGTCGTAAGAAACATAAACTTGAATAAGGGATAAAACTGGTTGCAAGGAGTGCGACATTGTTGCAATAAATATGAGATTCACATATATGACAACTGGATGCCATTCATTTTAGATATGATAGCTGTAGGGAATTAATTTGAAAAGTCTGGGAGATTTTTGCAGCGTGCTTTTAAGTCACTTCAGTCATGATTTCAATGACGTCATAGCAAAAAGTGGTGTGTTACATGGTAGTTTTTGTATGATGATTCAGATAAGTGATCCATGTGATGGATTGTGTTGCCACTATTCCGCTCGATGGTTGCGCCTGTTAAGGTATGACCAATTGAACGAGTAGGTATTACTTGCATTCACCCTTCACTTTCAATTTAGTCAGATACACTGGAATGACAAATTGTTCTTTGCAACTCCTAGGGTCGAAGTAAGTTTGTTTTTTACAGAAGTATGGTTACTATGAATACTAGTGACACTGCACTCATAGGATGCACGATTAAGTTATGCTACCTATGTTGATTGAGGAATATGATTCCAGATATGTTCCACTATAGGTAGAGATGGGATTGAAATTTAAACTATTTTCACTCATCCCTGAGATAAGGATATGAACCGACCTACTGGGTTCATCAATGAAGAAGCGTTTTGGTTCCCGCAAGAGTAAATATCTCTCAGCGTTGCTGATAAAGGATGAAGAAGCCGTAGTTGAAGCCAAATGAAATTCCACCGAAACCATTGGATAGAATTGTAGAATGATTCACTAGAGTGCACAATATCCATTTCTAGAACCCACTAGGTTGAACCAGTGTTCAGATAACGAAAAAAAAAGATAAAGGCCACCATCATCACCATCATTTGTACAAGAATATCAAAATATAGTTGGTGATGGTGTTTAAAAGAAGAAGATGAAATGGAAAATTCTGACAAAGAAAAGTAAGGCGTCGATGAGATGGTGGATTTCATTGTCGAAGAAACAGAAGACGTCGATGAGATGGTAGAATTTATCATTAATAAAAAAAAGAAGACAATTAAATTTCGAGTTGTATTGCTGACGTAGAAGAAGTTGAGTAGCAAGGTATTTCTGTGAGAGGGAAGGAGCCAAAGGACAAAATGCGCAGGAAAACACTTCAGATCTTGTCTTCAAATTTTAGAATCAATGATGATGATGAGATTTTCCACATCGTTCGTCCTACCACTCCAAAACAATAACTTTAACCGATAAAATAAAGAAGGAAAGAAACAACATAAGCTGCGAAGAAGATATAAGAGGTAGAGGAACTATGTGCTAAGGCTGGCGATCAAGTCTCTCAGACTTGGGAAGCCTTGATTGAATATGTCGAACTAGAGGAAGTCGCATATAGGAGCTATGCACAACCAAGACAAATGTAACTCAGGTGAAGAATGAGATGAAATAGTTACCCTTAGCACAGAAGATGGCTAAGGCGACATAAATTAAGAAATTGCAACAATAAGTGACGGTGTTGTGCCCATAAAAACAACAATGAGCAAATAAAGTTGAAGAGTTGCAGTTTGAAGCAGAGTGAATTACATGAATTTTTCATCCTATACATCAGAGAATACAACGAGCAGTGGAAGAAACAAGGCTTGTACAGTTGGAAAACCTTAATTCTGACTTTGTGGAAAACTTACAGAAAGTAGAGGAAGATGAGTGACATGAGGTAGATAAAGTAATGAAATTCTTGCAATATTTTCAAAGCAAAGTCAACACAAGTCAAGAAGTGGAAGAATAGCCTTGTGTGGCTTGAGACGAGCCACATGTGAGTGTTGGGGGCATGTTGGGACTAGGGAAAGATACGCAGAATTCAGTTAGAATTCTTCCCAAGTATGAAAAGAGTTAGGTCACAAGAAGTAAAAGGAGATGCGACAGAAGTAGAGAAGGAAGAACATAAGAAGGAAAAGAAGGAAAAGTAGATGCGATAGAAGAAACTACAGAAGGAGGAAGGACAAGGTAGAATAAGTAGGAAGGAAGGAAGGAAAAGGTAGAATAATTCGTAAGGAAGGAGGATGCAATAGAGGAGGAAGACAAGCAGACAAAGAAGAAAGATCTAAGGAAAGAAGTAGTGGCGGAAGAGAGTTAGCAATAGAAAATATTTTGCGATAGAAGAGAGTCCACAACAGAAGAGAAACATCGACATAAGGAAATGATGCAACAGGGAAGGATGCGATGGAGTTAAACAAGTTAGAAGACGTGCAATGGAATAATGACTGTAAATCACAGTTTGGAAAGATCATGGGTACAAGGTCAGCTAGAGTCGGTGGAAGCCACATGTATTAAAGCATCTTTGTAAGTCAGGTCGTTAGTTCCTACTGACATGTGTCGATAGAATAAGAAAGACAACCTATTAGCTAACTGTATGAAGTTGGCTGAAAGCGACATGTAAAAGTCTATAAAAGGAGGAACCCAAGTTGTATACGGGTTAGACAATCTCTAGTCATTTCGCTCCTGGAGAATTATCTCCTAGTTAGTTGGCTCCATACCATGTGTTATCTTTTGTAAGTTTTGTTGTTTGTTAGTGTGTTGAGTCATAGAGAAGAGCCGAAGACTAGGCAACCGAGTGCAAAGAAGTGTAGAAGAGATTGAGTCGATTGAGGTTGTGTGCAGATTGACAGTGGAGTCGTAGAGGAAGTTGAGTTAATACATGTTGTGTGCGGATCATCAGTAGAGTCCAGTAGAGAAAGAATAGCGATATAATACTAGAGAGCATGAGAGGAGGAAGAATTCTATATAGATCAGAAAGAAATATCTAGAGCAGAGTCTATAGCTTAGTGTGCATACCAAAGGTGCCATATATTTCTCATGTCAGATGAAGAGCGCCTTTGTGGTTTTTCTAGGATGGGTTTTCACATTAGATATTGTGTCAAACATGTGAATGATGAATGTGCTTAAGATGCATATATATGTTACTGTGAATATGTGTTTATGTATTTTCTTATGAATGAGTTTATATGTATTTGTTGCACTGTTATTGTTGAATATGACTATGTTGCATTGGGTTTGTTGTTATAATACCTATTGAGGGATGACTTGTATCGCATATTAACGGTGTGTAATAAATATGAATATCCCACCCATTAGCCTCTTTTGAGCACCTTGGTAGAACACCAAGGGACAAGAGATCCCCCACCCAACTGCAGAAACCTGGTTTTGACAGTTACCCATAGAAAGATATCTCAGGTGAGACTACATCTACTTCACAGGTGCTACTGACCGAGCCTTGCTCTATCGGGACAATATATTGGGATTTGTTGCGCGCAAAGGAGACTAAACCTAGGTCGAAGGGAGTTCAACGCCAACACTCGCTATACCTTACTTTCATAAAATTTTATTATAATAATACTTTTACTTCTCACCATAAATAGAACTCCCTCAAGTTATCTTAGTTTTTTTTAATAAAAAGTTAAAAAATAAAAACATATTTTCATTACTTAAATCCTTAATGATAATTTGGTTGGTTTTTTTTTATTATTATAAAAAGTTCAAAAATAAAAACATTTTTTGCTTACTTAAATCCTTAATGATAATTTGTTGTGTATATTTTTTTATATTTTCACACATTATAAATGAGTCAACTAAAGACTCAGAGGGACGACATTTGTAATTAATTATTATATGTCTAAACTAGAACAATAAGTCTTCTCCACCTATCTACATTTATCCCTAGTAATTGGTTTAGGGAGGAAAGGAAAGGATGGGGGAAGATCTCATGGTAATAACTAATTAATATGGATAATAGGGATACAAATGGATAATTAATTAGGATAATAACGAGATGGATAATCCTATGTTTCCTTTTTATATGCTAGGGGTTGTTCGATCGAGCGAGCTTCACTTCCTATTTATTTGTTCAGGGCTATTTGGTTGAGCATTAATGTGCATCCTTCTTGGCAACCTGCTTCTCATTCCCTCCTCATTCAATAGCTATCAGGCACAACGAATAGTTGGTTGAATGTATTATATCCACTTTTTATATTTATAGTTTTTTTGGGTGATTTTTGTGGGAATTATATAATTTTAAGATTGTTTGAATCACATTTGTAGTTTTAATAAATGGTTAAGAATTCAATTATAAATATTTTTTAGAAATACTTTTTATATTTACAAGGCTATATTTAAAATCACAATCTTTAGTGATGTGAACCATGGTCTCCATGTTAATACAAGCCCAATCACCAGGCTATTTGCCAATAAATCATATTTGAAAATTACAATTTGATTAAAATTTTAGTTTATAATTTCATAAATATTCACATATAAATTCTATTTAAATTTTATATAGTGGATAACATATTCAACTCACCTAGGGGTGGCAGGCGCGGGGGGGATTCTCTTGAATCCCGAAGGATATGTTGACCAGACCTTTGCTTGGGGGCTTGGGAGAAGAACCAATAACGAAGCAGAATGGTTGGCCCTTACTCAGGGTCTCCACCTTTTACACAATATGAAGATTCACAGGGTTCTGATATTCGGGGACTCAAGGCACGTCATTTACAAGATGGTCAATGGATATCCTTCAGGATCTATCAAGTGTTGTCGGCTACATGGGAAAGCCAAGATTCTCATGTCCAACTCCTATGAGATCTATCACATTCTTTGGCAAAATAATACCGCAGCGGATAGTATGGCTAACGTGGGAGCCTCCCTCCCACAAGGACTTTACAGTCTGAACGGAGGCCAGCCCTCCCCCAATCCTATTCCCTAATGAGGCGCTGGATGTTTTCTCCTTACTTATCCATCTCTTGGATCTTCCTTTTTGCTCAATTGACTCGCCCCCAACTTAACGAAAATACCCCCTCCCTCCCTCTTTCTCCCCTATCTTTCTCCCCTCCCACTCTTTCTTTTCTTCCTTCCCCTTCTTTCTCCTCTATCCATCACCTCCTTCCCATTTCCCTCCTTATTCTAGCCTCTCCCCCCTTTATCTCTTTCCCCCTCCTCGTTTTGGCCCTCCCCTTGGCAGCTGGCCCCCTTCACTTCGCCGGCTCTCTTCATTTACTCGCCCGTCCTCTCATTGCTTTTCTCTTGGCCGCGTGGTCTACGGTCTGGCCTTCCCTCCTTCCGAGCTCTCCCTGCATTAAATTGAAGAGGCGGTGGGATTATTTCCATCCTCCCCCGCACGCTTGTTCTGAACCTGAGTCTCTCTTTATGCCGCTCCATTGTGAAGTCATGCATTCTCTCTCGGTCTCGGCTTCGTTCGGCTCGAAAGATAGGTCTCGAATTCTCCAGGAGGTGGTGGCTGGTATAGAGGGAGGGAAATTACATGGTGTTCCCTGGCAGGTTCTCCCGTTGACACGTTCATTTGTTAAGGAGAGGTTGGCCCTCGCAGCCTTCTCCAATTGCTGCTGTCACCTCACCTCTGCGTTGTGGCCTCGAGGCTCTGGTGCAGGTATAAATTCCACCCGTTTTGACAGGCGTTGTGTCTTAGGTTGCAATTGTTCTGGGTGGCAGGAGGGCGCGGTTGGAACACTAGTCTACTTTGACGGTCAAGGGGGTTCGGTGCTCCAACAGGAACTGTTAGTGCTCAGCTGCATTCTTAATTGCTCA
>LPNX010511178.1:9003-19823 GCA_001517045.1 Pseudotsuga menziesii | reverse complement strand
GATTCAGCGGGGCGAACTTCTTACTCCCTCCTCCCATTTAGATTTCAATAGCACCACCCCTATCAGAAAACTCGATATCAATAACCCTCAGCAAATCGGAGACAGATCACGTCGAATCCTGCAGGAAATGATATCTAACGTTTCTTTTCAGTGAAAAATGTGAAGACTGAATCCAATCAATCAATCCGAATGGTAAGTTAACCTGACGAAAAATTTGAATGCCTAAAATCGTGAAGCCTTGTAAATAAATAGTCTTCTCTCTCTGCATTGTTTTAACCATTTTGGGAATTCGGCTCGGCATAGCGCGAGGGATTGATGATTTTGGGAAATTGTGTGGAGCATAATAATTATACTAAGTGATTTAGGAGACGACGAAGTGGTTTTATTGGTTTTATTTTGAAATTTGCAGTACCTTCAAGGATGTTGTTGATTTTTGCCCCAAATACCTTGTCTAGAAACTAGAAGCGTTCTGCAGTTCTAGCGTTGAGTGCATTATCAATATCCACAGAGCGATCTGTAGTCTTGCCTTAAGCTCATTCTCAATGATGCTAGGTAACGATTGCGAATTTTCAGTGCTTCATTTCTTTATACTTCTTAGGTTCCTATTAAAGCTTTAATCGATATTCTTCCACTCAGAGCTGATGTTGAGAACACCTCGCAGATCCTATGGGAAGAGGTCCTTGCTATCAATTACACACAAAATGTTTTTATAAGCTCGTTCTAAAGCCAAAGTTGACAAAGAAGAGCGTTCGTTACTCAGCTATCAGCTATAACATCACAATAGAATCGCTCAAATTATTATAAAAACTATTTCTTGAGTGGGTCACGCCGTGCATCAATTAACAATATAAATAATAAGTTGATAATAACTTCATACTTGCAAATGCTCACTTTGTATATTATTAAACTTGCTTCACTTGTGTGGCTGAGCTCCATTTTTCTTGTTATTGAAGTTGAGACCAATATGCTCGAAATTGCTATGTTAATCAAATTGTTCACAATGTGGTTATTGCACCCAGATAATGACGCTATGCCAGTTGAACTTAAGATACTTGTTTTGTGCAAGTTCTCCATTTTGTTGTTATTGCCAAAGTAGTTAGGTATTGTACAGTGTTTGCTGTTTTGCAGATATTCATTTTAAATACATAATTATCAAGCACTTAGAGTTACTGTTAGGCACTTCAAAGAACTCCATTTTAAATCCAAAATTATAAGTATAACTTAAAAGAATCCAATCTTTTTAGAAGTATAAAGACAAATTATCTTCTCTACTAAATTTTTAAGTTGCAGCTTCATGATTTTTTATTTTCTAACAATAATACATGACGATCGAGATGAAAGTGCCTCCATTTAAGTTGTTTCTTCTACACCTCCCGAGCGTGGACAGACTACGATAGCTCTAAGCCAAAACATTCCACAGCGCATGGCAGACAAAATACCTGAAGTCGTAAGCAGATTGAAGGACGTAGCGTTGGTGTCTAAAATATCTTCTCCCGCCCAAACCTCAGGTGCTTCCCTTATAGCCAATACTTGGCAGGGTGTTCTTCAAACTAACGATCCAATCGAAGCAAAGAAGAGGTAAGTGCAATGTACCAATCATAACTTATTAACAATCCACCAAAATTATATTTGGATACGTAAGTCTGAGTTGTCTCAGAGCTGTAGTGCTTCCATATCTGGTAAGAATATGGGCGAGATTATTGTAACATATGGATTTTTAATTTTGTTATGATCGATTCGCTATTTTTTGAAAAAATTGAAATGATTTAAAACTGTCATGGCATAAAGGCTTCTAGGAATGAAATCATATTATTATTGGCATTGAGTCTAATGAAGTCGTTCTAATCAACATGCAATAGCCCAAGCTATCCTTGTCTAGTAGCAGGAAGAGCTTTTTGCAGGGTCTCCACGGCGGCCTGTCTCCCAGGTCTTAGATTTCTGAAGGTTACACGTGAGGGGAGCGTAGCCTTCCAAGTTGCCTCTAAAGCACACTCTAAAGTCGGTGCATCTTCCTTTTAAGGAGGAGTTGGCCTAGTTCCTTTTCTTTTCAGCTCATGTCCTAGTTTATTTTGGAGTCCAGTAAGTCTAATATAGTTAAAAAAAACACTAGCTGAAAATAAAAATATGAAATACCTTTGTTGGCCATCTTCACAGGAGGAGTCCATGGACTCACAGAAGTTAAGTTGGTTCTTGGTTTTCTAGTTTTCCAATAGAGAAAGCACATTACAACATTCCACATAGAAGGCAAATATAAGAGGAAGAGATCCGAATTAAGAGATGGATGGCTAGGTAGGTTGTGGCGTTGGAATTACAGCATGCACACATGCCTGCATGCCTGCATGAGCATAGATGCCCGAACAACATGCAACAACTAGCTAGCATGCTAAGTTTACATTATAGTTTTTTTTATGGTTATAGTTAAATGCAAAGCTAAAACATTAAGTGTTGGTTGATTAATGCTAGACTTATATCTAGCATTTAGATTTGGTGCAAATGAATGGGAAACCACAATGTAACAAACATTTGGAACGCCATGGAATTCTTGGATTTTCTCCACAGTGAAGAAATATTGCTGAAATGAACAATAAGCTTAGATATTCAAAGTCTAAAAACATGGAATCCAGGGTCTGAGTCCATAACCGAAACAAGAACAAGGGTTCTATAAAGCCCTTCAAATGATCAATATCTCCACTAGGGCCATCCATATAACAAAACAATAGAAAATTTTGGCATGCAATTAAAAAATCCTCCATAGTTTCCATAGGCTACACAAAATAGGTTGACACCTTGCTAGAGGTTTTGTACCCCTAATGGCTTCCGAGGTCTCTCTACAAGTTGATGATATTCATGTACAAGACACCCGTGACCTCCGCTCGTGGTTGTTCTCTTCTCCAGTCGCTTGGCTCTCAATCGGTGGTCGTGGATCCTTCCAAATCTCATCAATCTATTCCTTAAACCACCACCCTCTTCCACGAATATGTCATGACCTTAGATTATTATTAGCTACATATTCTATGTTTATGTTAATTCAATTTTAATATTATTTTATTTTTTTTATCATATTATTGTTTTTTATATTTTAAAGAATAGGATTAAGTTTCATCTAACTATTGTTATTTCAAGAGTAAAATTATCTCCATATGAAAATAGAAAGAGACATTATTCACATAAAAAAGATAAAAATAAAATATAAAAGTTTTATATATTTTAAAAGTTTTATGTGAGATACATGCAAAATATTAAAGTAATTATAAAGATAATGTGGTCACCTAATCTGCTTAGTAATATATGAATGAAACCTGTAAACCTACTCTACCCTTGTAACCTATTATTTAACAGCAATCTGCGTCATCATCGCCATCGCTAAAATATTGCCTCTCACCATCGTTAACATACTGCATATAGGCGTCGCTAAAGTAGTTCACTCCACTATTCTGCTCGTGTATATAGTTGATTTCAGTATTATGTTCGTGTAGAAGTGCCGTTGACCGCTCGTCGTCATCCCAATCCCGCACAGCCGGATCAGGTGGCAACGCAGGTGGCAACGGCTTGCTAGTCTGAATACATCTCAGTTCACCCTCAACCTTGGAGTGCGAGATGGGAGTGGGAGTTTCCCTTTTGGGTTCTGCTTTTCCATTCGCACGCACGTCTAGGTTCACTTGCTGTAATTCCTTACAAACAACAACTCCAACCTGGTTCTTGATTGTCCATGCATTACTAACACTCTCCTCCTTTTTCAAGGGCGAGGGGGACGAGATATTTGGATCCGAGATGGATTGAATTAATGCTTTTCCCTTCCCCATCTTTGGCTACAAGGAATGAGTGATTTGGTCTCTGTGGTGTGAGAACAAGCATTTCTCTACGAGGAAGCTCTTTCTTGTCTTCCTTTGTTATCAGGGTAGGAAGCTTGGCCTTCACCTCTTTCTTCCCATAAATGTCGTTGAGATTCAGGGGGGTGAACTACTTACTCCCTCCTCCCACTTAGATTTCAATAACAACACCCCTATCAGAAAACTCGATATCAATAACCCTCAGCAAATCGGAGACGGATCACGTCTAATGCTGCAGGAAATGATATCTAACGTTTCTTTTCAGTGAAAAATGTCAAGACTGAATCCAATCAATCAATCTGAATGGTAAGTTAACGAAGCAAAAATTTGAATGCCTAAAATCGTGAATCCTTGTAAATAAATAGTCTTCTCTCTCTACATTGCTTTAGCCATTTTGAGAAGTTGGCTCGGCATAGCGCGAGGGATTGATGATTTTGGGAAATTGTGTGGAGAATAATAATTATAGGAAGTGATTTAGGAGACGACGAAGTGGTTTTATTGCTTTTATTTTGTATTTTGCAGTAGCTTCGAGGATGTTGTTGATTTTTGCCCCAAATACCTTGTGTAGAACCTAGAAGCCTTCTGCAGTTCTGGCGTTGAGAGCATTATCAATATCCAGAGAGCGTTCTGCAGTCTTGCCTTAAGCTCATTCTCAATGATGCTAGGTAACGATTGCAAATTTTCAGTGCTTCATTTCTTTATACTTCTTAGGTTCCTATTAAAGCTTTAATCAATATTCTTCCACTCAGACGCAGAGCTGATGTTGAGAACACCTCGCAGATCCTATGGGAAGAGGTCCTTGCTATCAATTGCACACAAAATCTTTTTATAAGCTCATTCTAAAGCCAAAGTTGACAAAGAAGAGTGTTCGTTACTCAGCCATCAGCTATAACATCACAATAGAATCGCTCAAATTATTATAAAAACTATTTCTTGACTAGGTCACGCGTGCATCAATTAACAATATACTTAATAAGTTGATAATAACTTCATACTTGCAAATGCTCACTTTGTATATTATTAAACTTGCTTCACTTGTGTGGGTGAGCTCCATTTTTCTTGTTATTGATGTTGAGACCAATATGCTCGCATGTTAATCAAATTGCTCACATTGTGGTTATTGCACCCAGATAATGACGCTATGCCAGTTGAACTTAAGATACTTGTTTTCTGCAAGTTCTCCATTTTGTTGATATTGCCAAAGTAGATAGGTATTCTACAGTGTTTGCTGTTTTGCAGATATTCATTTTAAATACATAATTATCAATCACTTAGAGTTACTGTTAGGCACTTCCATGAACTCCATTTTAAATCCAAAATTATAAGTATAACTCAAAAGGATCCAACCTTTTTACAAATATTAAGACAAATTATCGTCTCTACTAAATTTTTAAATTGCAGCTTCATGATTTTTTATTTTCTTATAATAATACATGATGATCAAGATTAAGGTGCGTCCATTTAAGTTGTTTCTTCTGCACCTCCCGACGGTGGACACACTACGATAGCTCTAAGCCAAAACATTCCACAGCGCATGGCAGACAAAATACCTGAAGTTGTAAGCAGATTGAAGGACGTAGGGTTGGTGTCTAAAATAACTTCTCCCGCCCAAACCTCAGGTGTTTCCCTCATAGCCAATACTTGGCAGGGTGTTCTTCAAACTAACGATCGAATCGAAGCAAAGAAGAGGTAAGTGCAATGTACCAATCATAACTTACTAACAATTCACCAAAATTATATTTGGATACGTAAGTCTGAGTTGTCTCAGAGCTGCAGTGCTTCCATATCTAGTAAGAATATGGGCAAGATTATTGTAACATATGGATTTTTAAGTTTTGTTATGATCGATTTGCCATTTTTTGAAAAAATTGAAATGATTTAAAACTGTCATGGCATATAGGCTTCTGGGAATGAAATCATATTATTATTGGCCTTGAGTCTAATGGAGTCGTTCTAATCAACATGCAATAGCCCAAGCTATCCTTGTCTAGTAGCAGGGTGAGTTTTTTGCAGGGTCTCGACGGCGGCCTGTCTCCCAGGTCTCAGATTTCTGAAGGTTACACGTGAGGGGAGCGTAGCCTTCCAAGTTGCCTCTAAAGTCGGTGCGTCTTCCTTTTAAGGAGGAGTTGGACTAGTTCCTTTTCTTTTCAGCTTATGTTGATTAGCAGCTTATTTTGGGGTCCAGTAAGTCTAATATAGTTAAAAAAAACACTAGCTGAAAATAAAAATATGAAATACCTTTGTTGGCCATCTTCACAGGAGCAGAAGTTAAGTTGGTTCTTGGTTTTCTAGTTTTCCAATAGAGAAAGCACATTACAACACTCCACATGGAAGGAAAATATAAGAGGAAGAGATGCGAATTAAGAGATGGAATGCTAGGTAGGTTGTGGCGTTGGAGTTACCAGAGCATGCACACATGCCTGCATGAGCATAGCCGCCCGACCAACATGCAACAACTACCTAGCATGCTAAGTTTACATTATAGTTTTTTTTTTATGGTTATAGTTAAATGCAAAGCTAAAACATTAAGTGTTGGTTGATTAATTCTAGACTTATATCTAGCATTACTTAGAATTTGGATAATATTCAAAACTTATGCTCTCCAAACATACGATCAAAGCTGCAAAAATCTATTTTCCTCATCCTTTGCCTTCGGATGAGGCCAAATAAGAACACAAACAACTCTATGGGATGATATAAAAGTTCAAATATTTTCATTGGCTGAAATAAATGTTGAAAACAAGATGCATAGAATACTTTGGTTAAATATTTTTTTTCAAGCCAGGAATAATAGAAACGGTGGCAAGCCAAATCATAGAGTCCAAGCAGCCGTGGGAAGGGACTAATAATAGGGCATGCTTCTAGCAGTACTCTACTTTTAGGAGTCCAACCGATAAGCAACAGACTTCAGTTTGAGCTTATAGTTTCATAAAAAGTTTTAATCATGTAGTTTAAAGTTCTTAAAAATATCAAGTTCGATAAGCAGTTAACCTTCTCACTCACTAAGCAAGTAAAACTGTTTATGAAACTGAAACATCAAACTGAATTCTACTGCTTATCGGTGAGACTCCTAAAAGTACACTACTGCTAAAAACATAAAAACTCTTTCTGAAATCAGCCAGGGCCTGACCAATAGTGCCATAAAAGAGGAATGGTTTTAGAATTCGACATAAACATCAAGCCACGTTTGATCACAATGGGTCTACATATAAGGGTAGAGAGATTGAGCACATTTCTTGGAGCATCCAAATCGAGGGTCCGGAGTTTTGCAGTGACGAAATATTGCTGGATGTATATTTTAGCCGAGGTTTTTGGAAACGTCTATACCGCTCACCTTTCATGCTTTCGGCAAATTTTTGACCCCGTCAAAGAAAACAAAATGGATTGGGTGTATATATTCTATTCATGGCTTCACTTTAGAAACAAACAATTATGTAATTAAGGCTGATCTTATCATTATATTAAAATATCGAGGCTTATTTTAGGTTGTTCACTGAGCCACTGATATGCAATGCCATCTTTTTGTATTTTTAAATGCAACATGGTTTTTGGTGTGTCATATTTTTCTTTGTTTTCTACTCATACCTCAAACTTCGCATAGCCATGCCCAAATTTTAACTTGTTAAATATGAGACTTGTTTCACTATTTTTCCTACTGAAAAGTGTACTAAAAAATTGGGCTATGCTCAAATTTTAACTTAAAATATGAGTTTGGTTTCACTATTCCTATCTAAAAAGTGTACTCACAAATTGGGTAGTCGTGAGCCTTTGAGCAATCTTAGTTAGAAAATTTTAGTGAGGGGCAATTGTTTTGACACCGACCATAGGTAATTAAAGTTTCACATACAAGTCAGGGGTAATTTTAGTGTCATATATGTGTGTCCATAGGTATTAAGTTTTTGAATTTTTTCATCTTAATAAAAGAACTTTTATCAAAGATATGGGGAAACCTTAAGAAAAGTATTTTACCAAGTACGAAATATCCCCTTAAGAAAAATGGTTCCCTTCTTATTAGTTTAATGATTATTTAAATTAAAAAAAAATGGTATTTATGGTTAAGGATTTTATTTTTGAGAAAAATTTCCAAACTAAAAACAATAATCGGTATCTTTAAGGATTTTTTTTTTGGCATTATTAAGAGAATGCTTCACATTGTTGAATAGCACCATATCTTACAATATATAATGAAATACATATTGCATTTAATAGTATAATAAGAAGCGTCCTTCTAATATAGAGAGAGAAAATATGGAAAATTTAATTTTATAAGAAATTAATTTATATTTTTATTGAAAAATTAGTTTTATAAAAAGTGAAATTAATTTTTTATAAAAGTATTGAAATATAACTATAAAAATAAAATGTTCTTGGAAGAAAATTCAACTTCGAAAATTTGCTGTCAAGTTTTCAACTTTTTAAAATTTTACATTATTTGGCATCTCTTTTTACTTTTTAATTAATTTAAAATATTTTAAATTAACAAATTTATATACTTTATGATGAAAATAAATTAAAAATGTATAGTTGTATATAAAATAGATATTTAAAATTTATTTTAACTAATTAATTTTATTTATTTAATAAATTTTAATAATTCATTATCATAAATAAATTGTATAGTCATGAGTGGACATAATAATCCTTGCTAAAAGTTTTATGAAAAGAGTTGGCAATAAGAGAAATGTTAATCTCAATAGACCGACATAAAAATATAACCTTTTATTTTTTAATCTTGGCTCATAGAAACACTAATTGACACATTATTTGAGCACTTGGACTAATTAATTTAACAATGGGCCTAGTTTTCTTGAAATTTCTCACTTTGACACTTCATTCACATATAATCTCTTTTTCAAGAAGCATTAAACTAGGTACCTTTTTTTTTTATCAAAATTTAATGTATTTGTCTTCAAAATGGTTAGTCTTATATGTTTTTGAATCTATCCATAATATCGGCAAGGAATTCAAATGTTGAGATGTCCCAAAGGAGGAAGCCTCGTTAATTTATTTTTCTCTTTGGTTTTCATTCTTATTTGATATCATCGAGAAATCCTTCGATCGAATTTTATTTACACGCTGGAAATCGGCGTTGACCCTTCCAATGTTGGCTTTTACATCGACAGGGTCCTGGCGAAGATTGAACTCGAGAATTTCCGAGGTAAACTCAAAACCATGATCTTCTAATCCATGCCTAGAATAATGCTAGTGCCTTTTAATTTTTTATTTTTTCAGTGTCCCTAGGGTTTTAAACGAGATCCTAAAGTCGTGAGGAAACTATTCAGTTATCTGTCAAATGATTTATGTGTGTTTCTATAATTGCTTTTAAGCTGGCATGTTTTTCGTGTTTTTAAAATGGGGGATCGAATTCTAACATGAAAAAATAGAATATTTGTCCGTGTTTCAAGAAATTATACATTATGCTTGTTTTGCGGTTTACTTGGTTTTGTTATGAGGTCAAATAAAATTGACAGAAATATTAATGCATATAAAGGGGAAGACAGTTGGAAAATTGACATGCAACGTTAATCATTTGGTGAGAACACCTAGCATATTGTGGGTGAAGGAGGGAGCATATCCCTACTACAAAGAAGCTATTAATACAAGGCACATCGAAGGATCCTCGACCAGAGGGGGAATCAACAATAGTAAGGGAGCGGACGAGGAACCAACAAGATTAAGAGAATTATTTGGCCTATGGTCACTATGAAAATTGAAATGTAAATAAAAAACGGGTGATGTGGATCGTAATTGTTTGGAATAATATGGAATGAAATTCATAAATGAGGTGGAAATGGTCTAATCATCCAAGGAGGGAACATACGAGGTTGAATGGTCCCCACAGGAGATGTAAATCCTCAGGATAAAAGTATCCAAGGAAGGGTGCACTACGGGAAGAGTAATTCCCAAGGAATCTCATGAAGAGGCCTCAAGTTAAAATAGCCAAGTAGGGCGCATCTGTGAAGTCTAACCCACAAATGAATGTATGACACCTTATGACATAATCTATGACAAACTATGGCAATCTATGAAAACTCCTCATCCTAAATTTAGCCAAGGAGGACGCATGAAGGGTGATTGGGCCGATAAGTTAGTTATCAATCCCCTCAGTCAACGAAGGAAACCCCTAATTGGAATTAGCAAAGGTGACTGAGGCATTATTTGGGAAAATATAACATTATAAGGGAGGTTATGTGTCATGAATAATGATTCTCTCCAATAATTTGAATTTTATTTTATTTTTGTGAGAGAAATTTAGAATGAGGAGGAAAGTCCTCAATGAGGTTTGTAAAAGGGAATGCAAGAACTTGCGATAGTTCTTTTGATCATTTGAAATTCAAATTTGAGAGATATTGAGATTCTCATTATTGAGAGATGTTCCCCTTGCAATCGTAACTTCTTTTCGCGGTGAAAGATTACACCCTATATAGCATGAGAGGAGAAATGGCCATGATTTCATTACAAAGGTTCAATGTAATGAGGTTATGTTCGTGTTTGGTTAATCGTTTGAGTTCACACTGGAGTGATTGGGATCTGAGTCAGTAGTAGTGCAAATTGTTGGTGTTCGATCTTTGTTAATGTGTTCATAACTTGATAGGTACACAAATAGACAAGAATGTGTGAAATTTTTGTTTAGAATCCATGACAATTGAATATGTTGAGAGGGAATACTACCATTCACAAATATTTATCGAATGTGCTCTTGGGTATATATCCAATAATTCCTTTAGCCATCTTGAATTGGACACACAAAACTACCAATGCTGAACTTCAATATACGTCGACATTTTTTTTTCACCATTAAGTAGTTTACTGGTTGGTTAAGAGGGGGTGGTAACATTCCCCTTACTCCGATTCAATTCCACCCAAGAGTTTGGTATGTTTTACTTTGTGATATAGAGAGAGATCTGGGTTTGGAGTTTTCTTTGAAGTGCAACAAAATGTCCAACCTATTCATAGGTGGTGGATTCCCAACACTTATGTAGAGACAAA
>LPNX010511173.1:933917-1214108 GCA_001517045.1 Pseudotsuga menziesii | reverse complement strand
TATATATATATATATATATATATATATATATATATATATATGTCTACAGTGCCCCCGACGTACCGAAGTACCTTGTTTCAAAAAGTGGCATCCCCGTCCCCGTCCCCGTACCAGTACCCGTCCCTGTACCCACGTTTTCTGGGAACTTAGGTGCTTGTTCAAACCTTGTCGACTCACTTGAAAAATCCACCATGTACAACTTAGGTGGTAACACCTCCCAAGGCGAAAATCCAACGCCTCGATTTAATCCGTTGCGGGGAAGTTCACAGAGGAAGCGAGAACCACTGGGTAGTGACCTCGGGACACCGTCAGGATACACTCTTGTTGGTGTACTATTGGACACGTCTCAGAGACTCCGATCCAGCCCACATATTCCTCGCGTGGAACTGCATCGGATAATGGTTTTGGACGCACTCCTCGTACCTTTAGGTATATTTGGAGTTCCCTTTCACCTAATCTAATTCACTCTTCATCCACAATAAACTAAGATCAACCAAGAACAATTGCAATAAATTCAACACTCCAACAACACTCCATTTTCAGCACTGGTCTGCATCATACAATCATTTTGCTTAAAGTAAATCTTATATGGATGGATTAATTTGTATTTCATCCTGTTGTCTTAATCACTATTGCAATCTCTTGTGTCACTTTCATGAAAACTCCTAAGCAATTTACTCAATCATAAACTACCATCTGAAGCTTAATCAGCCTTAGTAACTCATAGGGTCTACCCCCCTTGGCTTCGATTAGGAGTTGGCCTAAATGGAAAAGTCAAGAACAAAGTGACAACCTTGACTCGAGACTTGCCCCTAAGGACGCATCGAGTGGCTTGAAGATTTCTGCCACGTTTCCCCCCAATTACGTGATAGGCGGCAACACTCTCCATTCTAGAATCTACACTACATGGCGTATCTTAATTATTATCAAGTATTTGTTCATTGAGGTTGAACTTTGTCCATTTTCAGTGCCATGGGAAAATAAGAAAAAAAAACAGAGGAAACAGTCAAAGCAAAAAATGACTAGCTCTAAGATTATTCCAACAACGAGGAAGTAAGGTGAAAAAGGGGTAATCACAGCAATCTCGTAGGTCGTCCATCTTTCTTAGGGTTCCTGCATACAGCATTCTCATCACACTTGTAGACAGACATTATCTCGGACGAGCTGGACATCTTCG
This sequence comes from Pseudotsuga menziesii, assembly GCA_001517045.1. Classification (NCBI taxonomy): domain Eukaryota; kingdom Viridiplantae; phylum Streptophyta; class Pinopsida; order Pinales; family Pinaceae; genus Pseudotsuga; species Pseudotsuga menziesii. The sequence goes on along the minus strand of LPNX010511173.1, from coordinate 1,212,931 downwards.
TGAACGACCACAGTGAACCATAGAAACCCTAAGTTTGACCAATTCGAGGATCCAAACTCTGTGAGGACCAAACATTTTATGTTTTTCCATGTGAAGTTAGAGAAGAACATGTCACCACTAAGTTGCACTAAGTTGGACTTTTAAGCAAGCTGCCAAAGATGAACAATGATTTGTTCAAATTTCGAGTTTAGAAGTCCATGCAGGCCTTTCTAGGCCGTTTTTTATTTCTTTTTTATGTTCAAACTTCATACCCCATGGGGAATTGTAATAAAATGACTTAGCATGATGGCTTTATGTAAAAGATTTGGTTTCCTAGGACTTAGTCATCAATACATTATTGAAGGGTGTTTTTCCTTGTTAATTATCTATTTTTTTTAATGATTAATCATTTTTGCGTTTTTCACTCAAGCTTCCAAAGTTGGAATAATTGTCTTGGTGATTAGGCCTTGGGAGGTTATTAAAACCTAAGTGGCGATGTATATTACCATGTTAATCATTATTTTGAGTCATTATGAACATGTACTAAATCCCCCATAGGTTTTTTCTAATTTCCGGAAAAGGAAAAAAGAAAAAAAAAATCCATTTTTACAGGCTTTTTTTTAATAAGTTAAATGTAAAAGTTCTAAAAGTCATAAAATTGGGCTAAGAGGTTGTTTTTTCCATGGGGGTGCTCATTTTCTAACCCAGGCCACCCACTTAACCCCTAAACCCACTTTCCAAAGTTTTCGAGTAATTATTTATATCCAAAATTAATTATTACTCGAAAAACCCAAAAGATACCAAAAAATTCGATAAAATGAAAAATTCGACAACTCAAAAAATAAAAGAAACTTGCCAAAATCATTTTCTATAACTTGGCAAAATAAAGTGACAGGTATCTAGGCATATCTAGAAGGTTAAACATTGCCATTTCGAAGAGAATCAAACTTTGGAAGTTTCCTCAAGCAAGAGGGGCGCATCTCTCCAAGTGGGGGCGCAAGCCTTGAAGGAAAAGCTCCTTGTTTTGGAAAAAGTATGAGGTTTGGATAGTTTCCATCTCTATCAAATAATGTTGCCGCCATTTACTTCCTGTTCCAACCCCTTGCCAACCCACAGACAACTCAAACATGCTTGACACCTCCTTGGACAAGTGTGCCCCCTCTTTGTGTTTGGTTTTTCTATTTAAGCAAGCGCTAAGTCTATGTTTTAGCATCCAAGGTGGAACCTCTGCTTGTATGCTATTGTAATATTTTATTTAAGGTTCTGAATAAAAGACTTTCGAGGTCAAGAACTGTGTAGCATTTTCATGTGTGGATGAGCATTGTTTCGAGCTTTTGAAGTGACCGACGGTGTCCATTTTCTTGCATTTTGTGGTTGAGCTGGGCCTTTGAAGGGGAGTTATCTCCTGTAGGGTAAGATTTAAATAGCTTGTTTGTTTGAAGATCTTATTGTATATTTGTTCCCAATCTCTAAGAACTATACTATAACTTTGTTTAATAATCTTGTTTTCTAAGTTTTTGTGGCAGGTAGCACCAAGTTTCTTAACCATTTTTCTGTGCAAGTCTTTGTCCAAGTTGCAGGTTACTTTGCTTGAAAAAGAGATTGAGTTTGTTTACATCTTCCTTCTCTCCAAGACTTACAGAAAGACATAGTCCCTCTGTGTTCCACTGTGAAGGACTCCATCGCCCAAGTTTTGGCATCAAGTTGCTTACTCTCTTCTTTCATTTTACAAAATATTATTTATTTTGGTTACGGGTTACTTTGACAAGTGTTAGTCGGTTTAGTGAAATAATATAGATCATAAGCTAAATCTGATTTACATTTACTGTTTAGTTAGATTTTATTTTGAAGTCGAATTTCATAAATCTAGCTCCTAACAAGTACTTTTTCAATACTTCAAATTTTTATCTATTAAAAGTACCTGAATAATATGTTAAATTTTTATTGTTTCAAATGATTATTTAGCGTATTTGATTGATCTTTGCTTGCTGTTTTGCAGCAATTCATGAACAGGTAGAGAGGTGCTTTAGCGAAAAATTTGAAGATTTAAGCCATCCGGGAGCCTTTCCTCTTGGTACTTGTTCTATGGGCATTTTTCAAGCCTCAAGTTTGTAATTTTTGTGTTTCCCGGTCTACAAAGGAACAAAAAATCTTCATTGTAATCATTGTAATAAAAGAGAAGTAAGTGGGCAGCCAAGTACCCGCACCCCATCCTCCCAGGGGGTTGCGTCTTTTTTCTTTTTTTTAGATTAGTTAATTTTCTTCAAGCATTCATTCCATTGCTTTTAAAATTAACAAATCCGATCGTGTTCTCGAAAACGAGAGTATCGGTATTGAGATTTTTAAACAATCCACATCTAGTTTAAAACCCTTAAAATTGACAAGGCTTCAATTCCTGTATGCTCTTGTGAACATAGTGGGGCTTTGGCTGGAACGATGGGACAATCAAAAAAGGATTGGAGTGACTAGCAATTAGTTTCACACTCCAATTAATTCCCATAAGTGAAAATCCGACACTCATTTGTTATTACGAATATGTGGGCAAATTCTTCAAGTGAAGCAGGAACTACTAGAAAGTGACCGTGGGGTTCCGTTAGGCTACACCCTTGTTGGTGTAATGTTGAACACAACCCTGCAACTCCATCTAGCCCACACGTCTATGAGAGCCACTTCAGAGTAAATCTAGACAAATTTCTCGTACCCCTCGAGTATATTTGGATTACCCTCTTCCCTTAATAATCAGATCATTACCATTTTAATAAAATTGATCAACAATTTACCCACTCCTTAATTCAATCACTTAATAATTTTGAAACTGACCAACTGAGAAAACTGCAATACTTCTCGAGACATCACCAGCAACCCCCTTACACGCAAGCACTCCATTAGAACTGGTATATTTTTGGCATCATTTATTTATTTTTAATATTTAAGTTAATCGATGTGTTGAATGGAATGTTTATTTTATATGTTGTTGACATAAGCTATTTGCAGATATCTTAGTTTCAGTAATTTATATCATATTATCTCCTAGATTAGTCGTTTTCCTTTCATAGATTAACATCCTTAGATAATTTCATTAGGGACCACTCCCCTTGGCTTCGCTAGGACAGAGCCTAGACAGAGGAATCAAGATCAAGTGACAACACTTGACTCTTGCTTGCCCCCAAGGTCGCACCTAGCGGCTTGAAGATTTATGCCACATGACCCGAACTGTGAATTAGGCGACAACAGAACAAAAGAAAAATGTGAAGCAGGAGATATCTACTATGTACTATATAAAAACATCATTGCAATTACTAATATGTACCATGTACTATATAAAAAACAACTTTGTAATATGTACTATGTACTATATAAAAACAACTTTGTAATATGTAATATGAGTTTTTAGTGTACATGTTGGATTTATGTGTTAAATAATTATATATCAATTACAATTCACAATAATAAATATTTAATATAAATAATTATATATTATAATATTAGTATTTTTTTTATTTCTACTATAAAATGTTAAAGTGAAATATAGGTTATTTATTTGAGTTGATTTTTATATTTGTATTAAATAAAAATAATAATTTTAAATTTTAACTTGTACAGATTTATTATCTTGAATATTAATTAAATAAATAATTATTAAAAATATAATTGGAATTTAAAAAATACTTTTTAAAGTTTTGCAAATTTACTTAACAATAATACTAAATGTTGAATATATTTAAAACATTACCAACATTTTTGGAATAGAAGCAAGAAACGTCGATTTGTCCCAAAAAAACGTGAGATTTTCAAGCCACCAATTTTTTCAGGCAAAAAAATTACGACACGACCCTAAACATCGTTGTCTCTGTCCGGTTTGATAAAGGCAATTTAGGGGTTCATTTTGATCATTTTGACTTGGAAAATGACGAGAGAGGGACATTGTTTCACACCAGGCGGGTTTTAATCCAGATTCTCACGAACTTGGGGTTGTTTTTACCTTTGTATCTTTGCGTTCCACACAAACAGTGCGTGCAGTCACCATTCCATTCCCAGAAATCATGGATTTGAAGGTGTCTAATTTGGTGTTTGAAGGGTAGTTTGAGGGGCGTTTGAAGGGCCTATGAGGTTTGAAGTTGAGAGTTGAACTGTTGAAGAGTCCTTGCTCAAGGGAAAACGCAAAGGCGAGTTAAAAAATTTTAAATCTATGCTATTAGTTTTAAGTTTTATTCCTTTTAAATTCTGCAATGTGCGTATTACATATTAAATTTTGAATTTAATATTACAATTTACATTGCATATTAGATATTAAAAATTAAAATTTTAAATAAATGATAATACATAATAAGTATAATTGTTATATAAAAAAATATAACTATAACATAACAATATATATATAAATAATATCATTAATACTAATGCTAATAATTCATTAATTAATTAAATCAAGAGACATGCCTCTTAGTAAGAGCACGATGGGCTTATATAAGACCCACCATTGTGAATGTAATATCACCACTTATCTTATCTAATATATATTTCATAATTTATCTTTTCCATTCATGTCGCATTTGTGTTGTTTACATTGGAAGTCCCTGTAGGAAACGAATTCTTCGTTTCAGTGGTATCAGAACCTTGTTCTGGTTCCGGCCTTTGGCCATCCTTTTTGGGAGTTTCTCCGTTGGGCCCTTGGCCATCTTTTCTAGGAGTTTCCCCGCTGGGCCCTTGGCCATTTATTTCAAAATCTTGGCATCGCTTTCATTCTCTCTCCTCCATCCTTCACAGATCCAACTCCATCGCCTACATACTCCCACCATCCCATCATCATGATCCACGCTACTCATCTACTCAGTCTTTTCCCTCGTGACCTTACATTCTACCATCGCATCCTCCTCCAAACCTTGCTGCTCACCACTTCAAATCCACCACCATTGCCACACGCCATCACTTCCACCTGCACCAGCTCCCTCGCAGCACCCTCCGTGCTGCTCCCTCGCTGCTCTTTGCCCTCGTTGCTCTCTATCCTCATTTCCACACGACAATCCCTCCACATAGACCCTATTCCTCCTCCCCCCTTTCCTTCGCGTGCTCCATCCGTTGCTCCACTGCCCCACCCACAGTTCTCCCACCTCCCTACGGGTCGCATCCACCTGCCTGCAACTCCACGCCACTACTCTCGCAACCCCGCACTCCTCTTGCTCGTTCCCTGCTTCCGCACCTACCTTGCTGCGACCTCCACGCCACCACGTCGCACTTTCCCTCCACCTTCGCCACTCCAACCGCTGCTTCGGCGCCTGCTCCACCCTCCTCTGCTATCCTGCCTCCTCCCACACTCCCTCTTTCCGCTCTGCTCCCCATGCGCTCTCCCTCGCAGCTTGCTGCCTCACCTTCCCTCCTCCGCCACCCACGTCATTGTCAGTTAACCGCACTAATATGCCCCTGTCGTCGTTGCCATTCCCTTCTCCTTGCATCATACTTTCGCCATACACTCGGCCTCCCGCCCTGCAATCATCGTCGTCACCTTCNTATATATATAATTTATTTTTTTTAACTATTTGAAAGAAAACTATATATATAGTTTATAAAAGGATTAATAATAATATTATTATTAATTATTAATTATTATTATCAAAAAGAAAAAAATAGTAATTATTATTTTATTGAAATAATAATTATTTTGGGAAAAAAAAAAGTTATTTAACCTAATAAGAAGAAAACTAGAAGTAGTCAAAGGAAGACTTGTTAAAGAAGTCAAAGACTATCTATCGCCGAACAAAGGACTAAGTCAGAGAAGATTTTTTCTCCAAAGAAAAAAATGAAGGATAGAAAATTACGTCGAAAAGTCTTAATAGCAAGCAATGGCGATTACAAAAGCAGAATTACAATCACGGTTGCAAGCAGTTTTGACTCAATTCGAACATTACAAAGCAACCAATAATTATCTACAATGCGAGATTGATAAGCAAAAATTGGTTAAAATACTTCAAGGGCAAAGGAATCATACCTTGGAAATCCAAAATCAAATGTTGGAAAACAATAATGAAGGTCTCAGAAAAATGTTATCAGGTAAGGATGAGAAAATATCACATTTGCAAAGTCATAATCAAAAACTAGAAGACCAGATCAAAAAGTCAAAGAATGACGAAAAGTCACCGTATAGAAACAATAACGACTTCGAAGAAGACACAAAGCGCTTAAACAAGTTCATCAAGGACAAAGATAGTGAATTGACACAAGCCTAGAAGAAACTAGAAGATCAAGATTCAAAGATATGTCAACATCAGCAATAGCAAGAAAAACTTCAGCAGAAGTATGACGACATTAAGAAAACGCACAAGCTGGAAAATAAGAAAATCAATGACAATTTAGCAAGCAATACTGAAGAACTATTTCGACTAAGAATTCATAACAAGACATTACTTACGAAAATCAAGAAGCTGAAACATAGTCGGAAGATAGAACTTGCCAATGAAGACCGCAAAGGAAGAACATTAGAAAAGGAGGAAGAAAACCAGCGCCTAAGAAATCTTAATCAAGAACTAGAGGAACAAATCAAGAAGTTAAAAGAGGACAAAAAGGCGCAAGACAACAGGTTCGAGAAGATTCAGAGTAATAACAATCTACTGGAGAACAAAGTAGCACAATTCCAAATGGAAGCATCCAGACATTCTGGAAGACAAATTCAAGTTGAGGAAGAAGAAATAAAGACAAATTCAGTCTTCGTCACAGTTCAAAAGGAAGTCAATCCAGCAGAAAAACAAACAACAAAAACTCCTTATCGACACCCCAATTATATCGTCATTTTGACCAACGACAGGGTCAAAATGAACATACACGGAAGATTTATGTTGTCAGACAAGAAAAAACATTGAATCAACATACTAAGCAACAAACGATAAGAACCACCCCACAAAGCCATCAAATAGCTACAATGAAGATAGATCTCAGATGGACCACATCAGTGACGATGCAACATTTCTTCTTTGGAATTCGTAACTCGTATCGTCTCATTTCATAAGTGTTGCAAATACTAAAAGAAAGGATCTAGAGATGATGGTTCAAGAAGAAAATCAGACGTAAGCCTTGCCTTCTCTAAGCTTTGAGGACAAAGCTTCTCTAGGGTGAAGGCAATGTTATATAAAAAAATATAAATATAACATAATAATATATATAAATAATATCATTAATATTAATGCTAATAATTCATTAATTATTTAAATCAAAAGACATGCCTATTAGTAAGGGAACGATGGGCTTATATAAGACCCACCATTGTAAATGTAATATCATCACTTATCTTATCTAATATATATTTCATTAATTATCTTTTCCATTCATGGAGCAATTGTGTTATTTACGTTGGAAGTTCCTATAAGAGACGAATTCTTCATTTCAATAACATATTATAATTTATATAAATTTTGAAATTTAGTTTTGAATATCCATGATTTCATACCATTTCTTGACAGTTGACTATTGAAGTTGAACTAAATATCAATTTGAAAATGCACCTAGGTCATTGAGAAGAAAAAAAATTAAAATAGTTAAGGACATTAATGATTACATTTCATCCCTAATAATCTAAGATTCTAATCTAGATTCTAGAGGGCTGATGTTTTAAACCAGCCTGTTGTTAGTCTTTTTCTATTTGGGTTTAATGTCTTTCTTTTGTTTTTTTGGTGCCACGGATTTGACTTTTGAGGCTATACATTTCCATTGCAAAAATATCAAAGGCATTGGACCCATTTTGGCAATATGCTGACCCTGAAGATGGAACAAACCGACAACGATTGAATTGCAAATTGTGTGGGCAACATCAAGTTGAAGTACCATTTGGAAAAACTCCCTGGCCATGATGTGGGGCTTTGTAGTGCAATTACCCTCGAGATTATGAGAATGGCCCATGATGCAATTCACTCGAAGGATAGAAAAAGGGAAGAGTCAACTGCAAATAGAGTTGAACTTGTTGCAGGTGGACTAGCTAGGACTTCAGGGACATATGATCATCCCACTGAGGGTAGTGTTGGGGGCTCCACGCCCATGGATTCACCTTCCGTGAGGGTCGCCTCATCTTTCTTTGTTCCACGGACTGGAAGTGGTGCTCAACCTTCCATCAAGTCAATGGATAAAAAAAAGAAGGAAGAAGCAGATAGGCTTATGGGGAGGATGCTTTTCTAGAGTGATTTGCCTCTTACAATCACAAGAAACAATCCTTTTTTTCAGCTTATGTGTGATGCCATTGCTATTGACCCAGGGTACAAGTGCCCTACATATGAGGAGATCTGGGGGCCAATTCTTCAAGCAGAGAATAAAGACATCAACACTTGATTGGAGGATTTCAAATAGTCATGGGAGGTCTATGGATGTACATTCATGTCTGATGGTTGGACAAATGCAAAGGGTAGGACCCTTCTTAATTTCTTGGTACAGTGCCCTAAAGGTACCATGTTTATCAAATTCGTTGACGCATCGGCACAAGTAAAAGAAGCAGCATTGTTATGTGAGTTGTTGGATGGGGTCCTTCAGGAGATTGGTTGGACAATGTGGTGTAGATCATAACAGATACTGTGGCTAATTATGTGGTTGTTGGTAGATTGCTTATGGAGAGGCACCCCTCACTATTTTGGAGTCCATGCGCTGCACATTGTATTGATTTGATGTTGTAGTATGTGGGGGAAATTCCCTTCATCAAGAAGGTCGTTGATCAGGTTAGGAGTATCACCAAATTCATATATAACCATGCTTGGGTTCTTAGCCTCATGAGGAGATGCACGAGAAACAAGGAATTGTTGCGCCCTGGAATCACACGATTTGCCACCAACTTCATTTCTCTTCATTCTTTGCTTCGAGTTCAGATTGATCTGAAGCAAATGTTTATTTGTGATGAGTGGTGAGATTGCACATATAGCAGGAGAGAGTATGGGAGAGCCATCGATAGATTGGTTTACATCGACTCTGTTTGGGAAGGAGTGGAGGAAGTGTGCTCAATCGATGAACCTTTGGTAAAAGTTTTGAGATTAGTTGACAATGATAAGCCTGCTCTGGACTATTTGTACGAGGCCATGGATAGGGCCAAAGAGTCTATTCGATCTTATTATGTGGGGAAGGGTACCCCTGGACACAATAGACACATGATGCTATGGGATTTGATTGATACACGATGGACCGGGATGCTCCATTGACCTATTCATGCAGCTGCACTTTTCTTCAACCCCACCTTTTCCTACAAGTGTAAATATGATTTTGATGAAGAGGTGTTGGAAGGGCTTATCAAATGTATTAATAGGATGGTACCTGGTTTTGAGACTCGCACGAGTATTACTCATGAGATGGAGATGTATGGAGAGGCTACTAGACTATTTGGCTATGCCCATTTTTACTCCAAGTAACTGATTACAAATTAGAATATATTTACAACTTCAAATTTTTAAATTTTAATTGTGTTTTATCATTTTTTGAAAATTGAAATTTGAATTATATCATCTGATTCTCTTTCTTTCTTGTTTATTGTAGGTGTTTGGTGGAGGACATATGGTGTAAGGGCACCAAATTTAAAAAAAATTGCCATCCGAGTCCTCAGCCAAACCTGTAGCTCTTCTAGATGTGAGCGTAATTGGAGTGTCATTGATAAAATACACTAAAAGAAACGCACTAGGTAAAAACTTTATCAAAGCAATTAAACTCATTGTAATTTAAGATCCCCTTTCATATTGTTTTCCTCTGGCCTCAATAGTCAAGATTCATTAAATATTTTTATCACTCTCTTACAGATTCGATTTCCCACGCCTGAATGACTTAGTTTATGTCCACTACAATCTTCGATTGTGGATGAAGCAGGTGGAGAAAGAACCCAACGTGGATGCCATTTGCTTGGACAATATTGATGTATTGTACAAGTAGAGGGTGGAGGTTGAGTTACCTATCATGGAGGAGGCACCTACATGGTTGGATGAGGAGCAGCAACAACAACGGCAGGAGGAGGAGGAGGAGGCGAAGCGCTTTGACCCATAGGACTTCATGGAGGGTGATGTGGCTTCATCAACACCACCTTCTACACTGGTCGATGTATCTAGTCCCCCATTGGCACCCAGTCCCGCTACTCTCCGTTCGACATCTAGTGCAAGGCCAGGACCTTCTACTGTCAGGAGCAGGCCTAGCAAACAGCCCATGATCTTTTCCCGTAAAAGGGGAAGAGGGCATTGATATCAGAGACAGATAGTTAGCTACTAGTTTTGTGATTTTTGTGATTTTTGTAATGTCATTTTGTATTGGACCATTGGTTTCCCACTTTTGAGTACTATTGGACAGCTATATTCAAACTTTCAGTATCGAATTTGATGTCTCATATTATATTTGGCATGACTACATGATATATATAAGTGCTTTCTCTATATTTATATGCCAATGTATTTATGTGATGTCGTTGTTGCTTTATATGCTTAAAATTATGAAAAAAATGAATATATTTTGTGTTTTTCAATGTTTGTCGCGGTTTGCCGATGTTTCCTAGACCCTCGTCGATGTTTTGTCAGTGTCGATGTTTTCCACTATAATTTTTGGCAATTAAAAGCTAATAGTGATTCTTTTAACCAAAAAAACATTTTCATAATGAGAGATGTTTGTGAAAATGATTCCAACCCCACCCTCCTTTAATGAAAATCACAAGTAGTCCATAATATAATAATAATAACTTGGATGTTGTTTATAATAAATAATATAATAATGATTTTGGAACTGCAAAAACTTTACTTTCCAAGTTCTTCAAATCGTGGATACACTTGCCAACTTGGACTGGAACAGCAAGTGCGTGGTTGGTTGAAACAATATCCAATCCTATCTTATCGGATAATTCCAAGCCTCAACGTCGCGAGGTCTAATCACAAGCACAATACTTTATAGCGTATTGTTCATACACATGGCACATAACACTTGAGTTCCACAGGCATAGATCAAGTGCTTAAGACACCTCTAAATGGCATTTATTAATTTTCTAAACAGGGTGAGACCTGCTTAACTCTCCGAAATTCTTCATACCATTTCCAACATTCACCAAACTTTGATGAGCAGCCGAACCAAAAAGAAAGGACCTTTTAAAACGCCATCAAAATGCTTATAAGAATATGCATCTGAACAATAAAGGAATTTGCATCTGACTGAGAAGGATTCCGCTACTAGCACCCGATAGTAACCGGCATTAAGCCTCATGGTTTATTGGTGTCTTCGCGTATATCAATAATTGTTCAAGACTTCCTTCAAAAGCCCCAGTCTCAAGTACGACAGATGTGAAGTCGGGTACAACTGTACAAGCAAGTTGGGTCCAGTTGTGCATGAACTATTAATTTCCCAAATCACCAAGTGTGTTAATTTTAGAACAGAAAGAGAAAAGGTCCACCAATCAAGAGTTATTAGTTCATAAGAATTGTTGCATCTGACTGAGAATATATATATATAAAGAAATCAAAGTGCCTGGAGCATCCATAAGCATCAATTTTTAATTCTTTAAATTCAACGGTAGAGAATATCTTCCCTGGATCATTCACGTCGCAGAGATTGGTCGAGATGGAGAGATCCATGGTAAAATCCCTGGCCCATTGCTTTCAAAATTAAAATTAGCCACCTTGTCTCCGGAAAATAGCAGCGAAGTGTCTGCCTCGAATCTCCTTGTTCGTTAGCAGTGGCAGAAACAACCATGTGCCGAATCACCAAATTTGGGGATTTTCTGGATGCGAGTTGCAGCAATAGCCATTGCCATGTATCTTTCTATCTTGGCTGGGAAAATGTGGGGAATAAAGATTGGAACAATCACCGTAGTGAGCTGAAAGGATCAGAAACGTAACTTCAAAAACATGAAAGAGACATGGCGGTTGGACGGTAGCTTTCGGATTTGTACACGTGTCGAATTTGTATTTGATGGAGCGACGAACTGTGAACAGTGCCCAGAAACTCAACCTCATAGAAAGAACACCTTCGGCATAAATATTACTGTCATCACATTTGAAGTTGAGATCATAAGCAAACACTACTCGATGTTGTGCTTATCCTCATGTTGATGAGTAGCATAGTAGTCATCCCACAAGGGATATGTCAGTCACAGAGGGATGCCTTAGTGTTGACCATAATAAGCACAGAAATAGGATGAGACGGAGACCATTATGAGCCATGGCTGCATATTAGAGATGCCACCTGTTACCCAGTCGAAAATCAGATCTGGTCTGATTTATAGGATCGAGCAACCCTAAATATTGGGCAGTTTCTGAAAGACATCTCAGCAGTGAAATCGTTCCAAGCAAAAAATGCCAGTCCTACTTTGTACATCTGAATGCTTTGGACTTGTTTCTGAGTAGGGAAGGCAATATAACAGAGGCATAACCACCTACAGGCAGTTCTGGGAGGTATAACAACCCTAGACAGCCACGTCACAGGCCTCTACCGCAGCAGCGAGCAGTTTGGGCATCAAATCAGTAATGAATAGTGATCCTGGGCAACAATATTAGCAATCTCACTATCATCCTTAACAGCTGATAACCTGTAGCAGGGACCATGGCCTAAGAAAAGACATTCTCACAACTGTAGACAAACATATTATTCAACATTTGGATGAAGTTATAGCCTGGAGATAGGCTGCAGTCTTTTAAAATAACCAGTTATTTCAGACTACTGTCTAATATTGAAGGGCCGACCTATCCCAGATAAAAAAGAAAGAGAAGCGGCCTGTCAATCATTCGTCATAATGTGTATCTATACATTCATTTGAGGCATTCTCGTTTATGCGTTTCCTGGCAGATTTGAGGTAGCAGCATTGGACGTTTTGAATCAGCTTATGGGAATGTTTCTTTTCATCATTTTATGGAGGCAATTCTAGACCTGAAACTGAATTTTTATGCATTGAAAGTTCTATGTCAACAGCAATAGGAAGCTACAGCCATCAGCCTCATAATTTTCCCAGTATATTCAGAATAGAACTATGCAAAAGTCCTTTTGAAGGTTTGTTGTGGAGGATCCGCCTTTTCAAGGTTTGATCTCTTCATTAGGAGGGCGCAGTTCCCCCTCAGCCCTATTCTCAGCCTGCAATTTCAGAAGATGGACCTGCCGATGACAATTGGATCAATAATAATGGCCAGAGGCAGCAGTTTATGAAGACAGTCCTGTAGCTTGAATCCTTCTGAAACCTTCACAAAATAATCAGATGTGTACATGTCCTAGCTACAGTCTTAAAGCAGAGAAGTATTGTCATCAGAGGAGGATGGCCACACCCTACTGCAGGGATATCTCTTCATTTGGAGCAGGACGTCAACCTTGGAAGAGGGGTACAAGGATCTGCAGGCCTTGGAAAGGATTTCCCCTGGTTTTCGCTTCAGCCTCAGGGAGATCAGCAACCTTGGTTTTGGAACTTAACCTCTGAAATTTTATGCTAGAACAGACCGCAGGTGTAGCAATGTTTAGAATTGATCAACATGCTTTGAAGGAGACTCTGCCCTATCCTGTCTTCAGCGCAGCTGTACCCCTTCAGCTTCAAACTGCAGCTGAAGGGACACGCTCTGATTTGTTTACATTCCTTCCAGCCCTTATCTACAGATTTTCCTCAGATCTCAGGAAGGCCGCAGACCTAGAGGTTGTTATTTAAAGGAAACCGATATTTATATGATCGTTGAGAAGGTTGAATATTAGTTGGTATTTCATTGCTTGTATTTGGAGAAAGATGTTGAGGCCTTTAACTCTTTGAGAGCTAATCCTTTTCAACTTGGCTTACACTAAATTGCCTTGAGAGAAAGAGGGTGTTACTTGATTATCTAAGAGCTGCCTTGTGTAAAAGATGACATACGTTGAGAAGTTGATATGTGAGCACATTTTGATGAAGAGTGGACACGTGGACAACCTTATGGGTTCTCCATCCCCTTCGTGGACGTTACTTTATGACGTAAACTCAGAACAAGCCTTTGGTTGCCAATGTGGACATCAGTGGGTTGCTTAGTGAACAAGGTGGGATGAAGACCCTGTTTTGGAGGTTGCTTCAGTGGGTTGCTTAGTGAACATGGTGGGATGAAGACCCTGTTTTGGAGGTTGCTTGGAGGAGGTCTTGTGGTGAAAAGTGTTGTCAATTCATGAAGCTTCTTTTTCTTGGTTCTATTATAGTTCTTAAGGGTTAATTCTGGAATGTTCAAGCCTTCTACAAACCTCTCATGATTGATCCAAGGAATAGTTGCTGGTGACTCTTGGAAGGAGGGCATCCTATGCTATTGGCTTGTACATTCTCCTTTGTTGGTTTGGGTGAGTATTTTAGGTCTTGTCTCGATATGCATTTCGCTCCTTGGCAAGTGTTTCTAGGTATTTATTTCTCTGTCATTGATATTGGGTGGCTAGGGACTTTCCCCCATTGTAGCTCCCTCTTGTAGACCTTGAAGTCCATTGCTTATTATCAATTGGGTGATATGACTAGTGTGTCTTGAGTCCTGGCCCCTAACCTTAAAAGGAAATAGACCAACTCTTGAAGGACTATTCTTCTTGACCTCACTTGCCATTTAATTTACCCTGACTCCATTGCCCTAGTTGGATATTGTCACTGATCTCCGGGTCTCTCCATCACCTTAGTCAAAAAAAAACCTAAAAAATACAAGCCCATTTTACTAAGGCTATCTCTTCCAAATCACCTTGTGCCCTCATTGCCATAGCTTAGCAACCCTGTATAGGAACGTCCCCTCAAGTTGGAGAAGAGCCAACATGAAGTGCATAGAGGTAATTATCGTGGAGACAGTGAGTAACACCTCTCAGGTTACCGTGAACTAGTAGCGATCTTTGGGCTTTAACTATAGGTGCTACTTTGTGTGATAACACCACCTCAGGTGATGCTCTGGTACAATATGTACTTCATAGAAATGACAAGGACATGTGACAATGACAATTGCAGTTGGACAACAAAATGGACCAGCGGCATGCAAAAAGAAAGGACATGGACCCACTGGATTAGAAAATGTGATTGCATAGAACATCAGCCAGTTGAACACAGAAATGGAAAAAGGGTCAGTTTTGCATAAGAGTAAGAGGCTGCTCTCTCAAGAAGTTGGTTATATACTACAGCAACCCAGAACAAGCCGATTCCATCACAAAGGCTCTCAGTTGCAAATGTGTTTAGTCCATTGCAATAATGATGATCAATTACAATAAGAGAGATTGCAAAATTGGAAGACAACTAGCTAACCATCTCAATAATGATTATGGTCAACAAAAGATAAGCAAGACCAGTTAAGAAGTTATAAAGAGTAATGATATTTGCAACCAATAGCCTATGTTGCAATTAGTTTAGCAATCTGTTCTTAAACATTCAGTATAGCACTAACTATCCTGGAAACATAAATTCTGGTGGGTACAAATTCAAAACACATTGGTTAGTATTCAGAACGGTTCTGGACCCAGGAAACAGCCCACAAAACGTTTAGGGACGCCAAAGATGACTTGGTGGTTTTGACAATTTTTGAAACCAACCAGTGTTTGTCGCTTTTTTTTCTCAAGCTTAAAAATTAAAATAACAAACCTAACCCTAAAAGACCCCACTAACTCCAACGAAATAAAAGCTTTTTAACTCAAAAGCTGCTTTTAAACTCAAAATTTCTCTTGAAATGACAAAAAGAGATCAACAAATTTCTATTTCGCAAAAAAGTGCAACAGACCAACATATAAAAGAGCACTCGGTAAGGGTTTTTCAACAGATTTTTCACAAGAAGAAAAAAGATGCATTCATCACAGAATAGTGTTGCAGGATCAAATGTATAAGCCTCAGCTCCAAGTTCGGGAGGAAAAAGTGTGGATCCAAGAATACAATGAATGAAATTTGTGACTCTGGTGAGCAAAAGAGACAAGACTACAGAGGCAGCTCCTTCTATAGGTGTAATTTTTTACAACAAGGAGTTTGAAGAAACCATACAACAGCAACAGCCCATTTGTTAACTTAAAAAGGTTTGGAGTTGAGACTTGTAAGAAGACTCTTCATGACAAGGACTGGCAAATATTGAGGCTGGATTGCGAAAGCCTGCATATTGCACAACAACATACAAAGATGACAGAGAAGATGATTGTGAAAACAATCAAGGCAGTTCCAGAAAGCATTAAGCAAACTCAGCATAATAAACGAAGAATCACATTGATTGATAAGGCTTTCAGTAGAGTGGAACTGACAATGCAATGGCATAAATATGCTTGGGTCAAATATGGTTGTTCTGAACTTCAGAGTCTCAGACATAATGAATGTTGGACATATAGATCATAGAATACATCGTCCCTTGCTAAACATAATTGTGAGCTCTCTTAAGGGTCCCTCTTTAAGGTAATAGATTGCTTCATTAAGGACAAATATTTCCAACATCAAATCCATAGAGTCGATACTGATGAGATTGGATCCTCAAATGTAGTTCAAGTTGTTACAAATTGAAGCACCCATTTGTCTTTCAACAGATTTGTTGGTGCATAACCATTTTCAATACTTGTTTTGGACCGTGTGTGGCATTTAATAATTTGTTGAAAGAAATGAGGAAGATTGATTGAATTCTAAAATAATTGCATTAAGTCAGATATATGCAATTTTTTTATTTACAATCACCATAGATCCCACCATATATAGTTCACATGCATATTTGGAGCTCCTAAAACCAGCAAATACAAGGTATGCTTCTTATTTTATCTTAATTTAACACATGAATCAAGGTAAAGAAGCAATATACACCACAATTATGAAGAGTTTTGATAAACCTGTGTAAGAAAAGCAATACCAAACAAAATCTAAAACACAAGAATTAACAATGGCTCACACACAACACGGAGATTTACCTTGGAAAACTAAAACCAGGAAAACCAGCATTCCTAAGAGTTTCTCCACTCTATATCTCATTGTATTATCTTTTCTGTATACAATACAATATTACAACATCCAAAACCTTAATCCATTAACCGAGATTAGATTACAACCCTAATTCTTTAACCAGAATTAGTTTATAATGGGCCGCAAAACGATTGGCCCAAAAAGGTTGAAAACGGACCCCCCTTTGCTCTAGGTACCTACAAAGAGTATAACACATGTCCAACAATTTATTTGTAATGGATGGGAGAGATGGAGTAGATCCAAAACAAGGAAAGAATATGTACTTGACAGAAATGGTGGGAGGCCTAGTATTGCCGCCGGAATACGCACCTCGGGGTTAGCGTGGCTGAAATCTTCAAGCCACTGGGTGCATCCTTGTGGGCAAGTCATGAGTCAAGCGTTGTCACCTGATACTTGACTCCTTCATCTAGACCAACTCCTAGCGAACCCAAAGGGGGTGGTCCCTAATAAAAGAAAACTAAGGTTGTTAATCTATTGAAAAAAAACAACTATTCTATGAGTTTAGAGATTTATCAACACAAGAGCATAAACAATGGATTACTTTACAGCATTCTTAAGATATCATTATTATGAAAGCAAAAACTTGACTTGAGATAATAAGCAAATAGACCAGTGCCAAGTAATTGAAAAGTTGAAAAAAATGTTGTACGAGTGCTCTTGGAAATCGTCATTAATACCTCTTAAAACTTTGGAAATTCACTTTAATAATTTAATTATTAAAGTGAATGTAATTTTAGAATCAATTGAGGTTAATTTAATAAAATGCCTAAGTATTTTAGTGATTTAAACTAATTAAGTGAATCTTAGCCATTGATAACAAGTGAGGGAGAGATTTAATCTCAACCATTGATCACTTAGGAGGTTAGGGTTTTGGTTCATCTCAAGATTATAAAAGGCAGCCAAGGTAAGAGGAGAAAAAAAACAATAAGACACAAGCATTGAGTGAGAATACTCAGTTTGAGGAGAGTAAAGAAGGACTTTCATTTTCCAAATTTGGCAGGGAGAAGAAGACAGCAATCAAAGAATCTTTGCAGGAGGTCGTACAACTAGGCAGGGGTGTCAGATTTGAAGGTACAGGGCATACAGATCGTACAACAGACTGTATGAATCCATACAAGTCCGTACACCCAATACAGGTTGCACGGTACAGCAGTAGGAGCAAGGGGTTCTCAAAGGCAGTTTTGCAGAAGGCAGATTTTTCAATGTGGGACAGATTTGCAAGGTTTGTTAATTGTATTTTTCTCATTGGGCCATTTTCCCAATAAAGGAGCCCTTGTATGCTTGGACATTATTTAATGAAAAGCAGATTTAAAGGGCAGAAAATTTATGTGCATGTGCTTCAGATCTGTTTCAATATTTGCTTCCGCTATTAAATTTTTGTTGATAATTTCAGCAATATAAATTATTCAGTGAGCTGCAAACTAAATTTTTCAATAAGGAAATCACTAAGAAATATTTACCGAGAGCTAGGGTTAGTAAAATTAACATGGTATCAGAGCATTCACTCTGATGAGGCAGATCTGAAGCCTACAGCAACAAATCTCTTAGATTTGAGTGACCAGCAGATAGATCTAGTACAGCTTTGGGGTTTACAATAGTAGATCTTGGTGGGTGCTTAAGGGAATAAGCACACAACAGTTATTTTTTATCAAATATAAGAAACGGCAGCAACCAATCTCAGATTTGAAGATAGGTTAGATGGGGCATCTAACTTCCTGTCCTAAAAGGAAAAATTGACATTGCTTTTAAAGGAACATGACCTTTGCAAAATCGTGGATAAGGTTGTTCCTACATTAACAGATCAAATTCAGTTGGAAACTCATGAGAAAAAGGACATTAAACTTCAAAGGCCAAAGAGTGATCCTAGACAATGTGAAAGATCACTTGATTCCTCATGTGGCAGAGTAGATGTTGGCCAGAGAAATGTACAAGGCGCTAGTGCATTTGTTCTAGAGTGACAACATGAATAGGAAGATGATTCTGAAGAATAAACTCAGAGATGTTCAGATGTCAAGATCTGACAATGTTACGAGCTATTTCATGAGAATTACACATATATGTGATCAATTTGAAGCCATTGGGGAGAAAGTGGATGACATAGAGCTTGTAAATGTGGCATTGAATGGTTTCACCAAACCATGGTAACCATTTGTAAAAGGAATCTACGCGCGAGAGAAACTTCCCAATTGGGAGAGGCTTTGGGATGATTGCATCCAGAAACAGAACCAGGAGGAGTCCAAATCTAGCAAGCAAGGAGGTAGTGATGAGAACTTGGCCAGGTTCCCAGCAAGAAGGGTAACAATGAGGGAACAACCCCAAAGTCGGGGAAGGACTTCAGTAAGATCAAGTGCTTCGTGTGCCACAAGAATGGGCACTATGCATCTCAGTGTCCAGAGAAGAATAAAGGAAAAGGAAAAATGCAGCAGGTATCAACATCTACAGAAACTCATTTGAGTGAGTTTGTTGTGAAGTTTGAGAGTGACTTCTCACTAGAATCCTACCCAACACGATTGCTAGGAGCACATGGTACATGGATAGTGGTGCATCTCGTCATATGACAAAAGCACGGGAGCTATTTAGTAGTGTGATGGAGACGAGACGAACTCAGGGATCCATGTGGAGCTTGGCAATGATGCCAAGTATGCAGTCAAAGTAGAGGGAACAGTTTCATTCCAGCTTGAGTCAAGAGGTTCGTTTGATGCCCAGGATGTTTTATATGTACTAAGAATGAAGAAGAACTTGCTCTCCATCTCAGTTATAGAGGACAGGGATTTTGTTGTGGTTTTGTTGTATCTTTCAAAATGGGCAAGTACTCCTTTGTCCAGAGGGAGCTAGCCTTGACACAACAATGAGGATTGGTTTTAGAGAGGGTAACTTATACATGTTGCAGGGGAATCTTGTTCAGGCCTTGCTACATGGCAGTGACAACCTGTGTGAGCTATGGCACAGGAGGATGGGACACCTACACTACAGGGTGTTGTCGATTTTGAGGGAGATTGTCACTGGTCTTCCAGATTTCAGTGTTGAGCAGAAAGGCGTATGAAGAGGGTGTGCAAAGGGAAAGAATGTCAAGGTTGCTTTTCCAAGCAACGAGACTAGGTTCAAAGGGATTTTGGATCTTAATCGTCAGATGTATGCAGACCAATGTCTAGTGTCTGTGCAAGGAGCATCATAATAGGTGACATTCATTGATAACTTTTCAAGGAAGACCTGGATCTTCTTTATGAAGACCAAGGATGAGGTCTTTGATTGGTTCTAGGAGTTCAAGGCCCTCGTGGAGAACCTGACAAGTGAGAAGCTCCACGTCTTGAAGTCAGACACTGGGGGAGAGTACACCTCAAATGACTTCAAGGATTTCTGCAATGAGACAGGTCTCAAGAAAGAGAAGATAGTCTCTTACAACCAATGTTACAAAAAATGGACTGGAACCGATAAAACCGTCCGGTCAGACCGGTTTTGGGGCCTCACCAGGTCAAACCGGTTTTGACCGGTTTTACCGGTTTTGGTCCAATTTTGACCGGTTCCTTACATAACTGTACAACAACACTTAACAGCGTATTTTTTTAATTTTTTTTTTTAATTAAAAGTTGGTTGAGTGGGGAAGGTTCTAGTGAAATATGCTCAATATGGCACATACCACGAGCACGTTTTGCAATTTTGTGTATAATGGTTTGGATTCACATGGTTGCAAATGAATATATATATAATTTTTCAAAATTTAAGAAGTTTTTGTATTTTGGTGGACCGGTTTTGTGATCCGGTTTTTTTCTCAGTTGTTCCGGTCCGTGTCCGGTTTTCAGGGTGGACTGGTTCGACCATCGGTTCGGTTTTTGTAACCTTGCTTACAACCCAAATCAAAATGGTGTTGCAGAGAGAAAGAAGTGATCCTGTTGCCGCCTAATTCGCACCTCGAGTAACGTGGCAAAAATCTTCAAGCCACTGGGTGCGACCTTGGGGGCAAGCTCGAACCAAGTGCTGTCACCTGATACTCAGCTCCTCCGTCTAGGACAACTCTTAGCGAAGCCAAGGGGGGTGGACCCTAATGAAAAGTAAAATCTAAGGTTTTTACTCTACGAGAGAAAAAATTAATTCTAGGAGTTTTAATATGGAATGGATGAATTTAAGAAATTACCAATTACTGCCAACAAAATTTAACCTTAGCAACACCTTAACTCAAATTAGATACACAAAATTCAATGACACATTGCGAGATTAACTTATGCAAAAAAAGGAACAGAAAAGACCAGTGCCAAAATGAAAAGAGTGCTTGCAAAAGTGGGTTGCTAGTGTAGTCTCAGTGAAAGTATTGCAGTGTCTCGGTTGGTAAATTTTAATTTATTAAATGAATTGATTAAGGAATGGGTAAACTGTGGGTCTGGCCCAACAAGTCAAGTCCCTTCGAATTGAGTGCTAAAGCAGTAATACCAAGCGTCCAATAGGGCGAGGATAGACCTACTTAGAGTAGCCCCCTGACTCTGTAGTGATTACTCTTTGCAACCTCCCGAGTTCTCAAGAAAATTACTTGTGTGGATTTTCCTATTAGATCTAGTAACTCGTATCCCTTTCTGATACAGCCAACTGATCAGACAAGCTGCAGCGATGTAGAGCATACGGGGAAGGAGTCTTGGTTTATTTTAATTAGAACAAGTTTTCTGATTTAAAAAAAAGATAAAACCCTAGAGTCTCTTTCCAAATTCAGTACTCGGGCAAGCCCTTATCCACGAACCTGTACTCGAGAAAGTGAGGGGGTTTATTTTAACTTAGCAGTGCATAACAAAATTGTTTTTGTTTTTAATTACTACACTGCTCAAATCTTTTCCCTTATGGTACTTCGGTATAGCGCAGTGGGTAAGTATTCATGTTACTTTTGCACAACTTAAACACAGCATGAAATGATAAAAAAAAGACAACTACGCTACCAGCATATAAGAAAACAGAAAAGGACACCGACACAAATCCCCCAAGGGGGATGGGGACCGGGCTCTACTGAGCCTACTCAAACTTGTTTTTATTAGTCGATTACAATGCTTCAGCAGAGAATGCTCTTTGGTCCTTGTTATCTAGGATCCAAAGGCTTACAACATGCAAAGGAAATAGGCCCAGCTAAGGGGAAATCCTTCTGGGAGCTCCGAATGTTCGAAAAAGCTAATTTCAGGCAGAGTTTCCTTCTCTTTTTTGATGGGCCTGCTAAAAACCAGCAAGCATATGTTAGTGAAAGATGCCCAAAAACCCTTTGGAAGTGTCTTTGGGCAGCATGCAAAAATTTACAAAAAAAATCTAAGCAACAACTGATTACAAAAACAAGGAAACAACTAAGTGAGGTAAGCTAGAAAGCTTGCCTTCTTAGGATCTTTGCTTGCCTCTTGAGGAGAATGGCAAGCAAATCTTAAGCACAAAATGCTAGATCAAACTTTAAAATGCATAGAAACTCTTTCAACAAGCTTTTTTAATTTTTAAATTTTTTTTTAAACTTGCGGAAAAAAGGGAAAAGTAACTAGATCTAAAATTTTAAATGTACCTTTGAAGCAGACTAGAAATAGAAACTTTTAGACATCAGATCTACCTTTGATATGACTTTAAATGCTAGATCTAATGTGGAAACATTTGAAACCGAAAGAAAATTTTAAGAAATTTGTAGATCAAAATTCAAAGAACCTAGAGTAGAGCAAGAAATAAAGGACAGAAAAAGCTTCCTTGGTGAGATCAGAGGGACAGAGCTTATTTTCAAATTTTACTGAGGNGTGAAATTGGGCTAGCTCGCAGTTCTTTGTTGGCGCAATGGATATGATTTGATTTGATGGGAAGATCACCTTAGAGGAGACGCCACCTCTCAAAAGGTAGGTGACCTCCCTCCATTATTCGCCACCATTCCAAAATCTCTCAAGTTAAGATGCCGAGCCCAAGTTTACGCTGCCACATCTCACGTGAACCCCACCAACTTCAAACAATGTGCGATGAATGAAATAAATCCAAGCTTTAATGCCACCGTGGATAACAAAGGGGGTCCACGCTTTGATTAGCGCAACCCATATCACCATATTCATGAGCCGTGAAGCTCACGTCACCACTTCATCTGCGCTATAAACAGATCAGAACAAAGTATGGTGGAATGTAGAATAAACAATGGTTCTAACATGATGTGAATGGGGTCCACATCTCACGTGCCAGCAGATGCCTTCCACATAATGCTAGCGTGAGCTCCACCATACATTGACGTCACCCTTCAATACAATCTTTCACCACTTTACTTTATAACCAAATTTTGATTTTATATGAGAGGAGGTATGAATCGTTAGTCACATGGGACCCTTGCCATGTCACTCAAATCAATTTTTTAATTGATTTTGACCTTTTTTAGAATTTGACTTTAGTGCCAATTTGTCCAGATTTAGCATTAAAATGCTATTTTTATGCACTTTTAGCCTAGATAGTGCCTCATGGGTTTTTCGACTACTCGACTGATATAGAAAGTGGTCCCATGGGTAAAGTGGATGCTCCGGGTGTGAAAACAAGTGTCCCCACGTCAGAAACGGACTCCGTATCTGAATTTTATTACAATCTGATGTATTTTAATTAAACCATTTAAAAATGGCTTAAAAATATATATATATATATATATATATATATATTTTGCGGAAATTGACGAAACTCTAGGGGGACCTAGTACATGTCCATACGACTCAATTCGAATGCCTAGCATGGTGAAAAACACCGACACGAAGGCTCTAATAACCTCCCTAGGCCGCAACACCAAGATGACTACCCCAGCTTTGGAGGTGTGAGTGAAAAACTCAGAAATTATTAGTCGTTTGTTCAACAACCAATAATAACCAAGGAAAAAAACACTCTGGGCCAGTCGACTTGATGCTTAAGTCTGGGAAGCCGAGTCTTTTATAAAAAATTAAATGCTAGGACATTTTTTACAATTTCCCCAAGGGGGTATAAACATGCGTCATAAAAAATAAAACGACCCTAGAGGCCTGAAAGGACCTTTGAACTCTGAATATGAACAAGTATCTTGTTCATCACTGGCGGCTCACTGAAAGTCCAACTAGGTGCAGCCTAGTCGGTAACAGATCCATCATTAGCACTACAAAGGCTATTATTCATGATCAGGGTCTGCCTATGTTTCTTTGGGCAGAAGCATGTAACACAACAGTGCATTTGCAAAACAGAAGTCCTCACGGGATAATGGAGGACAACATTCTTGAGGAGGCCTTCATTATATTGAAACCAAAGCTCAGGCATCTGAAGATCTTTGGTTGTCTAGTTTACATCCATGTGCCTGTGGAGAAGAGGATGAAGCTAGAGCCTATAAGCGAGAAGGGAATATTTGTGGGGTACAGGCTACAACGAGACCTTAAAGGATCATAGGATATTAGGCAACGAAAAACAGTGGTAAGCCGAGAAGTTAAGTTCAAGTAGAAGTTGGTACCTAGGATGTCTTGTGAGTTACCACCCATGATAGAGGACGAGTAGCAGGTTGCTCCAAAGGGAGACCAGAGTTCACAGACTTCCAGTTTGGGGAGTCATCCTTCAAGTGAAGAAGAGGAGTTAGCTCCTTCCGGCTCTATCAAGAGACCCAGATGGAGCGGGCATTGAGGGATGCTCAAGTGAATGTTGAGAGCCCAAGAGTTCATTCAAGGAGAGTAGGTCTCAAAGGAAGTTTTCAAAGTATATGGAATTAATGTGTAGCACCATAGATTCTGATCTTTCTAGTTATGAGGAAGTTGTCGAACAAGAGGTTTGAAGGGATGCCATAGTGTAGAGTACACCTTCATCATGAAGAATGATGTTTGGGGCATTGTGCCTAGATAGGAGAGGAAGACTGTAGTGACTTTCAAGTGACTCTTCAAGATCAAGCATGATGTAGATGGCAGCATCAAGAAGTTCAAGGAGAGGCTTGTGGTGAGAGGGTTCTCTTCAAGAAAGGGAATGGACTATGAGGAGACATTTGCACCTATCGCCAAATATGCTTCCTTTAGGGTTGTCATATCTATTGCCTTAGTCATGAGGTGGAGGATTCACCAAATGGATGTGAAGAGCCTTCCTCAACAAGATCATTAAGGCGGAAGTATATATAGAGCAACCTCAAGGCTTCAAGGTACATGGGATGGAGTCTCATGTGTGCAGGCTTAAGAAAGCCTTGTATAGACTCAAACAGGCACTCAAGGCATGGTATTCCAAGATAAATAAATAATTACAAAGCATGGGATTCACCAAGAGTGAGGCAAATCCTAACTTGTACATCATACTTGTTGGGTTTGATCTACTCATCTTGGTGTTGTACATAGATGATTTGTTTCTCACAGGTGCGAAGAGGCTTATAGTAGGGTGCAAGGAAAATTTGGCTATAGAGTTTGAGATGAAGGATATTGGCTTGATGCATTATTTCTTGGGGTTAGAGGTATGGCATATATCAGGTGAGCCTTTCCTTGGCTAAGCAAAGTACATAGTGGATATCTGAAGATATTCAGGATGGACAGTAGACTGATAGCTACACCTATGCTTACGAACCTGAAGAAGGTTGACAATTCACATTCAAAGTGGGTGGATCCCAAGATATACAAACAATTGGTTGGATCCTTGATGTAGGTTGGATCCTTGATGTATTTGGTCAACACCGAGCCAGATATATGTTTTGTTGTGAACACCTTGAGCCAGTTAATGGTAGAGCCAAGGCAAGTGCATTGGGTAGCAACGAAGCATGTGCTCAGGTATTTGAGAGGCACAATGGAGTATGGATTGAGGTATCTTAGAGGTGATGGAATAAGGTTGTATAAATATTCAAACTCAAATTGGGCAAGGAGTGCAACAAATTAGAAGAGCACCTCAGGGTGTTGTTTCAGCTTGGGCTCACAATGATTTCTTCGTTTAACAGGAAGCAGGCTTACGTAGCACTCAGTTTAGCAAAGGCAAAGTACATGGCAGTGAGTTTCGTTAGTTGTGAAGCTATTTGGCTTCACAAACTACTTACAGGATTATTTGATCAAGAGTTGGAGCCTACGATGGTATACTGTGACAATCAAAGTTGTATCAAATGTTAGAAGTTGTGTTGCATGGGTACGCGTACCCAGGGGTCGGGTACACGTACCGGGTACTTGGGTACGGCAATGGTACGTACCCTCACGTACCATGAACAGTGTTGCCATACCGGGTACGCTAAAAAAAAATTATGGTACGTTTTCAAAAAATGGTACGGCGTACCCCGATTTTGGGTACGTTTGTGGTACGACGGTTTAAGAAATTGATAAAAATTAAAATGAAAATCAGTGTTTAATTAATCGTGGCCCCACGCAACGGCATTGCTAAAGCCTAAAATCCTCACGGCATTGGTAAAAACCCCCAAAAACCGTAACTATATTCATTGTGCACAGCGTATCGGGCATCGACGGACAGTGGGATATCGGCGGACAGTCCAGACTCCATCTTCATTGTTCAGCAGTGTTGTTCAGCAGTGGACAGTAGCACCCATCAGCAGTGGAAACTGAGAACTCATTCTTCTCCACCAAAGGACATTGTAGGCGACTGGCAGCTTTTGAAGAAGGTATTTATTATTGAATTACTTCTGAATTTAATTAAGAATCATATCCATGTGTAAGGGGTTTCGAGTTCTCACTGTACAATGGCGAAGCTGCTTGAATGGCAATGGGCATAGTCTAACTGTCTAAGCAAACAATCAAATCTGATAACTATGACAGATTACCTTTGAGGGCAAAAACAAAATTAGAGCATGAACCTAGGATCCACACATTGCAAGATAAAATGAGTCCATGACAATGAATAAGTGTTTGCTCCCAACAGCCTATTTTATAGTTTTACCTGCAGTCCTGCACTATACAATTCGGATGATGTCACAGCATTTTTGCCTGAAAGATAAGATGATTTTATTAACATCTGACAAGTGATGAAAGAGATAGGTCAATGGGACTACATTACAACTTAAAAATTGCCAAAAGAATTGGGTAAAAGTGACATGTTTTATGTAACAGTGGTGGCTAGGGGCTGTCTTGTATGTGAAGAGCTGAAATGAAGTCCACGAGATTTGAAACCAGAACCACTAATAAGTAATTACCAATTACAAATTACCAAATAATATTTATTATTAATATATTATTATCTCCTACTTCCACTTAATGATGAGGATAATTGAATACGACTAGACAGAAGATTATAAAATATTTTGGCTATCCTAAGATCTCTATGGGAAATTAGATGTTGCTTCTGTTTTGATTGCCATGCTCTCCTATAGTATACAATGTACATGGTTTTGGCTTGAAATAATAAAGTTGTGCCATTTACTCTGGCTCTTGAATTTAAAGTTGTGCCACTTGCACCGGCTACTGAGTTTAGACTCTTATAGTAAAAACAACAAACATGTAGATTTAAAGGCACATGTGTTATTTCAATGCCCTTATGTTGCATCGTAATGTTTAGGATTCTGCAGCAGGAACTATATAATCATTGTGCACAAATAAAGATGGCAATACAGTGTGCATGCCTGTTTGCATTCCCATCTTAACGAGATTGAAATAAAATTTAATGCAATGTGCATGTATGGATCATTGGATCATGATGTATCATGTGAGTCATGTGACTGTGACATGTTTCAGTTTTATTTTTAATATATATTATATATTATATATATATTATTAATAATTATATATATAGTACCCCCGACGTACCGAAGTACCCTATTTCAAAAAGTGTCGTACCCGTACCAGTACCCGTACCCACGTTTCCTGGCAACATAGGTTAGAAGTTTATACTTTAACAATGGTTATGTTAGATATTCAAACAAATTGCAGCATAATACAATAACCATATACATTTGCATCCATTGGATTCCCAATCAAATCGGACAAGAATCACTGATTTAGGAACTTTGGTTTTTCTCTCCATTTTTTATTTTTTCTATTTTTTATTGACTTTTTTTTTGGAGATTTTTTACTTAAGTGATAAATTTATCAATTAAAACTTAAGAAAAGTGGGTCTAAGGGTAAAACGGGTGCTATGAGTTAGAAAACAAGCACCCCCATGTCAAAATCTGACTTCTGACCACACTTTTATTACATTCATAATTTTCCCAATTAAACTATTAAAAAAATAGCCTAAGTTTACAGGAAAATTCTTTCTCAAAACTTGAAATAAATCCTAGGGGACCTAGCACATGTCCATATGACTCAATATTAATGTCAAGCATGTTCGTATACATTGACACGTGAACTTTAATAACCTCCTAAGGCCTAACCACCAAGACGACCATTCCAGCTTTGGAGGAGCAGGTGGAAAACTCAAAAATTATAAGTCGTTTATTCAACAATATATAATTAACAAGGAAAAAACAACTTGGAATACCCGGATTGATGTTTAAGTCCTAGGAAGCCAAGTTCTTTGCAAAAGACCCATGCTAGCACATTTTTTACAATCTCCCCACAGCGTGTGAACATGTGGTAAAAACGTGAAAAGAGGGCCTTGGAAGGCCTGAATGGACCTCTGAACTCTGAATTTGAAGAAGTAATTGTTCATCTTTGGCGGCTCACCTGAAAGTCCAACTAAATGCAACCTAGTTGGTAACACAAACTAGCAGGCTAAGCTTGCTAGTGAAAGGCAAACACATAAGAGGTTTGGACTACTGTCACCTTTGTCCAATCTCTTAACTTCTTTGGGATCCAATGTTCTCCCAAAGGGAGAGCCCTTCAATGTACCTGCCAACAAAACACACCACTACCTCCAACAACCTTAAGACAAGATCAGTGTCTTCAAATGGAGTTAAGTAAGGAGATTTAGGTAAAATAATACTTGCAAAATGGTTTTGGCAATATCTCAAAACGATGAGAGTTTGATCAAGTTAGCGATATATTTGTCAAAGAGCTAATATAACCAATAGCAGCTTCAATGTCTGTCACTTGCATGCATGATGCAGTTGTAAGGTTGTGAATGATATAAAAATTCAACATATAGAACTGTTCAAACAATGTACTAGATATCTGCTCCACATTAACTTTAATCATAAATCAGCTCTATATTCACCATTTAATGGTAACTTTAATTATAGTATATAGCTACTATAGCCTACTTTGAAGTTCAGAATGGTCATATGTTAATGTCCAGGCATCACTGTAGTCTGTAACAATCAGGCATAATTATTAGCGGCATGACAATCAAATTAGAGTTTACTAACAGTGCTTTCCCAGTCACTTTCAAGCACACCAAGTATATATCATGCATTAGAAAAATCCAAAAATGATATTAGGGCATCAAGAGCAGTGTTTGCTCAGGCATTAAGCATTGATTGATTGTTGCTTCAGTATTCGTATGAGCAAATATCAGCAGTAACAAACCATGAATCTCAGTGCCAGTGGTGGGTATAATAATCACTGGTTAGCAACTATTAATTGTCCACTTCAAATACTACACGTCATAGGTTGATATCAGTCATTAGAGCAGTAAACCAGCATGTACTTTGGAGCAGAGTTATTGCAGAAAGGAAATTAGTAATTTGTATGCAGATATAGAACAGCAGTATATATTAGTACATGTTCCCAAATTATGCCACCCACGCGTTGCTACCAAAATTGTCTAAATCATTTACAAGTCACTGTATTAAAACAGCATTTGGCAACAGTGTGTATCAACAGTAGTACACAGTATAAACAGCCCCAAAGGGGCTTTTAAAAGCATTAAAAAAATTGTTTTGAACATTAGGAAAGCTAACTAACCCAGGCGAATTGAATGAACCAATCAGATTTTTATAATACCAAGTCAGCAAATTTTGACAGTTTGCAAAAAAGACAGCCCACAGTCTGTAGCATGCACAATGTGCCCGGACCTAAATGGAGTTAGAGGGCTCAGTCAATTTCGTTTTAGGGATGGAGACAATCACTATTTCAAAGCGAATTTATTTAACCAACCAGACCAGAAAAGATTGCTGCCCTAACCATTCCACAACAGATCTGCTGCAGCTTCACTCTAGGGTTTGACTGGTCCAGAGTCCAGACAGGCCTAATGATGACGCCCTTCTAGTTTCATGGACAGTGTGGGTGGGACGAAATTGTAGGATGCCTCAGAATTTTCGAAAATTAAATTTTTTGGATTTTGAATTTTTGGCATTTTTAGGGTTTTTCTGTTTTATAGAATGCAGACCTAATTTAACTCTAATTTACCATGCAAATGCATTTATTACACATGTAATTCTGAAATTTGATAAAAATGACAAGATAGGGATTTTTGAAATGTTGCCTCAAACCCTAGGCCATGAGGGATGGTGACCAACTCCCTCTTGGAATATTTCCCTAAAGCTCACCAATTAGGGCTTCCAACAACAACCATCTAGGGTTCGTTGGAGGAGACTAATTCGGGCAAAATAAAAGATCCAAGGCCAAACAAGAGAAAACTCCTAAAGGACGTTTTCTACCCTGCAAAAGTTGACTAAAGCCTAGTAAGAAACCCTAATTTAAAGAAAATGCAGCATTACTGCCACGATTCAATCCACATAGATGCACAAACTCACCAAACTTTACCAATGGAGTAACCAAGAAAACCCTAGATCATCCTTGTGCTTGTGTTCTTCCAACAATGCTAGCATCAATCTTGCATGTGCATGAAACCCTAGAATTCATCCATCATTTCACCATAAAACCAAAGAAGAAATACTCCAAGAGGTGCGCATCACTAAGAGAGGCCAAAGAAGGGTAAAAAAGTAACATAATAGTGTTTGATCTCCAAGCCTTGTGCTTTACAAATGAAATTAGAATGGATATTTATATCCATCTTAGCACAAGATTTAAATTTTTTTATCAAGCCTACATGTCAATTTAAAATTAAAACAATAAAATACTAAAATATTATAAATTAAGACAAAAATAGGAAATGTCACCCACATGTTGGAGACTAAACCCTAAAACTAGCATAAAATGATGAAAAATGCTAAAATAAGTAAGCCAATGCCTCATTGTGTTGTCAAGAGTGAGTCCAAGGGGTACATCATGCCCCTACTAACCCTTGAGTGATGAAAAAATCCCTCAGCGTCCCCCTTGCATTAGCTTGAAGGCTTGATCAAAGGATGACGTCATAGGGTTGTTTTGACTCAACTTTTGACTAGAGAAGGTCTTAATTGCTACAAGAACGGGTCCAAGTGGGGCTGAGTGAGGTGAATGGACTAGGGTTGACATCCCTAGATGAAATGTAGTCACCATCAAGGCTGAAAAATACGGTGGTCATGTGACCCAATGGCCCACCCTTGGAAGCCTTGGACACCAACCCCAGGGCTAAAATCCCCAAAAAGGGCAGTCAGCAATGTCATTAAGCCATAATACTTCCAAGAGTAAAACTAAGGGGCCCTTCCATGGCCAACCACATATGGAGAGCCCCACACTTAGCCTTTTTTTTAATTTAGCCCTTTTCTACCAAACTTCATGCTGAAACATTGTAGAAATGCAGAAGCGCTACAGGACTAATTCGCACTAGTTAGGTAAATCATATTGTCATATTTTGCAACACCATTGATGGTTGTTCTTCATGTTATTGATTGTATATGAGAGATTATCTAATAAGTTGGTTTTGATATGTGAACGATCCTATACAACTATTTGTGATACTAAATTAGTAATCTTGTTAGGTGCCCCATTGGGGCAAATAGATAATTGCACAAAAAGACAAGAGAGATAAGCGTTAAAGCACACATTCTCATTAATTAGATGTGTATTAATCAGTGTTACAAATATCGTGTCGGCGAATATATCGCCGAGGGTCCAAAAAGAAATTATCGGATTTATCGGCAAAAATGTCGGCAAACATCGGCAATATATCGGCAAAATAAAAAATACAAAAATATAAAAAAATACAAAAAAAGAAAAAAATCATAGTATAGTTGAAAAAATCGCCAAATATCGGCAAATATCGCCAAAAATCGGCAAATATCGCCAAACATCGGCAAATATCATGATAAAATCAGCAAATATTGCGAGAAAATCAGGAAAAATCACCAAAAAAAATCGGGAAAATATCGAGGCGATATTTGCCGATTTTATCGCCAGTGAGTTAACATCGCGATATATCGCGATGTTGCCGATATATCGGCGATATTTGTAACACTGGTATTAATACATGAGAATGCCTCTTGGATTCCCGAGTGACTCTTGTGACGAAGACTTGTGCTAATGAATTGTGTCAAGAGAATACCTTCCTAGTTAAGAGAGAGTGTTGATGTATTTTTAACTCCGAAATGTATTCACTTGTATACCTTATGTTGTATTTCATTGTACCCCAATGTTCCTATCAAGAGAATCATTATTATAATAAAGTCATGAAAAGTCATTGAGGTTAGCCCTCCATTGTAAGTCGGGGCAATAGTCCCCATAGTTGAGGGGTAGTAGGGTTATTAGACTCTCTTAGAGAAGTCAGCCCTGGTGAGTAATTGTCTAGTGGGAAACTAGTATAAATAGAGAGTGAGACTCTCTATTTGAGACGCACACTCACTCAACCGTAGCGCATGAGTGAGAGAAGAGAAGTTCACACAAGTGAGAGAGATCAGCTGTCGGAGATCATCATTGTGTTTTTGGGTTTTACTTTTGCTATTGGTGCTCATTCTATCTCTGAGGAAGTTGCGGGGTTTTCTCCTTTATGGTTTCCCCAAGGAAAACTCTTTGTGTCTCTTATCTCTTGTGATTATTGCTGTGCATGTTATTCTCTCAAATAAGATCCTAGATCACATTGATTAAATGATAAAAATCAAACAAGAAGGAGGTCCATAGTTGTGTCGGTTTGGCAATCGATTTCTTGCCTATCTATTGACCGCTAGGTTGTGCATAAGCAAGTCCTATATGTGGAAGACATGATCCTTATAGGTAGCAATAAGAAGCTTATAGCATGGTGTAAGGGAATTGACCTCCAAGTTTGATCTGAAGCAAATCACCCTTATGCACTATTTTTTGGGTTTTGACGCATGGCAAGATACAAGTGAGGTGTTCCTTGATCAAGGGAGAGTAGAGATTATGAAGAGATTTCAAATGATGAATTCCAATACACTAGATACTCACATGGCTCTAAATCTAGAGGTTAAGTGTGGATTCAGATTCAGATTTCGTAATATCCCAAATACTGATATTCTCTAATGTTCTATGATAGTGCTGACTCACACACTCAATCTCATACAAATTTGCAAAATAATTGTGCATGCAAACTCGCCATGCAAAAATGCCTTAAAATATAGCTGAATTAGGGTTAGGGTTTTGTAGAGAGAAATTAACACTTACCACTGATATTCTGGCCGATAATGACTCCAGAGATAGCTGCATGCATAAGGATCCGTATGGGTGGTCTAATAATGCTCTTTTCCTCCGATGTTTCCGCCCCGCAGTACCGTAAAAACCCTCCAGATTGAAGGTGACGTTTTTGTAGGAGAGGTTCATTTGAGCTGAAACTTTCTAGGCTTGTTCGTCTGCTGATGCCGGAGAGATGGCCTGGCACATGCGGAGGTTTGGTTGCCTCTACATGCCCTAGCGAATTGATTGGCAGTTCTGCTACTCACGCCCCCAACTGATTTGTTTGGCTGATAGCTGCTCCACGTGAGCAAACTGATGGCTGATAATCACTGCATATCGTAGGATAGGCCTGCTGAGAAAGAGGAAGCTGACATGCGGAGGAAAGACTGGGTTTTGTGGTCCCAGTGAATCCTTCTGTGTTTTCCTTGCTACTTCCGACTGCAAAACGTGGATCTGCTAATAAACCTTCGAAATGTGTTGGATCTCCGAATACTGTAGTATATGATGGATGCAATGGATAAACCTGGATGATCTATCCCGATAAGAGACTAGGGCAGATATCTCACTGGCGAACCCTCGCTAGCTGAAGACACCGTCTCCAACCCCAACTGCTGCGGCTGCATGCTGCGCTGCTACTCCAAACTCCAAAATCAATCAACAATAACAATAGCTATCCTCCTTTAGTCCCATAACCCTTCTTAAATAGATCTTCATATGCTTTTAGGGTTTGCATGTCACTTTTAGGGTTTATGCTTCACTTTTGCATGCATGCAATTCTAATTTGATGTTGACTTTAATACTAACTAAACAAGGCCTGCATGCTTTAGAATACAAACTCTGATAGCCTTCTTTCTACACTTATGACTTAATAATACTGAATTGATGTACCTTTCTGCTCCTAGTGCTATTAGTCCTCAGTTATTCCCTTTTATCAAAAACGAAACATTAGAATCCTCCCTCGCCAAAGATTGCTTGTCCTCAAGCAATGCCAACGCAAATCCACAATCAATCAACTGAACCAACTTAATCCGGGGATGATCCCAAGGTCCCAAATTATCCTAGGAGATCTGTAGCACCCTCTCCTCAAAACACTGCACTGTACGGTACCATCACCAGAGACCTCCTAAAAGCATCCTCTAGCAATCACTAAACTGTCAGTCTCTGTAATCCCAGGGTCCCAAAAAGCAATGCCAACGCAAATCCACAATCAATCAACTGAACCAACTTAATCCGAGGATGATCCCAAGGTCCCAAATTATCCTAGGAGATCTGTAGCACCCTCTGCTCAAAACACTGCACTGTACGGTACCATCACCAGAGACCTCCTAAAAGCATCCTCTAGCAATCACTAAACTGTCAGTCTCTGTAATCCTAGGGTCCCAAATTAATCTAAGAATCGCAGAGGTCAAAATGCATCCACCGCTACCCAGCGTAATATTGACACAAAGAGCATCATGTAGACTCCCAAGTAACGCCATCAGTAAACACTGTATCCATCCCTCATAAGGTCTTCCACCTGGATCCCAATGCAAACTTGTGCATATTTCATCCCAAATATCTAAAGGCTCTTGTGGGACTATACCCTTGGCTAGGAATGTCTTCCCAAGAATCGCCCACTCAATAGGACACCAACTCTTAATCTCTCTCCAATCCAATCCCCGAAAAGTACCTTGTCCATAAGCACCATCGCAAGGAATAATCCTACCAAGCTAACATTCTACCCTTCTGATTTCAACTAGAATGCTCATATACTGCTGGTCAATTTCTCGATCCTGGCCAACCTGTAAAAACCATCCGCCATTATGCAAATGTGGACTCAAGCTACTACAACCCCTGTCTATGTACTCCTTAAGAGGACTGCTTTGAAATGCAATAGTATGTTTCTCTTGCTGCCCCATCAAGGAATCTAACTGTTGTTCAATACTAGAAATCCGGACCGTTGACTCAGTACATACAACTCGAAGAACTGTCAGCTCAACATCTTGTTGTACTATGGTGTCTTGGAGTATCTTGGTCCTCTCTTTCATCCCTAGAATGCTTTCTTTAACACGTTCAATCTTCTTTCGGTGACTATCATCTGGAAGCTCTATCTCATTCTATAAACTCTCCCTAACATCCATGTGGGACTGCTCATGGTCTCAACTATTGTGCTCATTGCCTTGCACCTCATGTATTTCTCCTGTCAAAACTGTCTGGACTCCTGCTATAGGTGATGAAGAGTGTACCAACTCCAACTCATCACACAGCTTGTCCACAATCTGATTAGCGAATGTGCTTGTGTCGCTCGACTCACATGATGGCTCTAATGCGATCTGCTCATGCACATCCTCATCATGTACTGTTAACTCCAAATGAAGGTCACCAACAACCAGTACTTCATGCTCATCTTTCTTCCCTCCCCCAACTATGCCTTTAAGGAGATCCTCATCCAAATCCTTGGGCTGGCTCCCGAACTTGATGGTGTAATAATCTTGAAAGGACAATGCTGCACACACCTCATCACCCAAGGCTAGATACTCCTGATATTGAGGCAAGTGTTGAAGTACTGCTAACCTCTGTCAATTTCTAGTCAAGATCCTTCTCATTGTCTTCATGTTCTCACAAGCTGGCAAAGAAAAACCTTTGTTCTGACATGCACTTCACCAACATCATTGACATGCATTTGCATGTACATGCATGCATCAACATGCACTTTTATTCAATTGCTATGTGCCCACAGCTAGCAAGGATCATGCTCTGATACCACTGTAATATCCCAAATACTGATATTCTCTAGGTGTGGTTAATGCCTTGTAGTCCATCATCCCAAATCTCTTCAGGATCTCTACTGCATAATGATAGTGCTGACTTGCACACTCAATCTCATACAAATTTGCAAAATAACTATGCATGCAAACTCGCCATGCAAAAATGCCCTAAAATATAGCTGAATTAGGGTTAGGGTTTTGTAGAGAGAAATTAACACTTACCACTGATATTCTGGCTGATAATGACTCCAGAGATAGCTACATGCATAAGGATCCGGATGGGTGGTCTAATAATGCTCTTTTCCTCCAGTGTTACCTCCCCGCGGTACCGTAAAAGCCCTCCAGACTGAAGGTGACGTTTTTGTAGGAGGAGAGGTCTGTTCGGGCTGAAACTTTCTAAGCTTGTCTGTCTGCTGATGCCGGAGAGATGGCCTGGCACATGCGGAGGTTTCGCTGCCTCTACGTGCCCTAGCGAATTAATTGACAGTTCTGTTGCTCACGCCCCCAACTGATCTGTTTGGCCGATAGCTGCTCCAGGTGAGCAAACTGATGGCTTATAATCACTGCATACCGTAGGATAGGCCTGCTGAGAAAGAGGAAGATGACATGCGGAGGAAATACTGGGCTTTGTGGTCGCAGCGAATCCTTATGTGTTGTCCCTGCTACTTCTGGCTGCAAAACGTGGATCTGCTAATAACCCTTCGAAATGTGTTGGATCTCCGAATACTGTAGTATATGATGGATGCAATGGATAAACCTGGATGATCTATCCCGATAAGAGACTAGGGAAAATATCTCACTGTCGAACCCTCGCTAGCTGAAGACACCGTCTCCAACCCCAACTGTCGCGGCTACACGCTGTGCTGCTGCTCGAAACTCCAAAATCAATCAACAATAACAATAGCTATCCTTCTTTAGTCCCATAACCCTTCTTAAATAGATCTTCATATGCTTTTAGGGTTTGCATGTCACTTTTATGGTTTATGCTTCACTTTTGCATGCATGCAATTCTAATTTGATGTTGACTTTAATACTAACTAAACAAGGTCTGCATGCTCCGCATGCTTTAGAATACGAACTCTGATGGCCTTCTTTCTACACTTATGACTTAATAATACTGAATTGATGTACATTTCTGCTCCTAGTGCTATTAGTCCTCAATTCTTCCCTTTTATCAAAAACGGAACATTACAGATTTGGTGGACCCTTTAGAGTACAGGGATTTCATAGGTTACCTCATGTATTTGGTAAATTCTCGACCTGATATTTGCTTTGCAATGTATACATTGAGCCGAGACAGATTCACTAGACTACTACAAAGCATGTGCTCCATTACTTGAAGGGAACATTTGATTATGACTGAGTTGAGGAATGATGGGGATGGAAAGTTGATGTTGCATGGCTTTGTGGATTCAAACTGGGCAAGTGATGCTAGTGCTAGGAAGAGCACTTCAGGGTTTTGTTTCAGTCCAAGGTCAAGTATGATATCCTGGTTCAGAACAAAGCAAACAGCAGGTCCATTGAATTCAACAGAGGCAATGTGCATGCTAGCTTCTGCTACTAGTTGTGACTTGTGAGGCTATCTATCTTTGCAAGTTGATAGCAGAAATGATTGATCAAATGTTGGATCCGACAGTTGTGTGTTGTGACAATCAAAGTTGCATTAGATCTCTAAGAATCCAAAGTTTCATGATCATTCCAAGCATATAAAGTTATAAACATTTAGTACCATTTCCTCATAGACAAAGTTCAGAAGGGAGCAGTGGTTCTTGAGTGTGTTCCCTCTGATGTTCAGGTGGCAAACATTTTAACTAAGCCCCTGGCAAAAAGGATAAGTTTGAAATGTTGAGGGAAACACTAGGCTTGGTGGAGAGCACCTTTCCTCAAAAAGAGGGATTGTTAGATTATTTTTCTATCTTGTTTGCTCAGCAGTTGGTTTTCTTCTTCATGGTACTGTAATAACAGTGGATCCATACCTCTAGGTTTTCTTCTTCATAGTAGATGGATGCTATGCATAGCACTAGTTTGCTTTTGGAGGAGCATCGTTGCTATGTAGATAGGTTGGTAAAGGGTGCATGCCTGTAGGCATGCATGCACCACCATCAGTTAAATTCTCATTTTCTATTTAGAGAAGGTACAGTTCTCTAGGAAGAGGACACATTGAATGATGAGGTTGATATAATCTCAGAGAGGTGCAGATCCCAAGGAGGCCTTGCATTAGTTTTCCTTTGGTTCAGAATCTTAATGCATGCATGCAGTGACTTAATCTTTTCAATTGGGTGCACTATTCCTGGCAGCATTACTTATGCATGAGGACACACTCATCTAGGAGATTAGGGTTGGGTTTTTGACACTATCACCTAGCACACATCACTGGATGTCAATATGAAATGTATCTTCCCACCATCCCTTATTCTATAAAGAAGACCTAGGGTGCGCTACTGTTTTCAGCTATTGCAGTGTATTTCTTCTTTTCTGGGTTCAATAATAGATAGATATGATTGCGAGTTCAGATCTATGCATTTGTTTTTTGTATTTTCAGCAATATGTATTAGTAGATAAACGTATTCAGAAGTTTTGATTGGAGGTTTTCAGTTTTTAACTATCTAAATCTTAGGGTTAATTTTACTATGTGCGGAGTCTGCTTATCATGGCCTGAAACTTTAATAAGATTTATGCTCAACCTTATAGAAATATCAAAAGGAGAGGCATAGCAGAAGCAACTTGAGGAGGAAAACAAAAGGCAATGCCAAAATTGGTCTCAAGTGTATAAAGTTCCCTGACAACTAGCCATTCAAATGAAATTTTGAAAAGGAAACAAACATTTTCCTGCAGACTAGGAAGTTCCTCGGACTTCTTAAGATTTCCTAGCAGTTTCACACCTGCATTTTCAGTTCCATGTTGTAGATACAAGTCTTAGTAAATAAGTTTTCAAGTGTTAACTTTTCTTTAAGCCAAGGAGGTCAAAATACAAGGGATTTTACCAGCCCTTCCCTCCAACCTCAACCATTGCACAATGGAAAATCTTCTCAAGTGACAAACAGCTTGTACAAGGATACTATAGTCAGCAAACTATGAAAAAAAAAAAGCAAGCATACTTCAAGAGCAGTGTAGCAAATATCTCCGATTTCTCCTGAGTTTTTCTTGTTGCCGATTTGTCCGATATTTTCATAAATCTTCAGGTCTAAATTTATTTTTGCCAATATTTTCCCCCGATATTTTTGATACGTTTCTTTCCAGGACCTCGGCGATATATTCCCCGACACGATATTTGCAACATTGTTCAAGGGTATAAAAATCAATATGCCATTGAGAATATTACCAAGTGAAATTGTCAATGAACCCCATGATTGCTGTAGAAATAATTAGTCCAAAATTGCTCTATATGCTATGATCAGAAGTGTTCAAGTACGATGATATCCAAGACATGACAAAATAACTAACCAGTTTAAACAGGTAAGGGAGAAGAATAAGGTCAGTCAAGAGAACCTACGACTTATTCATGCTATCTCTAGTTGCTGTGCCAAGATATACAAGCTGGGTGGAACTTTGGTAATCATTGTCCACAATCCAGAATTTTCCGAATGGAAGGTTTTTGCTGATAGACGACAAACGGATCTGCACAACGTGTGTGGGTGCCATGTAGCGCAACATGTCCACCAAAGCATCATAGCCAATACCTTTATAGCAGAAAAGAGAAATTAGACAATTCAATCAGTGAGCAAAGAGAGTTAGTTTAAAAGTAAACACAGTTACTATATAATAAAAAAAATCATTAAAAAATTATCAGATGCAAAATACTGTTAATCTTATTGCCTATATTCGCAGCAGTGCATGTAGTTTCTTAGTTTCATAGAGAGATTTCAAAGACAATGCACAACTGAAATCATTAAAAATAACATTGACAAAGTTCTAGATGTAAAGCCACTTAATTAATGTCATGTTCATTTGTTATTTCTCACACCCTGAATGAAATAATTGAAGTACAATAAATGAACATAATATATTAGGAACTAAACTTCAGTAGTTATGACAATGTGAAGGGGTCATGAAATTTTTCACAATGATTTATACAATCCGAAGCAGAAAAAATTACCTTTCACCCATCCATGTGTATTTACAACAAGAGGTATCTGGGCTATTTTCGACAGTTCCAATTCATTTGATGGCTGAGTATCGTAGTACTCCTTTCGAAAATAATCATAAAGGTTCACAATAGTATGTAAATAAGCTCTTGGATCACCTTTCGGAGAAATGTCACCATAGAAGTAACACCTGGTTTGAGGGGAAAACCACAAAAACATGTCAATCATAAGTGGTGGTTACAAGCACTCAAACTGGTGGTTATAAAAAAATAAGCACTCCAAATTAGCATAGCTACTAGGTACAAGAGAAAGTTCAACTAAATATGCAATCATTTAAAGGGGTAGGAAATTATATGAATTATTGAATACATGCATAAAATATATGCAAAGTGACTAGAGATACAATTAAAAAAGAAGAGATTGCATCCTACTCGAAGATTAAATGGTAAGATCAAATCTTTACATTTATGGTGGAACAATTAAAAAGAAGATTTAATACATCATAAAATCCTGGCAGAAGATACAAATAGATACATGCCAAAGGGAAAACATGGGAAAGAAGGCAACAGTGTCGTACACAAGAAAGCACAGCATATGCAAAATGATAAAGAGAGAGAATTATGTAACAGTTTCATTGGGGTAAAACTAGCACAGCCACTTAACTTGTGGCCGGTGAACCACAAGTTAAATGCCACAAACTGGCTGTTATCCATGCCTCAGCTACCACTTATCACATGTAAACTGAGATATTTTCGATATATATAATATATATTACTTTATAATTGTTTATTTCAAACTTGGAACGACACCCATACAATGAATCTCGACAGTACACTTGTCTCATCTTCCTGCAATCGAGGAAGAGGACCCTTTCTTGTCCAGCCGAAATTATAAAATATAAACGCCTACCAGTGTGATTAGGGATTTCAATGGTGCTAAAGTCCAGGAAGTTCACTTACAGAAATTGTGGGCAGCGCTGATAACATGGCCTGAGGGGGACAAGTTCAATGATAAGTTAATCCTAACAGATGATTTATCACATGATGATCTTTTAGGAGTGAATTAAGGAGCATATGATGGTAATATGTTGGCTCCAAAATACCTGCCTGGAGAAAGAAGCAAATTGGACAAGAGATGAAAATCAAAAGGTATGATCAATCACTACCAGGAGTGCTTCCATTCATAGCTCCTACCAGAATATGGTGAGGAATATGATGTTTAATAAGCTCAATCAGATCATATAGTCAAGTATGTGTTAAAGTTACAGCATCACAAGTCATTCTCCAAGCCAATCTTGTGTCCGGATTGGGCCTCATGTGTTGAGGTAGGGAGCCTGAGTGGGACTTAGGAACTTGGAGTAGAATTATTGGGTTGGACTCAAGAATGACTAAGCCTTCAGTATAAAAGGTTATTCCTCATGTATTGAGGTGAATATTTTGATATGTCAAAGTGATGATGTTGTACAATCTTGTTGGACAAGGACAAGGACTTGTTTGTCAAGTCGGATCCTCCTGTGTTGAGGTGGACCTACAGTATAGAGGTAATGCTTTGCATGTCGAAGCATTAATTGTAAATTTTCCTTTAATATTCAACTAGGGCTAAACAGTGCATGCAAAATATCAACTGATGGTACCACACATGAATATCTTTTACAGTATGCAGCAGAATATAAAACTGAGAAATAAATCACAACATCACATCACAATATTGACACTATTATTTTGGGTATGGAAACCCCCGGAAAAACCCAAGCTGGGAAAACCGGTGCAGCAGTCAGATATAGATTTTATTATGAGAAAATATGGAACTTTTACAATCACTGCAAATTCACCCAAACCTGGCGAATGCAGTACCCGGCAAAATCACTGGGAAAATCCCAGCCAAACCTCAACCCCCTCCTGTGTGAGTGTACGGCCCAGCTGTACGAAGCTCGATGATCCTGCTGCTCACTCCTCTGTCTTCTCAGCTAAATCCTCTGTCCGACTTTCTCTCCCTGTCTGTATCATGTCTCTGTCGGAATACAAGTGTGTGTGTTCTCTCCACCAATTGATCTCTTTTTTATAACTTTAGGTAAAGCGAAAACCCTAATTTCACTTTCACTTTAACTAGTGGTAAAGCGAAAACCCTAATTTCACTTTCACTTTAACTAGTGGTAAAGCAAAAACCCTAATTTCACTTTCACTTTAACTAGTGGTTCACTTTAATTTATTTTCCAAAGTAAACTTAGGAAAAGTAAATTAAATACAACTGGTTTCCTAATTTAAGTCTTCTGCATGCAAGAACACATGCATGCAGGAAGAGCTTCCTTGTTGCTACTAGTTTAACACTCCCTCTCAACGAAGGAAGGGATTCGATAGCAACCCCAACTTATCCCTGAACTTCACAAAACTCCGTCTGCAAAGTGCCTTGGTGAAAATGTTTGCCACCTGCTCATCTGTCTGTATGTATTGCAACCGAATGGTTCCTCTCTGAACACAATCTCTCAAGAAGTGGTATCTAATGTCTATGTGTTTGCTCCGGTCATGGAACACTGGATTCTCAAATAGCCTGATGCCACTCTGATTGTCACAGTAAACTACTATAGCCTCTAGCTTACACTCGAACAACCCTGTAAGTAACTTCCTCAGCCACATACCCTCATAAGCAGCCATGTTGGCTGTCATGTACTCAGGCTCTGCCGAGCTCAATGCAACTAACTTCTGCTTCCTGCTGAACCAAGAGACAACACTTGATCCAATGCTGAAACAGCAACCTGAAGTACTCTTCTGGTCCTCTACACATCCTGCCCAATCAGCATCTGTGAAACCTACAAACTATACACTCCCCTTGCGCTCATAAACCAATCCATACTCCATTGTACCTCTAATGTAGCGAAGTATGTGCTTTGCAGCCGTCCAATGCACTCTCCGAGGGTCCACCATGAACTGACTCGAAGAGTTGACTGCAAAGCTGATGTCTAGTCGAGTGTTGACCAGATACATAAGCGATCCAATAAGCTGACGATACAAGGTAGGATCAAATCCGTCTGACCCTGATGCATCAATATTCCTCAAGTTGGAAACTAGAGGTATGGCCATAGGCTTGCAGTCCTCCATCCTAAATCTCTTCAGGATCTCTACCGCATACTTCCCCTGTCCGATGAAGAAGCATCCATCTCTCTACCAAACCTCCAAGCCCAAAAAGTAATGCATCAGCCCAAGGTCTTTCATCTCAAACTCTACTGCAAGGTTGGACTTACAGTCTCCAATCAACCTCTCATCTCCTGTCAAAAAAAAATCATCCACATATAAGACCAGTATGAGAGGCACCTCACCTGTCAAGAAGTACAAGTTATGGTCAGCCTCACTCCGCTGAAATCCCATCTCCTGTAGATAGTTGTCAATCCTCGAGTACCATGCTCAAGGTGCCTGCTTCAGCCCGTAAAGAGCTCGATGCAGTCTGCATACATGCGTCTCCCTGTACTCCACATCAAACCCCTCTGGCTGCTCAATATACACCTCTTCCTCTATCACTCCATTGAGGAAGGCAATCTTGACGTCCATCTGATGGACATGCCAACCCATCTCAGCTGCTAGTGAGATAATGGTCTGAATGGAAGAATACCTGGCAAAAGGGGCGAAGGTCTCCTCATAATCAATACCCTCCTTCTTTGAAAACCCCTTTGCCACGAAGCGTGCCTTGTACTTCTCCCCACTTTCGTCTGCTGCATGCTTCACCTTGTAGATCCATCTGGATCCCACCACCTTTTTTCACTTGTGGCCTCGGCACAACCTCCCATACCTGGTTTTTCATAATGGAGTCATACTCCTCAACCATAGCTTCCTGCCACAGATCATGTTGTGGAGCCTCCCCGAAGCTGGAAGGTTCAGAGTTAATCAACTCTGTCATCAGTGCCATATAACTAAGCCTCTCTAGTGGTACACTGGTCTAAAAGATGTCTGTGGAGGATCTACCTGCCTGGAATCCTGCACTATAGATCTAAACCACTTATGCCTTGGCCTAGTGTCAACCTACTGCGGCTGCTGGATATCCGTCTCCTGCTGCAGCTCATCCTTCAAGTCGATGACTGAAGGATCATGTCCACCTGACTCCCTCTGACCACTAGAACCTATGCTCTGTGTCTGTACCTGTACCCGTACATCTGGCTCCTCCAACTTGACTCCCGACTCTTGTGCCGGTTGCTGCTCTGCCGGTAAGTCCAGACATCTCCGCAAGGCCCTGTCCTCATCGAACTGGACATCCCTGTTCACGATGATCCTTCTGCGAGCAAGAATGTAAACTTTATATGCCTTTGAAATCTCGCTGTAACCAACAAGTAACCCCTTCTCTCCAGAAGGGTCCAACTTCTTCCTATTGTCAGCA
Source organism: Pseudotsuga menziesii (assembly GCA_001517045.1). Lineage (NCBI taxonomy): Eukaryota > Viridiplantae > Streptophyta > Pinopsida > Pinales > Pinaceae > Pseudotsuga > Pseudotsuga menziesii. The sequence goes on along the minus strand of LPNX010511173.1, from coordinate 1,168,641 downwards.
TGAACATGACAATAGCAAACACTGCCGAATATGCGAATGTGACCCACATCTGGCCTAGTGCCTGTGAAGACCTCCTCTGGTGTCTTCCTCCCTAAGGCTGTGTGGGGACACCTGTTTTGAATGTATATTGCAGTCATGTATGCCTCAGGCCCAGAGGAATAGTGGTAATCCCTGATCAAATAGCATGGCCTTGGCTGCTCCAACCATAGTCATGTTCTTCTGCTCTGCAACTCCATTCCGCTGTGGGGTATGGGGCACAGTGTGCTCCTTCTTGATCCCCTCAGCCGAACAATACTCCATGAACTCATTGGAAGTGTACTCACCCCCGTTGTCTATCCTCAACACCCGAATCTTCTTTCCTGTTTGGTTATCCACAAGAGTCTTGAACTCTCGGAACCTCTAAAAGACCTCTGACTTGGCCTTCAAGAAATAGATCCAAGTTTCCCTAGAATAGTCATCAATGAAGGTTACGCAGTAACTATAACCACTGAACGAATGGAAACTCATAGGTCCACATACATCTGAATGCATGAAGTCCAAGGTCTCCTTAGACTTGTGATCACTCTGTGGGAAAGGCTTCCTGATGTTCTTCCCCAAAGCGCAACACTTGCAGTGGTTATGCTTTTCTTCCTATACCTAAGGATCTCCAATGAATGCCTGTCTCAAATGCTTCAGTGCTCCATGGTGTAAGTGTGCCATCCTCCTCTGCCACAACTCACCTTGACTGTTGCTGCTGCTGCTGACTAGAGCCTTTGCAGGCTCAAAGTGTAATCTGTACACTTTCCCGCTCCTTTTGCCAATCACCCGATCCAAGCTTCTATCTGACCCCTTGGGCCTGATATACAGTCTATGGTCACGGAACTTCACCTGATATCCCTTGTCCTCCAAAGTGGAGACTGATATAAGGTTCTTGGTCAGTTCTGGAACATATAACACATCAGCAAAACTGAGGGGTTTGCCAAACTCCCTCTCAAATGAAACAGTGCCAACTCCCTACGCCTGATACTGCGCATCATCACCCAGCTTAACGTGGATCCCTGTTCCACCCTCCTGCAAGTCTCTGAAGAATCTCTTCTGTCCAGTCATGTGACTAAATACTCCACTGTCAATGTACCATATGCTGCTCCCTGTGGTGCTTGCCTTGCAAGCTATCAAGCAAAACTCCCCATCGAAGTTCCTGCTAAACTCATCCACCTCTGCAGATCCAGCCATCTGAGTGTTACTCTTCTTCTTCCTGTCTGGGCACTGGGAGGCAAAGTATCCCTGCTTGTGGCAGATAAAACACTTGACCTTTGATACGTCAAGGTTCTTCTTACCATCCTTCTTCCTCTTTTCCTTCCCCTTGTTCTTCCCTATAAGGGCTAGAGCCTCCTCATCCATAATCTGTGGGGCACTGTTGGATGAGCCTAATCCTTGACCGATGCGGGTCTCCTCCTATACAAAGTCATCCCATAGTCTCTGCCAATCAGGGAGCTTCTCCCTAGCCACAACACCTTTGACAAAGGTGTCCCATGGCTTAGAGAAACCATTGAGGGCTATCCAAACTAGCTCCTCATCCACTGTCTTAGAGCCAACAGCTCCAAGCTCGTCCCTGATCTGTGTGAGCCTCGTGAGATAAGGCACCACTCCTTCTCCCTTGGCCATCTTGGTGTTGCGCATCCTCTCTTGCAACACCATCTTCCGGTTCTCGTTCTTGCTTTGGTACACTCTCCAAAGTCGTCCACATCTCTGATGTGGTCTTCTTACCAAAAAGGTGAGGGACTATATGGTCCTTCACTCCATCCATGATAATCAACATGACCCTGGAATCAATCTTCTTCCAAGCTGCTAAATCTGTCGGATCTGTGGGTGCAACCTTCGTGGAGTCAATGTGCTCCTCTGCATCACTGACGTCTAGGATCCTTGTGATCCTTTCTTTCCATATAGGAAAGTTTTGAGCACCCTGGAGTCTATCCTCAACTCTCAACTGCATGGCCATAGTGAAGTGTACCTGTCAAACCCTAGATCTAGAAGTCTAGGTTTGTGTCTTCCTATAGATATGCCCCCGATCTATCACTACTATTGCAAATCTCTCAGCTTTAGCTCACCAGAGCTCTGATACCATGTAAATTTTCCTTTAATATTCAACTAGGGCTAAACAGTCCATGCAAAATATCCACTGATAACCACACATGAATATCTTTTACAGTATGCAGTGGAATATAAAACTGAGAAATAAATCACAACATCACATCACAATATTGACACTATTATTTTGGGTATGGAAACCCCTAGAAAAACCCAAGATGGGAAAATCGGTGCAGCAGTCAAATATAGATTTTATTATGAGAAAATATGGAACTTTTACAATCACTGCAAATTCACCCAAACCTGGCGAATGCAGTACCCGGCAGAATCACTAGGCAAATCCCAGCTAAACCTCAACACCCTCCTGTGTGAGTGTATGGCCCCGCTGTACGAAGCTCGATGATCTTGTTGCTCGCTCGTCCTTCTTCTTAGTTAAATCCTCTGTCTGACTTTCTCTCCCTGTCTATATCCTGTCTCTATCGAAATACAAGTGTGTGTGTTCTCTCCACCAATTGATCTCTCTTTTATAACTTTAGGTAAAGCGAAAACCCTAATTTCACTTTAACTAGTGGTAAAGCAAAAACCCTAATTTCACTTTCACTTTCACTAGTGGTTCACTAAAGTTAATTTAGATCACTTCAATTTATTTTCCAAAGTAAACTTAGGAAAAGTAAATTAAATACAACTGGTTTCCCAATTTAAGTCTTCTGCATGCAAGAACACATGCATGCAGGAAGACCTTCCTTGTTGCTACTAGCTTAACATTAATGTTCTGTGATATATTACTTGTTAAAGATAATGCAGCTGCGAGACCCAGTCTCAAGGAGGATGGTACCCTAGTCAGTTAACTAGGGTTTCATGTTAGTGAACCAAGCAAAGTAAGTCCCTAGAAGGTACCCTAGGGCCCCTAGCAATCTCTTGGGGTTCTTTGTCTTCCAAGCAAGTTGATGCCATGGCAAAGTCCCTAGCATATGGCTAGGGCCCCTATATGTCTCTAGGGTATTACGGTCTGGAACCAGACAGTTTCTTGGTCAGGAGGACCAAGCAGATCCTGTAGGCTAAGTCACCGGATTCAGCGATTTTTTGCCATAAAAATCGAAAATCGTCGATTTTTTGTGCATGGCGAACTAATTCAGCGATTTTAAAGGCGAATAACCCATGCAGCCTACGGGTAAACCCTAGTTGACGACCCTCTGTGTAAACTACCTCTGCGTTAAACTGATCCGTTGTTGTGAATCATTTCGTGAGTGAAGTTTGGAGCGTGGAGGCTGTCGTCGTTCCATGAGGCGCAGAGGGAACCTCGAGTCTGCAACTGTTGAGACCCTAAGGGATAGAGAAGTTTTTACTTGACAATTGAAGCATTGCCGATGTCGATGGTTCAAGATATTCAATGCCGGTCGTTCAAGATATTCTATGAAACCAGAAAACGGGAATGGATACGTCCTAAGATTGCATAAATATAAATGTTATTTTGATTAATAAAGATGAGTGCTATCTCTTTGGATTAAGTAATGTAAATGTATTTTCGAGTGTAAATATTTTTTTTTTAATTTTCTCTAAATTGAGTTTATATTAATTATTTATTTTAATTTTTTTTAAATAATTATAATAAAAAAATAATGTTCTTTTATTTTAGTTTATTAATATTATTTATATGATATGATTTTTTTATAGTTGAGTACAACCTAGTTTAATAATGTATGTTAATATTTACATTAAAAGTTGAAAAGATTGATAAGAATATAAGTTTTTTTTTTGGGATACTAAATAGATTAAATATTTTTTAGTTTCCAAATTTTATAGTCATTCGAACTTAATGTCGAATTTTATTACCAAATTTTCTATTGCCGAATTTTTGTCGAATTTGAATGTCTCTGAATTCGAACACGAACTCGAACCAGGTGACTTAGCCTGTAGGTTGAGACAAAGACTTCCTGGTCTGGGACCAGGCAAATTCTTGGTCTGGGACCAAGCAGTTCTTGCAGGTACCTAATCAGTTAACCAAGTGGATCTTGGTCAATTGACAAAGATGATGATATGTGATGTCTTTTTCTCCTAAACGGTTATTGTTAGGTTGTTTCTCAAGGGACTGGCCACCCCTTGATGATGTCACTAGCACTTGACCATTAGGAGGAGTGTCGAGGACCAAAGGATCACATCATCCAGTTTGGACCTTCCTTAGACAGTGATGACAAAACTCATAGTTATTGCATGGAACACATGTGGACAATATATCTTGACAAAGAAAGTTTAAAGTCCTTGGTCTTATGGGTAAAAGGGTTGGTTCCCCACCTTGATGGTACACCTTCGTCTTGTGGGTAAAGGAGTTGTTTCCCCACCTTAATGGTACACCTTGGTCTTGTGGATAAAAAGGGTTGTCTTTCCTCCTTTATGTGACCCCTCTTGTTGACTTGTGGTCTTATGTTTCCCTATTGGTCCTAGCACCTTTCTTAGTTGTGGTACCTTGACCCTTTTACTATGATGACTTAACTTTATTGTTTTATTTTTGAATGACCACTTGACCTTTGGTACCCTATTCTAAGTCAACTTAACTTTATTTTATGTTACTATTGGTAACACTCCTAAAAGCTAGGTGACCCTTCTAGAAGACATGTGAAGATTATAAATTTAAGTTTTAAAATTCATTTCGTACATGTCTTGGTGAAACATGTCGGCTCTATGTTTCATGACTGATCAAAGGGGTTTTTGCAATTCTGGTTGAAGGTGGCACCTAAGCTTTTTTCTTGTCTTCTCCCTCCTTACTTGACCTTCTCTGGATTTGGTTCATTCCTGGTTGTCGTCTTGTTTTGTGGACTATGTGAAAGTACCAAACTAAGTTAGGAACCGCTGCTAGTCTGCTAGACTAAGCTGTGTCTTCTGCTGAGGGTGCTAGAGGCTGTCATGAACTATTTTCCATGTTGTAACCTTGATCTGCACCTCAACCGTAACTTTGTTTGAGTTTATTTGAAAGTGTCCTGTTGGGCTAGGGCAGACCGAGTTGTGTTAGGGTCTGCTAGGGCAGGTCGTGTTGTGTTAGGGTCTGTTACCAGCTTGCTAGAGCAGGTTGTATCCCCTGTTGATCTTTTTTTGTTGAGTCGTGACCCTCGTAGTGCTGTTAGAGCTAGGTTGTAACCTTCTTTATTATTGCTAGGGTTGGGTCGTTCCTCCTTGCTACCATTTGAAGCAGGCCATGATCTTGCTATGGACTGCTAACCTGGGTGTGACTCCTTTAAGGGTTGTTTTAACTTTGAAGCAGGTCGTGACCTCCTATTGACTATTTGAGGGATGCTAAACCAAGCAATAACCTCCTGTTGATTGTTTGAAGGCTGCTAAGGTGATTGTTAGCGAGGACGTTACCTTTTGGTTGATTGTAAGGTGGGTCGTGACCTTTGGACTGAGTTTGAAGTTGAGTTGTAACTTCTTGTAAGTTGCTAAGGTGATTCTATTTTGATTGTCCTCAAGCCTATAAATTATTGTAGCAAGGGTTTGTGGGTTCATCCTCACATCTAGACTGTTTTGATTATCACTCAGAGGTATGTACTTGTATAACCTTGTTCTACAGTTACCAATCTTCTCTCACTCAAGTATGTCCACTATTCCTTAGAGACTTGTCGTCAAAGACAAGGTCTGATCTGAAAAAGATATCCGAGTATAAGGAAGGTCTAAACCCACTTTGCTTACTGTTTATTAGTTTTGTGTATTAACTTGTTTTTATAGTACGGTTGTTACTATTTATGATCTATTTCTTGTACCTTGCAATTAATAAATTCTATCTCAAGGACCAACTTTAACACAGTGATCACTGAGGAGTATTAAAGTTGAAAGAGATGAAAATTATGTTTTAATTACAGTTGTATTTTTCTGTATCTAGCATTAATTTAGATTTTATTTTATGCATTAAAGTACAAAATTTGAAATTTTTTATCTCAAACCCTAACCTAACACAAATTTCAACATTACTAACCTTGGTCACTGTGCTATTAAGTTTCCTCTAGAGACTGGCCACCTCTATAGTGAATTATTTTAGCATATGATCACTTGGTCCAAGATTAATATAATATGATCACAACATCTGACAAATCTTCTTAGTATAATCTGATATGATAGATAAATTAAAGTTAGACATATTGACCATGCAAATATGATAAGAGATAAAGTTAAATGCATAGAGAACAAGAGAATTTGAATTGCTTATGAGAAGACTTCGGTGAACTCGAATTGTTAAAAGCTTCAGTTAAAGTAACAATGTATGCCTTAGTTAAATATTGTTAAGCTTTAGTTAAAGCAACAATGTATGCATCAATTAATTAAAGGAGAACTCACAATGGTCACTTAAGTAAATCAATCAGCATGATTTCAATTAAGATTAGTTAACTAAAGTATTAATAAAAAGTAACTAATTAACTAAAGTGTTTTGCATAATGACACTTTAATTAAACTAAAAGACGACACTTCAAGTAATTAAGTGTTTGCATAACGACACTTGAGTTATTGCATTATGACACTTAAGTTAGTATCCTAACCAAGTGGTCATGCAATCAGTTAGAAGGCAAGTTCATCATGAAGTCAGTTAAGCAGATTTAACGTCAAAGATGAAAGGCAATGAGCATTGATTATGCAAGATTGAAGAAACCGAGGTGCACAGCAATTATCCAAGAAAGTAATTCGCTATAGTTTGCATGGGAGGCTAATTCCCATGTAGTGATTCACTATTTCTTGCATGGAACTAGTTTGACAAGTTATTTAATCTATTGAACTCATTGCAAAGTTCATCCGATTGATCTCTATTCTCTATTGCTTAGTATCTACACCTGAAGCATCTATTCTCTCTTATCGTGCGCCTGGGGTGACAAAAACAATCTGCTATTGTAAAAAAAAAATCTTTGTTATCTATCATAGTTATATTGAGAAGATTTGTTGGGGTTTTTCATCGTCATTGTTTTGAGGGCTTTTCCCAGGGTAGATCATGTGTTATGGTTGAATGTTTATTAAATATTTGTATCAATGGTTCATTGATTTCAAGTATTCAGTATTTTCCGCATTTAAAAGAATTAAAGATCAAAGCTCAACATATTTGCACAAAATTCACCATGGTATCAAAGCTTGGGGCGTAAAGGAGCTAAGTATTGTCAAGCAAACTTTAGCCTGCGTAGATCCTGAGGAGTTGAGCACAGTACTTGAAGACAATGGCATCAATCTCAATATGACCGAAAGACCAACTTGAGGGCACTTCGAATTTCAACACTTGGAAGGCCAGGGTTCTGAACATCCTGGAGTAACACGACTTAGATGGCTACGTATCCACTGTGGTGGAGAAGACTACATCTAATGCAAGGTGCATCAACTTCAAGAAGAACCAAGCGAAAGCCAAACGGATCATCTATGATTCGGTGAAGGACAACTTAATGTTCGTGATTACTCCTTTGAAGACCGCAAAGGAATGTTTTGATATTTTGACAAACCTCTATGAGAAGAAGGCTCCAATTCAAAAGAGGCCATTGAAGAAAAAGCTTTGGAATCTGAAGATGGATAAGGATGAGACAGTGGCCTCTTTCTTCCCTAAGATCTCTCAAGTAAGAGATCAACTTACTAGCATTGGTGTAGTGGTGGATGAAGATGATCTCATTCAAACCATTGTTGATGGTTTCCCATCCGCATGGGAGACATTTTTGGTCGTTATTAATGGTCGAGAGGTGCAACCTAACTTTGATAGGTTGTGGCATGATTGCCTCCAAGAGGAAGGGCGAATCCAAAGCAAGACTACTTCCACGAAAGAAGAAAACCTTGCTCTTACGACAAGGATGAAGAGAGGGTCGAGGAGTTCGAGGAACAGAGAAATCTCTCCATGTAGCAGCAATTCATTATTGTCTGTACGAGGCTTCCTTCACTCATGCAGAGATTCGCTACCTCTTGCATGAAACCAAATTTGCAAGTTAAGATGCAGTGAGCTTCCGTCAAGAAAGAAGATCAAGATCTAAGGAGTCCATTTATCTCAGCAAATGGCAGAGATCAAGAGGGAGCCCACAAAACAATAAAAGATAAGTATTTGTATTTTGATTATCAAATGCTCTTGTAAATTAGATCTGAACATCTTTGAATATATTTCATTACAGTTATATACATATCTGTATTCCTAGAATTAGGAAGAATGTTATAGTATAACATGATGAGCATATGTTGTAATTTTCTTTTATTGGCGAATAGTAAAGCTCATGTAGTACGTGTTATGATTAATTAAGTAGCATATGGGGTTGCATAACATTCCATGAGATATGGATGGTTGTTGCGTTGAAACATTGATTAAAATGTTTGCATGTCTGTGTGAACCATTGCCATTGCATTGAAATATTCACATGGTCAAATTTCATGATCATGCAATGTTGCTAACCATTTGAATGAATTTGGTTTGTAGGGAAATTCTATGACCAACAAAAAAGAATGACAAATATGAAGTCAGTTTAGTTACAAATCCCCACCAGTTAGTCATGGGGTACATGACTCGGGCATTTTTCCCCATCGTTAAATCATGCAATGGTACATGGCTTAGACACCGATAAGTCATGTAATAATACCTGACTCAGACACTGGTAAGTCATGCAATGGTACATGACTCAGATATCGATAAGTCATGGTACATGACTTAGACAACCAGGGGTTGTAGTATCTCTTGTGGAATGCACCCACATGAGCAGAGACATAGTCAAGACATCAAATAACTATCAGACAATAGTCAAGGGCTCTGAGACTATCAGTGACTATCAGATACTCGACTGAGTGATATATAGTCAGGACTATTGGGGAACAATCAACCTCTTGGAGAGGTTAGATAGCCATAGAATTGGCGAGTGGGGTACTGTGGGATAGAAAAGAAGAAAAAAATTAAAACCAGTTTGAGAGTGGTCAAGCCTTGAAGAACATATGAAGATTTCTGATTGTCATTATGTACCAAAAGAGAAGAGGATAATGATCGAGGATCTAGAATATGATTTTCCCCATTCAAATGTTGAGAGGGAGAAGTCAGAAGAGTTCTCAAATTTCAATAGTTCCTAAAGAACCAGTAGAACTAGTTGAGAAATCACTTAATGAAACCTCTTGCTAAGAAAAGATTCGTATGGTGCCGAGACATTCTACAAGATGCAGAAAGGCATGGAGCATCATCAGGCTCAGCCAGAGAGTTAAAGAAACCTGACAGATATTCAGGGTATGTTGCACAGATGAATCACGTTAGTGATTCAAAACCTTCCACCTATGAAGTTGTTAAGCGGAAAGTATGGAAAGAGACAGTGATAGAGGGATACAAGTCTATAATGAAGAATGATGTTTGGGAAGTTGTTCCTAAACCTGAAGGGAAGTCCATAGTAACTTCCAGATGGCTTTATAAGATCAAGCATGTTGCTAATGGCATTATTGAAAAGTATAAAGCTAGATTTGTTTCTCGAGGTTTCTCACAGAAAGATGGCATAAACCATGATGAGACATTCGCTCCTGTGGCCAGGTACACCACTATTCGAGCTATGATCTTACTTGCATCTGTTCTAGGACAGAAGCTTCACCAAATGAACGTGAAGACAACCTTCCTCAATAGTGAGGTTGAGGAAGAGGTTTACATACAGCAACCTAAGGGGTTTGTAGTTCATGTGAAGGAGTCCCATGTATGTAAACTGAATAAAGCCTTGTATGGGCTTAAGCAAACCTTAAGGGCTTGGTATTCGAGGATTAACAATTATCCTAAAAGACTGGGCTTTTCTAAGAGCAAAGTTGATCCAAACCTGTACTTCAAGATTGTGAAGAACCAACCTTTGATATTGGTTCTCTATGTTGATGAATTGTTCCTTACTCGAGAGGAACAGCAGAATGTTCAGTGCAAGAGGGAGCTCTCTTCTGAATTCGAGATGAAAGACTTGGGTCTTATGCACTAGTTTCTTGGTCTTGAAGTTTGGCAAAGGAAAGATGAGAATTTCCTTTCGCAAGGAAAGTACACAATTGATGTGTTACAAAGGTTTGGTATGATGGATTGCAAATCCATGACTATTCTAACGGTTTCTAGTTTGAAGAAACTACAATGAGTCAGATTCTGGATCGGGTCTAGTAGATCCTACCAAGTATAGACAGCTCATTGATCCATTAATGTACTTAGTACATAGTAGACTTGTTATATGTTATGCTTGTTGATTTTTCCTAAGCAGCATCGAGAGCCATTCTCTAGGAGAATGGAGGCACCTGGTCAGTTACCAGGAAATTAACCCAATCTGGGACTGGGACCTCACCCTAGGACTAAGGACCATTCTCTAGGAGAATGGAGGCACCTGTACAGTTACCAGGAAATCAACCCAGTCTAGGACTGGGACCTCGGGCTAGGGCTGAGGGCCATCTCTAGGAGAATGGTGGCGCATGGTCAATTACCACGTAATCGACATTGAGTCATCTGATGCAATCTGGGGCTGAGGCACCAGGTCAGTTATTAGGTCGTCACCATAAGCCCTAGACTGGGTTTGGGCAAGTGATGCACTCCTCTTCTTGATATATGGGCTATGAGACCTTCTCAGGGATTAGCTCCCCCTGGTTGAGAGACCTAGCACTTGATCTTGGTGGGTACAAGGAGAACGAGATAAAGCATTTAATAATCCTCCTTATTTATGAAGATGCTCTTTGAGTGAGCATGAATGGACCATGGGGACCCTGAAGAACTCTTGAGATGACTTGATGTGGTCATAAAATCACTTAAAGGACAAGAAACCCTAGCACAACTTGTATTGGTCCAAGTGACCTTCAAATGAAGGTCCATGCGACTCAAAGACAAAGACTAAAAGACCAATGGACCACAAAAGATTAAAAGTCAATGATCAAAGATGAAAATGAATAAAATCCATAAGGCCAACCTTATATTTGATGAACTATAAATAAAGAAGCATTCCAAATCATTTTGTCATCATCCAAGATCATCATTCACTTCTCCAAAAGAACAAGACGTGTTTATGTGTTGGGTTCTTCTTCTCTCCTATCGCAACTCTCTAAGGGGCAAGGACATATCATCATCTGCTCTATTGGACTAAGGAAGTCTTGGTGGCTATCTGCTGGTGTCTATTTTTCTTCTCCCTAACGTGGCAAGTCTTGGCAGTCACTAGGGCTCCTTTGTTGTGCCCACTTCCTTCATGGCAGCAAAAGCAAGAGGCTGCTACAGTCACAGTTGCCCTATTTGGGATCTCCACAGTGCACCCGAGACCTGCTAGGGTCACTCGTACACCCGAGCATTGTTATGGCTATCCTACAGGCACCCGAGCCCTGCTAGGGCTCTCCTTTGTGCACCTGAGCCCTATTAGGGTTGTCCTATATACACAGCAGTGAGGTAAAGGTGGCAGCAGGTGATAACAGACCTCGATGGCTGCAGCAACGAGGTGGCAGCAGGTGATCACAGTCCACAGTAGCAGCAGCAGGCCATCCACAGTCCACAGTGGCAACAGCTAAGTGACCATAGTCCACGATGGCAGAAGTAGATCAACTTCTCATAGACTGGAAGAACACAGGTTGTGAAAGCTTGGTTGGATAATCTTTATCTACATTCATCTCAGAGTTCTGTGAACAAATTAATGTAACTATCTTTGCTCATGTGCAAACTCAGTCATCTCATTTAGAGGATGAATCATCAATGCTTTGGGGTTTTTGTCCTTAAAAGGTTTCCCCGTGAAAACTCTTGTGTTCAATTGTGTGGATGATTGTTTTACTACTGCAAATGTTTTACTACTGTTAAAATCTCTAGTACTATCGTTATTACAGTCTGCAAATTTTATAAATATCATACACATGTTAAATTTCAACATGGTATCAAAGCTTTGCATGTGAAGTTTACAATGATTGAGCAGACCATTGTGGCCTCCATAGACCTTGGGACAATTGCAGACTGAGATAGCAAACTCCTTATTGATCAAAGATGGCTTCTAACACCTTCAAACCAAAGGAAAGACTTGAAGGGTCAGCCAACTACAATTCATGGAAAGCAAGGCTTATGGCCACCTTGGAAGAAAACGATCTTGATGACTTGGTCATCAATGCTATGGAAGAACCTACAACTAATGCAAGAAGGATAGCCTTTAAGAAAAGGCAAGCCAAGGAAAGAAGAATTATATATGACTTAGTTAAGGAGACCTTGATGCCTGGCTTAACACCACTTAAGGCTTCCAAAGAATGTTTTGACACCTTGACAACTCCATACGAGAAGAAAGCACCCAGTCAGAAGAGAGTATTGAAGAAGAGACTTCGTACATTAAAGATGGAAAAAGATGAAGTTGTGACCCCCTTCTTCACAGAAATTACCAAGGTAAGAGATCAACGTTTTGCCATTGGTGTCCGAGTAGATGATGATGATCTTCTCCAAATTGTTTTCGATGGTCTTCCTAGTTCTTGGGGAACCTTTCTGGCTACTGTAAGTGGACGTGAAACTCAACCAAACTTGGATAGACTTTAACATGATTGTTTGGAAGAAGAAGGCAAAATGCAAAGCAGAGCTAATGGCACTAAGGAAGGGAATCTTGCCCTTACAGCCAAGACAAAGAAGTTCAAGAAGTCCTTCCCTCCGAAGAAGAAAGAAAAGAGCAATTAGATGCATCAAAGATAGAATGTTTTAACTATCACAAGATGGGACATTATGCCAGGGACTGTAGGTAGCCAAAGAGAAGGTTCAAAAGAAGATTCCAAGCATCTACAGCAGAAGAAGAAGAAGAGTGCCAAGTCTCCCAAGGAAGACAAATCGAGAAGAGAATACTACTCGATCTCTGCTCTCTCATAATCCATCACCAACAATGCTAACTCTTGGCTAGTGGATAGTGGAGCTTCAAGACATATGACAGAATTCCGTGAAGCTCTTACAAGCTACAAAAAGAAGAAGTTCACTAATCAAGTAGAACTTGGAGATGATACCACCTACAAAATCGAAGGAGTTGCCTTAGTATCATTTCAACTTGACTCAGGAATTGTTTTGCATATCGAAGACGTATTATATGTCCCTGGCTTGAAGAAGAATCTCCTCTCAATTGTTGGCTTAGAAGATAAAGGCTACAAAGTTATCTTCATGGACAGAAAGGTTCTACTATGGTCATAGAACGAAAAGTTGAGCTCAGCTGAATTGATTGGAGTTTGAGAGGGAGGTCTTTACAAAGCATCCAGACACTCCACTCAAGCATTGGTTCACAACACAATCAACCTATGTGAATTATGGCGTCGAAGGTTTGGACACTTTCACTATATAGCTCTCCCTGGTCTTCAAAAGATGGTTATAGGTATGCCTGAGTTTTCTCATGAACATAGTGGTGTTTGCAAAAGTTGTGCTCTAGGCAAGAATACTAAGAAATCCTTCTCCAGAAGTAATAGTAGATCTAAAGGGATCTTGGACATGATTCATTCTGACATATGTGGGCCCATGTCTTCACCTTCCTTGAGTGGTTGTTTGTACTATGCATTGTTCATAGATTATTCTCGCAAATCCTAGATTTTCTTTCTAAAGGTTAAAAGTAAAAATTTTGATAAGTTCAAGGAGTTCAAGGCTCTAATTGAAAACCGGATGAGAAGACATATCCGTATCTTGAGGTCAAACAATGGAGGTGAGTTTGAATCTAATGAGTTTGATGATTTTTGCTAAGAAGCAGGAATCAAGAGGGAGCTAGCAATGCCATACAACCCTCAACAAAATGGGGTTGCAGAAAGGAAGAATAGAACAATATGTGAAGCTACCAAACAATGTTGTGTGACCTCGATCTTCCTTTATCTCTATGGGTTGAGGCTACCTGTACTGCTATTTACATTCAAAATAGAATCCCTTGTGCCATCTTGGGGGAAAAGACTCCAGAGGAAGTATTCACATGCAAGAAACCCACAGTTGATCACATGAGGATCTTTGGCACTCCTGTATATATTCATGTGCCAAAAGAAAAGAGATCTAAGCTAGAGCCCTCCAGAAAGAAAGGCACATTTGTTGGTTACAGTGAAAGCTAGAAATCTTATCGCATCGATGTTCCTGGTCAAAGGTACATTGAAGTCGGTAGAGATGTGATATTCCATGAGGAAGTTGTGTTTCACCACTCAAAAGAGCTTCCAAAAGATACAGAAGAATCTCCCTCCAAAATTCTAGATTCTCCTCATTCAAAGGTTCAGAGGGAGGAAGAAGAAAATTAGCCCCAAATTCCGAAAGCACCCCTAGAATCAGAAAGATCAGCTGAAGAACTACTTGAGGCTCCACCCTCCAAGAAAAGACCTACTTGGTTTCGAGAAACATTGCAGGAAGATGAGAAGCATAAAGCTCCTCCTAGAACCTTCAGAGAAAGCAAGAAGCCCCAAAAGTACTCAGGTCTTATGAGCAAGCTCATTGATGCAGAGCCTTCTACATATAAAGAAGCTGCAAATCTACAGGTATGGAATGATGCCATGATAGAAGAATATAATTCAATTATGAAAAATGATGTGTGGGAAATTGTCCCTAGACCAACAGGCAAGTCTATGGTAACGTCTAAATGGCTTTACAAAATCAAGTATGCCACTAATGGCAGCATTGAAAAACATAAAGCAAGATTTGTAGCTCAAGGCTTTTCTCAAAAAGAAGGCATAGATTATGACAAAACTTTTCCTCCCGTCGCCAGATATACCACCATCAAAACTATCATCTCCCTCGCTACTGTTTTTGGATGGAAACTCCATCAAATGGATGTAAAGACAGCCTTCCTTAATGGAAAAATTTAAGAAGAAGTCTACATTGGGCAACCAGAAGGCTTTGTGACTCATGGGAAGAAATCTCATGTGTGTAAACTGAAGAAAACCTTGTATGGGCTCAAACAAGCCCCAAGAGTTTGGTATGCAAGAATTGATAGCTATCTTCATAGCTTGGGGTTCTCCAAAAGTACTGCTGGCTCCAACCTGTACTTTAAGGTTGTTCATAATCATCATTTGATCCTAGTTCTGTATGTGGACGACTTGTTCCTTACTGGAGAGGAACAGTTGATAGATAAATGTAAGAGGGATCTCAACTCTAAATTTGAGATGAAGGATCTGGGTCTTCTGCACTATTTTCTTGGCTTAGAGGTTTGGAAAAAGCCAGATGAGATCTTCCTGTCACAAGGAAAGTATGCAGTCGATGTCTTGCGGAGATTTGGAATGCAAGACTGCAAGCCCATGAGCATACCCATGACAACAAACTTGAAGAAGTTACGTGACTCAACCACTTGTTCAAAGGCTGTAGATCCTACTCAGTATCGACAACTCATTGGATCCTTGATGTATCTAGTGCATACAAGACCAGATATTTATTATATAGTAAATTCATTGAGTCAGTTCATGTCCGAACCGAAGCACATACACTAGGTAGCTGCCAAACATGTGCTCAAATACATGCGAGGTACTATTATTTATGGGGTCAAGTATACCTCTAGCAATGGAGTAATGTTAGTTGGATATGCCGACTTCGATTGGGCTGGTAGTGCAGTAGACCGGAAAAGCACATCAAGATACTGCTTTAGCATGGGATCAACAATGATCTCTTGGTCCAGCCAAAAAAGGGTTTCATAGCTCAGAGCACAGCTGAAGCTAAGTATATTGTTGTCAGTGATGCCTGCAAAGAAGCAGTATGGCTTATGAAACTTCTCTCTGACCTATTTGGTAGAAAGCTTGAGTCAACTATTATTCATTATGATAATCAGAGTTGCATAAAGCTTTCACATAACCCTGTGTTCCACGACAGATCAAAACACATTGAAATGTATTACCACTTCATCAGAGACTTAGTTCAGCGAAGCACCCTGAAGCTTCAATACACCCGTACCGATGAATAGATTGCAAACATATAAACCAAGTCTCTGACATCAACAAAGTTTGTGTACTTTTGTGACAAGCTTAGTATCACAGAGAATACCTCTCTCACTGAGAGGGAGTGTTGATTTTTCCTAAGCAACATCAAGAGCCATTCTCAGGGAGAATGGAGGCACCTAGTCAATTACTAGGAAATTAACCCAGTCTGCGACCGGGACCTTAGCTTGGGGCTGAGGGCCATTCTCTAGGAGAATGGAGGCACCTGGTCAGTTACCAGGAAATCAACCCAGTCTAGGACTAGGACCTCAACCTAGGGATGAGGGCCATTCTCTGGGAGAATGGAGGCACTTGGTCAGTTACAAAGTAATCGGCATTGACCCATCTAATGCAACCTGGGGTTGAGGCACCTAATCAGTTACCAGGTCGTCAAGATAAGACCTAGACTGGGTTTGGGCAAGTGATGCACTCCTCTCCTTGATCTATGGGCTATGAGAGCTTCTCAGGGATTAGCTACCCCTGGTTGAGAGACATAGCATTTGATCTTGGTGGCAACGATGAGAACGAGATAAAGCATTTAATAATCCTCCTTATTTATGAAGATGCTCTTTGAGTGAGCATGAATGGACCATGGGGACCCTAAAGAACTCTTGAGATGACTTGTTGTGGTCATAAAATCACTTAAAGGACCAACAAACCTTAGCACAACTTGTATTGGTCCAAGTGACCATCAAATGAAGGTCCATGTGGCTCAAAGACAAATACTAAAAGACCAGTGGACCACAAAAGATTAAAAGTCAATGATCAAAGATGAAAAAGAATAAAAGCCCTAAGGCCAACCTTATGTTCGATGAACTATAAATAAAGAAGCATTCCAAATCATTTTGTCATCATCCAAGATCATCATTCACTTCTCCAAAAGAACAAGACGCGTTTATGTGTTGGGTTCTTCTTATCTCCTATCGTAGCTCTCTAAGGGACAAGGACATATCATCATCTGCTCTTTTGGACTGAGGAAGTCTCAATGGCTATCTGCTGGTGTCTATTTTTCTTCTCCCTAACGTGGCAAGTCTCGGCAGTCACTAGGGCTCCTTTGTTGTGCCCACTTCCTTCACGGCGGCAGCAGCAAGAGGCTGCTACAGTCACAGCTGCCCTATTTGGGCTCTTCACAATGCACCCGAGACCTGCTAGGGTCACTCCTTATGCACCCAAGCCCTGGTAGGGCTTTCCTACATGCACTCGAGCCCTGTTAGGGCTCTCCTTTGTGCACCCGAGCCCTATTAGGGTTGTCCTACATACACAGCAGTGAGGTAAAGGTGGCAGCATGTGATAACAGACCTCGATGGCAGCAGCAGCAAGGTGGCAGCAGGTGATCACAGTCCACGGTGGCAACAGCAGGCCATCCATAGTCCACGGTGGCAGCAGTAGATCAACCTCTCACGAACTGGAAGAACACAGGTCGTGAAAGCTATGTTGGATAATCTTTATCTAAATTCATCTCAGAGTTCTGTGAACAAATTGATGTAACTATCTCTGCTCATGTATAAACTCAGTCATCTCATTTAGAGGATGAATTATTAATGCTTTGGGGCTTTTGTCCTTAAAAGGTTTCCCCGTGAAAACTCTTGTGTTCAATTGTGTAGATGATTGTTTTACTGCTACAAATGTTTTACTACTATTAAAATCTCAAGTACTATCTCTAATACACTCTGCAAATTTTATAAATATCATAAACATGTTAAATTTCAACAATGCTATGAGTCATATCATGTCTGAGCTTAGACATAGACATTAAGCATGTGCTTAGGTACCTTTGAGGTACTATTGCTTATGGACTTAGATACGCCTCCAGTGGTGAGGTAAAGTAACTTGGTTATGCCAACTCCAATTAGAGTAGTGGTGTATTGCGCCTAGTACTACAAAAGAAAAGTGTATTGCGGCTAGCACTACAAAAGGAAAGTGTATTTCAGCTAGTACTACAAAAGCAAAGTATATTGCGGCTAGTACTACTTACCGAGAAGCAATGTGGCTTAGGAAGCTACTTGTTAAGTTGTTCAAGGAGAAGCTTGAGACTACGAACATTGGCTCTAATAATCAGAGTTGTATTAAGCTCTCAGAAAACCTTGTGTTTCATGATAAGTCAAAAAACATTGAGATGAAGTATCACTTCATCGGAGACATGGTCCAAAGAGGTGCAGTAAGACATCGGTATATTGCAACTGAAGAGCAGATTGCAGATGTGTTAACAAAGCCTTTGTCAGTGACGAAGTATAAGTACTTCCGAGACAAACTTGGCATGGCAGAGAATGACTCCCTTGCTGAAAGGGAGTGTTAAATTTCCAGCATCACGAGTCATTCTCCAAGCCAATCTTGTGTCCGGATTGGACCTCGTGCAATGTTATCAGAACTGGACCGGTCATCGAACCGACGAAGCCCAAAATGTGAACCGGACTGGAACCGGAAAAAAACGGGGAAAAAAGCGGTAGACTAAAAAATACATAAAATATTCATATTTTGTAAAAAAACATATATATTCATGTGCGTAAAAAAACATATGTATTCATGTGCATACATATGAATCCAAAACATTAATACACAAATATGCAAAGTTTCTCATATATATAGCAAGTGCAAGTGCAAATAACCAAAATAACACCGAGTGCAATACATCACTGGAGTTCTGAACCAAGATACATCAACAAAGAGGCTCTAAACAAAGGGTGGGGGGGTCTTTAAATAGCACCACAATGGGATTAGGGTTAGTTTAGGTCCTTTAAATTAGGCATTTTTTGTTTTTTTATAAAAAAAAATTGAGTTTTGTGGGTGTTTTGATGACTGTCATACGAGAAAATACGGACCGGTCGATTTCATACGGAACCGATCAAAACCAGTCGGTTCAACGGTTTTGGCCCGGTTCCGTACGGAACTGGCTGGTTCAGGAGTGGTTTGTGCCAAAATATCAACCCAAGCTATTCAGGCACTGGACCAGACCGAAAAACCTTCTAAACTGGTCAAATCGATCGGTTTTGCCTGAACCGAACCGATTTCGAGAACACTGTTCATGTGATGAGGTAGGGAACTTGAGTGGGACTCAGGAACTTGGAGTAGAATTCTTGGGTTGGACTCAAAAATGACTAAGCCTTTAGTATAAAAGGTTATTCCTCATGTGTTGAGGTGAATACTTTGATATGTCAAAGTGATGATGTTGTATAGTCTTGTTAAACAAGGCTAAGGACTTCTCTGTCAAGTCGGATCCTCATGTGTTGAGGTGGACCTCCAGTATAGAGGCGATGCTTTGAATGTCAAAGAATTAATGTTGTGTGATAGATATATTACTAACCTTCGTCACTGGGCTATTAAGTCTCCTCTAGAGACTGGCCACCTCTAGAGTGAATTACTTTAGCATATGATCACTTGGTCTGAGAGTAATATAATATGATCACTGTTAAATTTAGTGAAGCATAGGATCTTCAGGCCTACATGAATTCAATGAGAAAAGAAGGTTGCAGAAGAGATAAAAGAATTTAGTAGAGACTGATCAATTACTCATGGCAAAATTGCACACACATGGAGACAAAATTGGAAGAATATCATTACATCCATTAATCGGTATTTTTTATTTAGTATACAATGGTGTTACAAATAGGAGAATTCGAATGCCTAAGATAGGATTCGAACCTACCAACCTGGACTGACACCAGAGTTAACTCGATGTGGAAAAATCACCAGTAGAGCTCACTAATGCAACTCCAAATCACTAAATCAGTTCACAATCAGTTAATTGATCTAGGTAGGTGAGGAAATGTTCCCTACCTCCCTTAAATCATGCAAACTGGCGCTAGGATGACTAAAAGTGAACTGATGGGAATCGAAGCATAACTGACATAACTGAACACTAACTAGGGTCAATTGCTAGAGACTATTGGTGGCACTCAGAGTGGGCACCTAAATTATAGGGATTGGTCCCTGGAGCTCCTAAACTCATGTAGACAGGCACATTGAGTGTTAGGTGGGCCCCAAATGAGTCCCCCATGGCACTAGTGAAGTGGCAATGACCTCCTAATCTAGGAAAAGACAAATAGACTAAGGTGGTCAAGGCAGGATTAATTAATAATCCTAACACCCCCCCTTAATCCTAACTTAGACAACCTGGGCCAAGGCAACTAAGACCAAAGGTCACCCATACAATCTAAATGCAAAAAATGATTGCTTAACAAACCAAGGAAATGGGAAAAACCTCATAGGAAAATCCCCCCCTCAAAATAAGCAGGAAAATCAGGAACAATAATTGAATCAAGCCTTTACACCAAGAAGAGATCTGAGATTGACAAATCACTTTTCAGTGAAGGACTTGGTGAATATGTCTGCAATTTGCTCCTCTGTGAAGCAGTTATGCAATGTGATGGTCCTTGTGTGCACTAGCTTCCTGATACTGTGCATGTGAACCTCTCCACCTTCTTCCAATTTGATGACATATAGGAGAAGAAATGTTGCCTTTGTCTCTTCTTTCTAGAGGAAGAGTGACATGATCCAATTTGTTCTTCAGTGAGCAGAATTGTTGATCAGACCTTACCATCATGAAGCATCTCTTTGGGAGTTTGTAGCACCTCTCTAAGAGGAGTGGATTTGCTTGACACAGCGCAAGGCTTTCTTTTTGACGTTGAGATCTTGTTCTCCTCATGTCAAATGACTCTCCAGTCATGTTTCCAGCAGCCTCAATAACCTTTTGAGGCCATTTAGGCCTAGGATTGGGAGTAGGGACTGGATCTGGATTTGGATCCAATTGAACGTCATCTTCAATTCCATTAATTGATTCAACTTGGTCCTCTGCTTCGAATTTTGAATCTGAAATATTAATGGAAACATTATCATATGCAAAAGGTTTAGGTAGGATGAATTTACCTTCCCTTTCAAATGGTACTTGAGACTGTACTGGATCAGAGTATGGCAAAAGTGTGAGAATTCATATGCCTTGGAGGCATGGTTTGCAACACCTTTCGTTATCATCTTCCCAGATGAGATATCTGAGATCTCCACTGAGTCAGGACCAAATACAACTCGCTTTAGTGAGCCTGTATGGGTCATCTGATATACAGACAACAAATTTGCAGTTAAGGAGGGCACATAGGAGACATTCTTGAACACTCCATGCTCTAACTTGATTGAACCCTTTCCTTCAGCTTGGATTTGAGTGTCATCTTCCATGTGAATACTTGGACCATCGGTAAGTTGTAATGAAGAGAATGATTCTGTGGATGCAACCATGTGATTGGAGGCTCCTGAATCAATGAGGAAAGCATGAGATTTTGAAAATCCAACCTTCAGTGCATGACATCTCTCACAATCTCCAATTTTGTCTCCAAAGTCAGCCTTCCTTGTGCCTTCAGGGAGGGCAATATTGTGTTGCTCAAGGAGTCTTGACACCAAATCTATGGTCTTCTTCATACAACCTTTCTTTGTATGGTTTCCTTTCTTACAGTAGGAGCACTTGCCCTTGTCAAACCTCTGACGTTTGTCCTTCTTAGAGCCTGAGGCTTCATCTGCTAGATCAAACACTTCTTTAGGTCAAATTCAGTGTTCCTCTTCTCCTTTCCTTTCTGCTTTCTCCTTGCTTGCGCATTCTTTGTCTCACCAGCCAAGAGAGCTTGATTTGTGGAGGCTCTGATGGCTCCCATCTGTATCAACTTGTCTTGTTCCTATATTAGAGATTCTGTGAAGGCGTCAAGGGATGGCATTCGCCAAAGAGGAGTTGTCAGTCTTTCGAAGTGAAAGGTGGGTACGAACACTGAGAATTCTGGGCCAAGTTTGCTTAAAATTGAGAGCACCAATTGCTCATCCTTCTTATTAATCCTGCACTGCTTGCATTGCATGACAAGGGATTTGAATTTTGACAAGAACTATTGTATAGTTTCGAAGTTGTTGGGTTGTAGTGCTATTAGCTCATTCTCCATAATATGGCCCCTTAGCTCATTCTGCTTACCAAACCAGGATTCGAGCTTATCCCATACTTCTTTTGGAGTTCTCAGTCCATCAATATGGAAGAGCAGCTCCATGGAGATGTGGATACACATGAAGCCAAATGCTTCATCCAACTTGTTCAGATGCTTCGACTTTTCAAGAGGTTGTTGGAGTTCAACCTCTCTACCCATGGTGACCCTGTACAGACCCTTGTTGCGCAAGATAATCTGCATATTAGCCCTCCAATCAAGATAGTTGAAGGGTGTGAGGATTCTGGGTGTCAAAGTTGTTGAATTCTCCATCTTACAGCTTCAAAAACAGCGAATTCTTTAAAAAATATTTGGATGTATCTGCAAAAACACTACAAAACACTTCAATTCACAATCAAACCAATTCAAACACTCTCCACTTCGACATGTGCACTTTCTCTAGGTGCATCACACCTGGCTAGACTTCTCTGAACAGAATCCAAAGGGAGCAGGGCAAGAATACCAGGATTTATGTGGAACCCAATTGCTTTTGGTGCATCAATGGAAGTTTCTGAGGTTTGAAGCTAGCGTGAATACCTACTCTGGTACCATGTTAAATTTAGTAAAGCATAGGATCTACAGGCCTACATGGATTCAATGAGAAAAAAACATTGCAGAAGAGAGAGAAGAATTTAGTAGAAACTGATCAATTACTCATGGAAAAATTGCACACACATGGAGACAAAATTGGAAGAATATCATTACACCCATTAATCAGTGTGTTATATGCAATGCAATGGTGTTACAAATAGGAGAATTCAAATGCCTAAGATAGGATTTGAATCTACCAACCTAGACTGATTCTAGAGCTAACTCGGTATGGGAAAATCACGACTAGAGCTCACTAATGCAACTCCAAGTCACTGAATCAGTTCACAATTAGTTAACTAACCTAGGTAGGTGAGGAAATGCACCCTACCTCCCTTAAATCATGCAAACTAGCACTAGGATGACTAAAAGTGAACTAACTGATGGGAATCAGAGCATAACTGAACATAACTAAACACCAACTAGGGTCAACTATTGGAGACTATCGGTGGCACTCAGAGTGGGTTCCTAAATTATAGGGATTGGTCCCTGGAGCTCCTAAACTCATGCAGGCAGACGCATTGAGCGTTAGGTGGGCCCCAGATGAGTCCCCCATGGCACTAGTGAAGTGGCAATGACCCCCTAAGCTAGGAAAAGACAAATAGATTATGGTGGTCAAGGGAGGATTAATTAATAATCTAACAATCACAGCATCTAACAAATCTTCTTAGTATAATCTGATATGATAGATAAATTAAAGTTAGCAGATATTGACCATGCAGATAAGATAAGTGATAAAGTAAAATGCATAGAGAACAAGAGAATTCGAATTGCTTATGAGAGGACTTCATTGAACTCAAATTGTTAAAAGCTTCAGTTAAAGTAACAATTTATGCCTCAATTAAATATTGTTAAGCTTCAGTTAAAGCAACAATGTATGCATCACTTAATTAAAGGAGAACTCACAGTAGTCACTTAAGTAAATCAATCAACATGATTTCAGTTAAGATTAGTTAACTAAAGAATTAATAAAAAGAAACTAGTTAACTAAAGTGTTTTACATAACGACACTTTATTAAACTAAAAAATGACATGTCAAATAATTAGGTGTTTGCATGACGACACTTGAGTTATTGCATTAGGACACTTAAGTTAGTACCCTAACTAAGTGGTCATGTAATTAGTTAGAAGGTGAGTTCATCATGAAGTCAATTAAGCATGATTTAACATCAAAGATGAAAGGCATTGCGCATTTATTATGCAGGATTTAAGAAACCGAGGTGCACAGCAATTATCCAATAAAGCAATTCGCTATAGTTTTCATGGGAGGCTAATTCCCATGCAGTGATTCACTATTTCTTGCATGGCACTGGTTTGACAATTTATTTAATGTATTGAACCCATTGCAAAGTTCATTTGGTTGATCTCTATTCTCTATTGCTCAGTATCTACACCTGGGGTGTTTGTTCTCTCTTGTCTTGCACCTGGGGTGCTGAAAGCAATCTTCTATTGTAAAAGACGAATCTATCATAATTATAATGAGAAGATTTGTTGGGGTTTTTCATCCTCATTGTTTTGAGGATTTTCCCCAGGGTACATTCTGCGTTATGGTTGAATGTTTATGTGTATGAATGGTTCATTGATTTCAAGTATTCAGTATCTCCGCATTTAAAGAATTAAAGATCAAAGCTCAACATATTTGCACAAAATTTAACAGTAAGTAAATGGTACTTTCCATGATAATACACTCAAGGGACTCTATGTTTTCAAAGAAGGGGTTCAAAGAATCACAGGTGACAAGGTTGAGAAAATTAGATATTTTGAATAGTGTCTTCCTGGAAGAAGTCTATTGGAGTCACAATAGGCCAGTTTTGATCTCTCTTTTGTTGGGGAAGAAACAATGAAAGAGTTGGAAAAGAACCTTTGAGGAAGGGAAAGGAGGGGCCAGTTGTTTGTTTTCTGTTGCTCCATACATGTTCTCCATTAACCATCAGTCTCTATCATTCCTATTTTTAGAGAATTTATATTTTAGCAGTTCGATTTGTTGAAATTTTATGTGCTGATGAGAAACATAAAATCAGCACCAAATTCACCCAAACATCAGATCTTTAAAATCAGATCTGCAATACAATTTGGGACGACAAACACATCACTTACTATTTCACATGAAAGAAGATTATATTATTGCAAAGCAGATCATCCCAAGCTGGAAATGCAAAACCCTTTCAGCTCATCCCAAGCCCAGCTTTAAATCACAATAATTCAGTTCATCCCAGGCCAGAAATGCAAAAGCCTTACAACTTATGTAAAAATTTCATAAATTAACGTTTTCCATGGATCTAATCCCTGTGAATTATCAGACTTAGGGTTGAACTCAAATATAAATTACAGCAGCAAACAGTGAACAATACTTCACATTACTTCAACACCAATACAATAGGCAAACCAAGAGAGAAGATACCAAATATATGCTAACAAGTTTCAACCCTTTAGGGCAATTTTTCATACATAATCCAGATCTGAAATCACTGCAATTAATGTGGATTTACAGTGGTAAATCTGTCCTATTATCATCAATATAAATCTCGAATTCCTTAACAATTTCATCCTTAACTTATGTCAAATCAGCAAGACATATAAGTGCCAAAAATTACCAAAACATGAAGATAATGATAGTTGAAAATCAAAACTGCAATAATATAATTTTGCACAGCTGAAAACTCATATATATAGAATCTAGATAACAGATACAGTTTAAGTACATACCCTCAACTTATCACTACCTGGTACAAGTCTCCAAGTTCTCTGAAACTCTAGCTAGGGAAAACCAAGAAAAACCCTAGCTCAACCAAGATACACCAACAAGAAAACCGCCACTAATAAGTCCTCTATGGACACATGCAAGGTGTCTCTTCTCTTCCTCCTCAAAAAGTACGAAGTAGGGTTTATTACCAAACCCTAACTCCAATGCCTCCTCAGGGATCAAATCCTACCCCTAGACTTCAAGAATGTTGCAAGAAACCCTAGCACCTTAAGACAAAAATGTTAATGTTTGTAGCATCAAACAGGTACTTCCACATGGTTTTGTGTCTAAACAAGTGGAAGTCGTCACTAACACATCTCAAACTTAGGAAATTCACTTTAATTAAGTGATCATTCAAGTGAATGCCTTTTTAGAATAATTACCGTAGCCCACCACACAAAAAAAAAGGCTCATGCATTCATTACCGTAGCCCAACTGCTACCATCAAAGGGTTCCTAAACCAGGTGTTTCAGACAGTACCAGAGTTGGCCCCTTTGTTTGGGGTAGCAGCAAAGAAGGGCAACCAGAGTTGACTTGAGGACGAGTCAACAGGTGTAGTCAAGGCTTGTTGGCCCCTTCACTTGATAGAGACACAGTGGCATTGACTCTATAGACTGCAAGATCTGCATGACACCAGCTAGAGTCTAGACCTAAAAGCAGTCGGCAGAAATAAAGGAACACAGAGATCGCAAGAGGTAAGAACCAGAAAATCAGGAAGATCTCCAAGTTTTGAAGAGCACGCTAAAAGAAGAATGCAGACACTGACGAACAAAGAAACAGTTGACTAGTAGATCATCTTTACTGCAGTAGCAGCAAGGCAATGACCTAAAGGAACCTCAGCGTCTGAGAAAGCAAGTAAAAATATGAAAAGGCTTCAACCTGTAAATGGTTTGAGAGCTAGATGAATCATAACGAGTCTGGATTTTGTATCGAGTTGCAACTCTTGTGAGCAGTGATACACGATGTAACAATGCTTCTGTATATGATGAATATCAATGAAATGATACCCCCACTTTAAAATTTGTTTAGTGTGTTGATGGTATATTGAATATACTGATGATGTTTTCTTCATTGCATTGTATTCTTCCATTGTTGTTTTGGTTTATTTGCAGTAATGGGTAGTTGCATTTGTGTTATACTCTTATAAGTGGTACAATATTAGTGTAATAAATTAATAATGAATGAAAGGAATGGATAGACTATTTATTAGAGTATGAAAGTAGAAATGGTTGCAACCATGATCTATAACTTTCTCCCATCAACGTAAAGTCTTGGCAATGCACCTTGGGTGAGACCTTCCCTGTCCTCAAGGATTGATATGCCGGTGCTAAACTACAACCCCTTTGTTGGATAACCCTGTTGACCCTGGTCTACTATTTCAAGCCAACACATTTGAGAGTTCAGTTTTCTGTGTATCTCTGTTAGTATATTCTGCAATATATGTTTGTAGATTCCTGCATTCAAAGATTTCTGTTTTAACAGGTTTCAAGCTTTAAAATTACCTAAAACACTCTTTGAGAACAGATTCCAGCATTCGAAGTTTGCTGTTTTGATAGGTTTCAAGCTTTAAAGTTACCTAGGGTTTTTGGGTTACTCATTGACAGCAGCTTAAATTGGTGCCTTTAATGATTGGTGTTATGCCTTTTGTGCCTTAATAGCTATTCTTTTGGGGAGGCCAGGTTTTAAATCTTGTGTGGTCTAGTGGCAATATCTTTACAATAGATGATATATGGCACTTTTGTTAGTATTATGCCTTTTAAGGAAATTATACTTTTGCTTGTCCTGGCCACCCACGTGACTCTTTTTTCATAAAAATGCCATGTATGCATATATTTTGCACATACTAATAGTCAAAGGAAGCATGTTGAAAAAAGTAAAATCAAGATTCCTGCATCAATGTAATGCCAGCAGATAACGCCATTGCTTATTGGTTCAGTTTGCACAGTGTTTGATACAAAATAATTGATCTTGAATAAAACAGTCGATGGATCTACTAACAAGTCAGGTTTAGATGGTTAGCTGGTAACTAGCAATGGCAAAAAGAATTTTACTATATCATTGGATCTTGAAGAAGTTTAGGATCGATCATGCAAGTAGGAAAGATCATTGAAATTATCTATGTGCTCAATACTTTGAAAGAAATATTGGATATGACTCATGAGTCCTCTTTTGCTTTTCATGAATTAAATGCCAAATAAGCCAATTATAAAAAGTAAATTAAATAAACATATGAAACACACTACAATATTGCAAGTCTGATAGTTTCAAATGTTACCTTTCAGGTGTTCTCAAACACACAGTTGACAAATCTGCAGAAGTATAGCAAGGATAGCATTAATTCATACTTTTAATAAGACAGCTTGAAACGTAAACTTTTTTTCCAAAGTTCAATAGTTTCCTTAAGTAATTAGCTTGCAATTTCTAATCTTAAAAAGTAAAAAGCATCAAAGATGTGAGAGTGGTTAATCAGCATACCAGGGTTTGCTTTCTCTAGAATGTGAACTGACAAGCATCCTGGAGGAGTGAACTCCGGTTGACCAACATCCGTATCCAGATAGCCAACTTTCTTATATCTGTATGGAATAATTCCTTTAATGTGATCAGTAAAAAAAAATTATTGTCTATTGGTATTTTTTTCAAATGCTTCATAAATTAATATTAATAAAGCAATATGTTATACACAATGAGCATTTTGCAAGAAAATGGTGGCAGATATGGTTACCGCCATAGGATCATCAATAAGCACTTATAACTATCATCTTGAAAAACAGAATAACCAATATCCGCTATGGGACATCAAAGACAAAAAATCCCCACTGAGATCTGACCAGAACTACTGAAATCATTGGTGCAAGTTTAGAAAAGAGAAGTTCTGCCCAGTGTTACCAACTATTTTGTACCATAGTTGGACCTCCTGTTGAGCCACCATTTGATGAACATGGTCAATGTTCATATTCAGTGCAGCAGAAGTTCAGAATGTTTTGCCTAGCCAATTTTGGCTAGTCACTTTTATTTTTATACTGAAATGACCATGCCCCATGGGGTTTTTGTAATAAAGTGTGCTAGTAGGGGTTTTGAGCGGCTCAGTCCCCCAAGACGTAGATTTCAACTAAGGTATTCCAGGGAGTTTTTTCCCTTGTCGATTATGCTTTGCCTATAGCCAAGTATAATCGATGAGTTTTTCTCTCGCTTCCTCCAAAGCTGGAATACCCAATTTTGAAATTTGGGCCTTGGGGGGTTATTAGAGTTCAACTAATAAATATGAACCTATTAGGCACTATTGGTATGTTCTATGGTCATTTCCTAAGCCCCGGGATGCTTTAAAAATTTGTCAAAAAACTTTTTTACCGGCGGCGTTGAGTTTTTTAATTTCTATTTTTTGACTATAGGGAATTAATTAATTTTATTAATTAATTAAACCATTTTGACCATGGTTTAATTGAAAATTTTCAATTTGTAATAATTAAGTGGTCTGAGGAGTGTTTTTGGCAAATCAACACTTATTTTCTAAGCCAAAACATTCATTTAGCCCCTAAACACACTTATCCTAAGTTTCGGACTATTATTTGGCCTTATAATTAATATTTTCTCAAAAAATCCAAAAAATAAGAAATGTTAATTAAAATAATAAAAAATAATAAATTGGAGAAAATCAAAATATCTCCAAAAAAGGCCAAATTGAATAAAATAAAGAGCTAATTAGCTCAGCACAGAGCATTTATGATGATTCCAATCAATATCGGTCAGTTTCAGATCAAGTATCGGAGTGTAGCAGTTGAACTATCAGTCAAAAATTCACCCTCTTTGGTCAAATTCGTTTTTGGGTTGAAGTAATTGTTATCTATTGGCCCGGTGATCATTACGAGGGGGGATGAGCCGTCTCACCCCCCCCATCATTAAAACTCAGTCTTATCTCAATTGCAACTCAATTCAACTACAAATCATCATGCCGAGCTCATTCAATTACTCCGTTGTTACTCTTAGTCTAGATTTAGGGATTTGAGCCCTATTTTCTTTCCTTTTTGTATAAATAAGAGGCTCTTCTTCCCATTTGCAGATGGAGAATTTGCAAGAGACCTCTGCTCAAATTGTAACAGTTTTATTTGTTTAATGAATGGAATAAAGTGATTTTGGAGGTCCATGCGTGGGTTTTTGGTGCTTGATTTTCATCTTGTGAGAGGTGACATCTTTCTTAAACTTATTCTTTTTTTTTGCAAAGTACATGATCATTGCTAGCTTAGGAAGGCTATAAATCTAGCACAGTAGGGTAATCATTTAGCGTTATAATTTGATTATCTATGTAGAATCCATTGAATGTCTGAATTGAACAGGAAGTAGTAAGTATACCATTGTTTTTCAGATATTTTATTGATTAAACATTCTGCCATTTGATCTTGTGTTTTGTTGATTGAGAATTGTGTTTCAGGGATCACCGAAGGTGGAGAAGGGGTTGAAGTTCAACCACCTCTTCACGAAGCAGGAGTTTTTTATCTAACACTTTCACCGTGCAGGGCATGCAAAGCGCTTATTTTCCAGTCAAGAAACACAGCTAAAAGGGGCTTTTTCCTATTCTTCATAAACTTAAAATATTTTCCTTAAGTATCAAATCCATCTATCCTTCTTCTTCTTGCTTCTTATTGCCTCTTTTTAGTTTGCTTATTGTTTTCACTCCTTACCATTCTTGTTTCTCTGGTTTTCTTGCTCTCTTTTTGCTCTTCTTTTTTGCTCTCTTTTTGCTTTTCTATTTTGCCTCTTTTTGACCCTCTTTCCTTAAATTTTTTGCAGCCATCTTTCGCTTGTTGGCTGCCCTCTTTTGGCCTTTTTATTTGCAGCCATTCTTCTCTTTGTCTGGTTGTTCTATTCCTTATTATTTTGCAACCAACTTCTCTCTTAGTTGGCTGCCCTCTTTCACCTCAATTTTCAGCATTTTTTGGCATTTTTTGTGGCCACTTTTTGGCACTTTTTTGAGCTTGTTTTTCTTGTTTTTTGCAGCAATATTTCACTTCTTTGTTGGCTGTCCATTACTTCATTTTGGAGCCATCTAACTTCTTTGTTGACTGCCTCGTTTCCTTATCTTTTCAAGTCTTTTTTTCCTCTTTTTTGCATGTATTTTTTCACTAGTTTTACTTCAAAAAAGACCAAAAAATTGCATTAAAAAGAATAATTTTGTACTTTGAATACTTTCTTTTTTTGGCATCTAGTTAGATCTATTTCTTTTTTTTTTGACAAAATATTATGTGCATGAGTGTTTGGCTTTCTTGTGCAGGTATCGAGGAAGTGAACCAAGAAAACAAGACTTGAGGAAATTGAAGAAAAAGCTTAAAAAACCAAGAAGACAAGCATAAACGAAAAAATACATCCTTTGTAAAAGCCATTAAAGCTTGTTTCAATCTTCTAGTTTTTTCAAGTTCTTTTCAAAAGGGTTAAATTCACAAAGTTGTAATTTATTAATAAAAGGGACTAGTGGGATCAAGCCTCCCACGTTTTTCTTACTTCCCCTATTTGGGGGAGTGTGTCTTATGTGATTTTTATCTTTTCTTAGCTTAGATTATTTTAGACTTAGTTTTATTTTCAGTAATTGCTAGTTTAATTTCATTACATGCACGCCATTTACTTCATCATGTTTCCTGCTCTTTGATTAATTATCATAAAAAAAACACAAAGTCTCTTGAACTTGTCATAAAACAAGTCAAAAGCACTCTCTGTCGGAGAGCACTTGCATTGCATTCACATCATAGATTAGATAAGACTCTTGAATCTCACCATAAGGTGGATCAAGAGCACTCTCTGTCGGAGAGCTTTGTTTGTTAATAAAATTTGCAACTCACCATCCTCATAAAATTGGAATTTACTTATTTTTACAGTGTGTATGCTCTACCCGATCGGAATACCCAGAAGCACTGTAGCTATTTAATTCACAGATATAGTTCCAACTACCATTATAATAAAATCTTCACCCCCATAAACCAACGAACCGGCATTGTTTCGAGAGATACTCAGGTAGTGGGGAAATTCCTACTGGTGGCACTGGAAATCACCGTTGTCATAGAGTTCTAGCTTGCTGGTTAAATCCACTAGACACCTAGCCTAGAATACTGGACAGTCCATCAGGTCACCAAGGGGAGCCACTGAAGGTATACTTTTCCGGTTGGACTCGTACCTTGCTTTTTTTTAGCCTTAATAATCAAGATCACTAAAACTCATAAAATCAACCAAGATAATTTGCACAACATTCTCACCAACATTATTCTGAGACTTGTATCTTCAGCATCCCCAAGCACTACACATTTTGACTCCATTTGGCACTGGTCAATTTGAACTTTCATATATTTATTAATCTGGGCCATTTGTCCATTGGGAATCTGTTTAAGTTATTATCTATCTGTGGATGCCATTTTATTGTACAAGTCTTCATTATATTGTTTATCTACAATCTTGTATCTACAACGTGGATTGCTCTTATCTTGTGTTCATCTCATTCATTACAAAAACTGTGATCTAATTAAAAAACTCCTAAACAACACCCATCCGCATCCACAACCATAAAAACACTTAAAAAACATAGAGCCATAGACAATTCTTTGTAGGGACTACCCCCCTTGGCTTCATTAGGAGTTTACCTAAACAGAGGAGCTGGGATTCAAGTGACAGTACCTGGCTCATTGCTTGCCCCCAAGGCCATACCTCTCCCACTTGTAGTGAGGAGACAGCTTTCGAAATATTTCTGCTGCTGGTGTGCATCTCAGCGGACAACACCCAGAAGAGCACACCAGCAGTAATCATGACAGTATTAAAAGTTCAGCAGAGGGGGTCTATGCAGCTGCTGGGTATGGGTCATAATTTTGGGCTTGATCATCTTGGGTGATTCATGAATAGCCAAGAGCCCCAATCCACCATTATCCTCCTGAGGTGGCTTGGCCATGTTAAAAATAGCCAAAGGAAGTATTGTATTATGGAACACTAGGGACTTTGTCATCCAGTGGCAGGATATTATGTCATCATGTTTGCCATGTGGCCAGCTCTGCTTCTGTTTCCGCTGCTCACGAACTTGCCTGCTTCGACAGTGGTGGGGTTTGGGACCTAGGTTGGCTTGAACCATGACAGGACAACTGAGAAAGTGGTGGTAACTGGGATTGTCGCTACTCCGGTGGAGTGAGGCTCACAATAGAGGGTGGCGCCGCACTATTCCAAGAGGTGAAGATAAGATAATTTTATTAATGTCCAACCAATGACCACAGTAGTAGGTCCATGGTGACAGAGATGCTCTTAGTCTAGCAAGCAATTCTCAACTTGGGCCTGAATCTGTTATTGACATGGGTTGCTCTCCCGGGTTTTGTTAAACTCAATCTCAATACTTCCAGTCACATGATTTTTTCTAGTTACATGAATTATTATGGAGACCATTGCTTTGCTTTAAGCCAACAAAACCAGATCTAAGGACCCATCCCAAACCAAGTCACAATCATAAGACATGATAAAGAACATACCTTCTTAACAAAGTGTTAACAAGGAAACGAGCAAAAGTCGACTTCCCAACATTCTGCGCACCGCAGACTACCACGATCGGAGGAACTGCAGGACAATCGCCATTGTCTGCAATAAACTTGGCGGCAGAACGCCACTCATCCGGTATGATAATCTTATCGGGAGCCATCTTATACAGGGGAAGACGCGTCCTTTTAATCCCCGCGGATTCATCCCGATCCTCCATTCTCCAGCTATCTGTGGCACCTTCATTAGTCATTGTGGTGTCATCTGCATTAGGAATTTCATCATAAACTGCAAATTCAGGTAATAATGCTTCGTCATCTTTCTCAGTATCTGTCAATTCCAGCAATTCAGTATCTATGTTACTGTCGTTCAACTCTTGCCCTGTGTTACTCTTGGTCTGCAGTGCTTTTGATGAATCCTTCGAAGGCATTTGGCACTCAACGCTAAGCCCAGGTATCTCTTCCTCTGCGTTTTCTTCCATGGCAGCCTTAAAGTCTGGTGACTCACTCGCTCGTTTTTGGGTTTTATTAAGCTGGTTGAACTCTTGTTCCAGTGTTTCACTGGGCAATATCTTGACTGCTGGTTTCTTCTTAGGTTTCAATGGTTTCTTATTCTTTGGCGCAAGCTTAAACTTGCAGGATCTTGCTAAGTTTCTCATTGTAAATCTCATCATTCTGGATATCCGATCCTTCAAGTCAATGATGGTGGTAATACAATTGAGGGAAACGCTGAAATGCTGCTACAATACTGTAAATAAGATAATATAAGCACATGGACGACCATTAATATGTAAAAGGAAATCGCTGATACCCGCCCGCCATTGACAAAGTTCCAAAAATAACTAAAAAGAATAGAGACGCAGCAGTAGCCTCAAGACTCGAAATATAATCATACATTACCTGTACAAGCTCAATGTCTGGGATGTACGAAAAAACAGTTCGCGAGTAAAGAGGTTCTGAAGATGATGGAATCGTAAACTCGTTCAAAACAAAATAATCACACTTCCCTTCCCGAAATATAGACGATACGGAATACCTAAAGAAATTAACGAGGCATTCGGTGTTTATTTTTTAATCATTTTTTAATAATATCGCCATACCCTTCACATAACTAGATCCCCTGGTTTTCCATAGGTAGGTCCGGTCCTCAATGGAATAATTCTCGTGCTTTCAATCAATGAGATCAGTGTTTAATACTCAATCAATGAGATCAGTGTTTAATACTGCCCGAAATAGAAGCATACATTACCTTCACAAGCTCAATGTCAAAAGGATGTACGAAAAAAACTCTTCGCTAGTAAAATCGTGATGATAAGAAGTTTGAAGATGATGGAATCCTGAATTAATTCAAAATAATCACACTTCATACCATGTGGAATACCTACACAAATTAATGAGGTCTTTGGTGTTTTTTTAATTTTTTTTAATAATATCGTCAAACTTTTTTTTTTTTTTTAGTTTAGGGAAATCGATAACACGTCGAAATTACCTGGGCGAGGCCCAGGTTCAAAGCCGTCGACTGCCACTATAAATCCCAGGTATATCCAACAGCCCGCAAGCCAAATTTACCAGAAACTTGTGACTCAGCAAGGGCTGAGGCGTCCCGGACTCCAATCCCGTCTAGGGGCAGTTGTCTATCCAGGGGGCGTCTACCCTTCGAGCCTTATCACAGCGGGCCATGTCTCGGTGGGATTTGATCCCTGGTGGGCTGGGTGAAAACCACCTTCCCCCACCGTACGGGATCCCACATCATTGACATCGTCAAACTTTTTTTTAAGCTCGACTATAGCCCAATCGGTCGGATCCTCTAGCAAAAGACGACCCTATGTCATGAGGTTGTCGATTTGATTTTGGTTGTGTACATCACGGTCAAGCTTGCGCTTATCGACGGCCTATTGATGGTTCCCCCAATGTTGGGTTGAACGTCGAGGTTTTGTTCGTGGAAAAAAGAAAATATCGCCATATACCCTTCCAAAGGACATGATAAATATAGACCATACTCTTCCAATTGTTTTTTTTTAATGTCATCGTACCCTTTCAAAGGACATGATAAATATAGACCATACCCTTTCAAAGGACCTGATAAATATTGTTATTATATCCCAACATTAAGTTTTGGGTCGAGGATAGTAATCAAAGGGCAGGTTGATAAATTAAGGTGTCCACCTAAGGTTTAACCAAAGTTTGTGAAATTTGAAATTTTGTGCAGATTTTTTAAAGTGGATTTTTCAAGGTTTTGACTGGTGTCATGCGCGGTGACGCTCGCCTGGGTTCCTGTGCCCATGACCCGACAACATGATGGCGTTACAGGGCTTTGAATCCTTCTCCTTGTTCATCTGTGTCCTTGTTGTATGATCTTTGCTTCCAAGGTGTGTGAGGTTTTCTCATTTAGGCAATGTGGGTCTTTCCCTATTCTTCTACATCCATTCGACAATTCAGCGTTGTTGTTGTGTTCACAATTTGGAGACCTGCTACATTAAGGTTTTCAAGTCAGCAACCTTGCTCATTGTCTCAATCGATGACAATTTCTTCAATGAATTTCTTAACACAGTCAGATTTTCCTCGAAGGTGTGAAGTTGCTTTGTGACTTGCTCCAATTCTGCATCGTCCATCAAGGCTTTCCAAGAATGAGAAACCTACGCATGTGCCTTGGCATAAAGTGCCTCATCCTCCTGAATCTTCTGAACATTCTCACTTACTGCCTTTCGTCGCTCTTTTAGTACTTCAAGGAGTGTATTGGGAAGCAACTTTGCTTCTAAGTCTGTAATACGTTGGCGGAAGTCGACGGCTACTTCCCTAAGAAGGATAACTTGAGCTTCTAGGAGCATTTCGGGTGTAACTCCCACTTCTAAAAATTCAAGGCAAGTGAATGTGATAGCTTGCTCCAGTCTGTGCATGCCATGATGCCATCTCTATGTCTTCTACTCTATTTCATGCACTTTTGACTGGAGAGACGATACGGCATGCTTTGAATGCTTCAATTGTTCAACTACCACATGCTCTCTCGCCTTTATTTTGTCTTATGCAACCTGTTGAATGTTGTGCAATAGAAACATAGGGATCATAGAAAGTTCGACACTTACATGACTAATGTCCTTGATCATGTTGTTATGTTTCAGTGTGCCCAAATCAAGTGCCTTAGGCGACACTTGTACCTTTTGATGTTGTTGAGGTATCGATACTTCGACCACTTGATCCTCAAAAGGACCAGATTCTTGCGATTGCAACCAGAATGGATCCTGACTGATCGCTACTCTAACTTCTTTTACTGCGATGCATAAAGTCTTCAGTAAGTCAGTGATGCCAACCACCAAATATGTATTTCGTTCATCAATTTTCTAACGAGTTTCATTAGCAACTTCTGTCATTTGATCAACAATTAGACTATAGTCGCCATCTGTAAGGCCACCACCTCCAAAGGTTTTATCAGCCTTCAGTTTCTTATGACTTTTCTTTGATTCTTTAGAGCCTTTTCTCTTTTCGCACAGTTGAGGATCCATCGGGGTTGCACTAGATTCTTCCTTGCTTTCATAGGGGGAACCAGGTGGGCTTTCTTCTTCCCATTGATCTCCTCCTTGAGTTCCCAATGTTTTGTCATGTCGTGGGTCAATTTCAGCACATATTTAGTCATCTGTGATAGGATGTCTCCATTCTTCGGGCCAGTCTTGAGTGATCATCTCAATGTCTTCGTCAGTCAACGAAAACTCAGTGATCAACCATTGGTGCCAGGGGTCTTGTTGTGATTGCAAATATATGTGGCGAGCCTCGACATAAATTCTTATGACATTTTGGTATCATTGGAGAGTCTCTACAGCAATCCGTGATTGGTTCCCAATGTGATGCCTCAGTTCATCAATATGTAAATAAAACTCAATATTATTTTTAGTTTGTTGGCACATATTCTTCTTCCCATACCACAGGTTCTTATATCGTGCTCCCCTACATAGAACATGCACATCCATCCCCTGGTAGTTTGGCAGCTCATCCCACGTGATAAAAGATATCAAGATTAGTAGCCATGAATACATAAAGGGAGTACCTTTCTCTTAGGTGTCGATGGCATCGGCTAATAGTTCATTTAGAAGATAGGTAGACCAATTCATCTGCACACCCACAACACATTGTTATGCTGTAGCAATGGTATCGACAATGCATTGGTTTGATCACATCTTTCTGAGTAGCTTACTGGAGAGCACTTTCGCTACAAACCGAACACCTGTGTCATTGATAGAGACAATACAGAAGCCCCTTTGATATCTTGCAAGGTTATATTTTTCCTTCATTTAGTTGCTTAAGCCCAAATCCTGCTCCTTTCCAGCAAAGAACAATGTTGGTTTGACCCCTACAATAGGTAGCCCAGTGATTGCAGAAATCAGGTCAATGTACGCCGAAATGTGATGATCCATCCAGATGCAGCCTCCATGGAATCAAACTAACAATTATTTTACATATGGATTGACTTTCGTTGTGCATCCAAATTGGGGCATGTGCATCAGCGACAGAATGCCCAACTTTTCCAGTCCTTGAGCCCACTCCATAGGAACGAGTTGAATAGGCCCTCCTTCGATCAATTACAGAGAGGTCATGTACCACGACATTTTTTGTTCGGGAAACTTCCCCAAATCATGATCTGTGAATGCAAGCTTTTTTAGATTTGGTAGAATGTCTGTCGTAACATGTATGCCTTTTGGGATGGTTGGCTTGACCAACGAATACTTATCATTCTTGCAAATGACGACATTAGGAGCGTCATATTTTTGTGGCAGAATGTATCTAGGGAACATTGTCTCTGACACTAAGCCTAATGCTTCAGTATCGTGGGTAGCTTTGAACTATTGTTCAAGAAACGCGTTGCAACCAGTCATTCACTTTCGTCTTGGTGGATCGAGAGGTACTTGCTACGATAAAACTTGTGGAGCTTTTTCGACAATGGGTATGGTAGGGGGGACCTCCATACCGGATCATTGGATAGTGTTGGTACTTGAGACATGGATTACCATGAAAACAAACAACTTTGGCTTCAAAGAGTGCGCAGATAGATAACTCGGCTCAAGAAATGTCATTATTCGATACAAATGAGTAGCATACTACTGTTCAAGAATGAAATAAGCTTTTGCATGCAATAAGTCGTTCAACCATGTGGGTCTGCAATAATTGAAAAAGGTAGTGGTTAATCCTGTCACATGTGGCAATCTTTCAAATCATTTTGACAAACCGCCAATCTAAACATCACTTCACCCTTCATAAAAGTTGGTATTTATTAGGCATTAATGGCATACGTGACCAAAAAGAATGCCACTGAAATCTCCCGCTACCTCAACTTAACTACACTCAAACTGTAACTTACGAGTTAGTCCACGACAGTATTTTTGCTCTGCAACATACGAATAGTCTGTGATAGTATTTTAGACTTGCGACAACAATGTAATTGTATAACTCGTGACAATTTTTTTTTAGCCACTATCTTTTCAACCGAGCGAAGTATGACTATCTTGATAAGGTTTCCGCTGACTTTCATTCACCAACCCATCGAAGGGTGTACAGTATAATTTTTGTAACTAGACCGCACCACCAAAAGTGACATGAATGACAACATATGGTCCCAACTAGTGTGTTCTGAGCTTTCCAAGATGTTTCAAAAAATAACTGTCATATAGGAGGATGAAATCACATATTTGAAATTGATTGAACTTGATATGACGGACATGCCAAGCCTTATGTCACTCCTTCTCGACACGCTGATGATAACCTGCGATGAAGCGATCTTCCTCCAACTATACCAAGTGAGACAATCCTTCTTCAACGGTGCCAACATCTGTCATCTCAGTAATCGCAACTATTATGAGACTGGGCATAATATATTTTAGTGGTATAACAACCTCTTGTCCATAAACCAATCTGAATGGGGTGTGGCTTGTTATCTTTTTGCATGTTGTGTGATAATCTCATACGATTGTAGGTATCTTGTGATCCCAATCATCCCTCTAAGCATTACAGATTTTAGTCAATGCATTCTCTAAGATCTTATTAAATGTTTCGACAACGTCATTTGCTTGTGGGTGATATGGCGTTGTTTTTCGATGCCGAATCTGAAATTCCTCACTTAATTTTTCAATAATTCGATTCACAAAATGTGTACCTTTGTCACTTATCAAAATTTTTGGGCATCCAAACCTAGTCATGACATGATCAAATAGAAATCTGCAACAGTCGCAACAGTACAATCTCTGACTGGTGCTACTTTGGCCCACCTGGTTAAGTAGTATGTCGTGTGATTATCTATCATGCACCCGTTTGTTTTCCTAGTGGGTTAATGGGACCATCAAAGTCAATTTCCCATTTATTGAATTCCTATAAAGTTTCTCGTGGTACCAATGGCATTTCATCTCATCACGACAGGTTTCCAGTTCGTTGAAAACTATCACATTTGCGACAATAGTCTTTAGCATCTGCATGAAGGGTAGGACGCCATAATCCTTCCTATAAAATATTGCACATTGTTGATTTTCCTACATAATGTCCTCCTGCGACACCAACATGTGCTTCATTCAACACCATCGGTTTCTCATGCTCCAAAACATAGTGATAGAGTATTTCATCTAGTCCCATCTTATATAACTGTCCAATGATCAGTTGGAAATATGTAGCTTTTACAACTAATTGTTTCTTTTGTGTTGTACTGAATCCTTTTGGTGCATATCCTTTAGTCAAGAGATGCAATGTATTTGTAGTGACCATTAATCATTTTGACTCCAAACAACTGTGTATTGGGAATACTATCCTCGAGACTAGTAGGCACTTCTCCATTTTCTAACCTCGACAAATTGTTAGGTCCTGCATTCAATCGGCCTGGCTTGACAATAATCTCAAAATAAAATTCTTGGAATAACAAAAGCCATCAACAAATATTCCCCCCAACATTGGCTTATTGACTAAGTATTTTAATGTAGAAGGGTATGTAAACATTTTGAAATGACATCCCAACAAATAATGTCAAATTTATGGAGAGAATATACCATAGCAAGTCCCTCCCTCTAAGTAGTGGTATAGTTTCTTTCCACCATTAACAATT
This sequence comes from Pseudotsuga menziesii, assembly GCA_001517045.1. NCBI lineage: Eukaryota > Viridiplantae > Streptophyta > Pinopsida > Pinales > Pinaceae > Pseudotsuga > Pseudotsuga menziesii. Next base: position 1,128,909 of record LPNX010511173.1, on the reverse strand, counting down.
TTCTATTAGCAAACACAATGGGGTGATCAAGAGAACCTTCACCTGGTTGTGCAAGTACTATGCCAAGCGTGATAGATGATGCATCAACATGTACATGAAATTATTTTTGCTAATCTGGAAATACCAATATAGGAGTCGATACCATATTTTTGCTCATTCCATTGGAATTTAACATCTTTCTTCAACAATTTTTCCACTGGAGTTGTGACCTCAGCATAACCCCGGATAATTTTTTTGTAATACCCTGTATGCCCCAAGGTATTTCTTAACTATTTAACTGATGTGGGTGGGTGTAGGTCAACAATAATTGCAATGTTGGTAGGGTCCATCAATATTCCATCTCAATAGACCACATGACCCAACAAGATACCAAACAGAGCACAAAAAATACACTTCTTCAACTTAAGAGAAATATGGAACTTTCTACACTGGTCCAACATCATTCTAAGATTCTCAATATGATCTTTAACTAGCCCATAGACCATCCAATCATCAAAGTATACTTCAATAAATTTATGGATAAATTCTTTAAAGGCAGCTACTATTATTCTAGAAAAAATAGCAAGCGAGTTCTTGAGTCTGAATGGCATTACCGTATATTGGAAGCATCCCCATTATGTCGCAAAGGTTGTCTTGTGCCGATCTTATTTTGCAATCCTTATTTGAAGGTACCTAGAGAATCCATTAGTAAACGAGTACACTTCTTTCCCTCCTACGCTCTCCAAGACTTTATCTGTAAAAGGGGTAGGAAATTAATCATGCAGGCAAGCATCACTTAGTTTCTGTAGGTCGACACAAATATGAACTTCACCAGTTTTGTTTCCTTGAGCAACTATAGGTCTAATCCAATATGATTCTTCAACGTGTTCTATAATTCCTGTGTCTAGAATTATGTCTAACTTTTCTTTGACCTTCTCCTATACCTCAGATTTAGTCTATACGGTCGTTGCTTAACAGGTTTTGCGTCGAGATTCAGGGGAATCTTCATTTCTCCTATATCACCAATAATCCCATCCATTTATGAGAACTTAGTAGGGAATAGATCTTGGAATTCATGCAATAAGTTTGTAATCTTCCCTACTGTCTCATCATCCCAATAGTCCCTAATATTGATAAATTTCAGGTTCTCTGGAAAACCAATATTTACCTTCTTTTTATTGAGAGGATTTATAAATTTATCATTTGATAATCCTAATCCCTCCACTGCTCGACTACCCTAAGATTCAAGAATATGTATATCACATGGATCTTCACCTTTAGGTTCACCAGTTATGTTATAACATTCCATCCAATTCTAAACTGTTGCACTGCTATGAGGAAAACTTGACATCGAAATAGGGACGTCTTAAAAAATATTGGTTCTGATAACTTGCTGAGTAGAATCGATCATCAGAATATTATTAGCAAAGCTAAAAGTATGTGTGAAAATGGTAGCTATCTCTTCCCATTCTATAGTTTCTCATCGCGACTCAACTGGTGTATACCAGGTTCTTGGTATCATGTCCAAAGTATGTATGGACTAATGAACCGATTCCCGTTGCAACAATGTCGTCCATGTCATGCTGCAATTTTCAATGTGGTTGACACGATTCATCAATACCATATATTTCTGGCCAGTATAAGACATATTTTCACAAAATTTAATTTCTAACAGTCGTTGACATTGGGACCATTTTCAAATAGATTGCTTATGAGCAACCCATCGTCTAGTGGGTGTAGCTTTCAATGCAACATTCAAGGCTAACATGCGATGAGGTTCCAATACATTTTCTTCAAACTTTGTAATAAATGTATCTAAGTTAGGTAATCCTTCATACATAGGTAGATCACATACCTCAATACCTACCCGTCATAGATATTTCCTGATTCTTTCACACTTCTGCATTGATACTTCATGTCGATTTTGCCAATTCTCTAGAGCTTCTCCTGAGTTTGATGAACAGGAACTAATACTTCACCAATTTAGTTTACCATCAGCTGTCGGGTTGACGTAGTCATCCATTGTAGAGGAAATATTGTAAATATTATCCATATTTCCTTCTTGTCCTTCAATGCCTACTAGCTCGACATATCTTTGTCCTTCCAAAGGATGAATTGGAGCGACCACCCGTAGTTCTGTATCTTTAAATTATAATATTCTCTTTTTGATATTTATCACTATTTGATTGTCGATTTCCCAGTTGATCCCTAGAAGTGAGGGATACAAATTCGTATCATCGAAAAATATATATGACTTCAAAATCTGCATAGGTATGTATTCCTTTCACCTTGATAGGAACCTATTGTAGTCACACAATAGGCAAGACCTTCAACTGGTTGGCCAATTGCAGCTGAACATGAGACCATATCAGTATCGACTTTCCCATGCTTTTCCATCTTTTTCTTGTTAGAATATTAACATCTGACCCCAAATCTAGTATGATAAAATCCATATCATAGTCACCTATCTGAAGGTTCATTTGCAACTCTCGACCAATATTCAGTCTTTTACTAATATGGTTAAAAAAATTATTTGGTCATATACTTGGATGAGATTCTTCTACTAGAGTCGATAGTTCTATTAACTCATCGTTATCTTCTATAAGTGCTAAACAAATCTTAAATAAATTCTTCAACTTGCTTACCTTCTTCGTTGGATTTCGTTAGAATGAATGATCAAAACTTATGGGAATTTCCAGGATAGGTACATCATCCAATACTGGGATAGTAGTAGATTTCGATGCATGATTTATGTTGATTAATTCATCATGTGCATCAAAGAAGACCCCTTTTTCTTTCTGGACACCAAACAACACTTTTTTTTAGTCATCTGTCAAACTCTCGGATTTACCCAGGGTCCTCCTTAATCTCCTTTAGTCGCAACACCTCCTCTTGTTATGACAACAATATTAGGTTCCCGAGGTTTGACATAAATATTATGAATATTTTGGTTTGCATTTGGAGGTTGGTTTTGGTTTTCCATGATTTTGGCATGCCATTTAGCAATCAGCTGCGGGCACTCTTCGACAATGTGGTCCAATGCTTTGCAATATGAACATGTCGATGTAGTATTAGTGCAGTCTTTGGCAAAGTGTCCCAGCTGTCTCCAATTATAACAAATAATTCAGCCCCTCGTACGACCAAATCCTCCTCCTCGTCCTCAGCCTCTAAAAGGACCAACCCCCTTGGTTAAGGGTATTGTGCATGAGCTTGGTTGGCTTGCATTTGTTCATCATTTGTTCATCAAATAGGTGTCAACCATATTCTCCTACAATAGCTATTATGCTCGACAGTATTTCCTGTCATGATCCACGGATCAACAAAATTTATAATATAAGCTAGCAGGTGCACTTACTATCTTATGTAGATACAAACATTCCTCCAATCGATGACCTCTCGTCTCTCAAATTCGACACCATGGCATTCCTTGTGAATTTATTGGGTTCGACGCTCTTGATGCAACATAATTCAAGAAAGCTGGACATGAATCTTTATGATGGCATTCAGTTTTGCATTTTGTACACCAGACTTCACCCTAAATTTATTTTCCTTTCTTGATATCTTGTATTTGCAATGCTAGATTGGCTAGTTGCGACTGAATTTGCATCATTCCTGCACCAATTTCTCCAACCAATGAAGCTTCCAATTTCATAGCAAGCTCAAGAGCTTCGCTCTCAGATACAATATTTGGACGCATCAAGGGAACACAGATATGCGGTAGCATTGTGACAATAAGCCCTTCTTTATGCTAAAGGCTAGACATATGGAAAGTCACTTAAGCCACCAGAGTCTTAAACCTTTGGTCAAAGTCCCAGACATATTCCATCAACAATTGCTTGATTTATTTTAATTATGTGAGACATTGTGACTCAGACTTGGGTTTCTTGAATTCATCTATCAATCTAGTATGGATTTGATCTAATGACTTCTGAGGGATTTCTGCGGGAACCACAGAAAAATATCATGTACCAATCAAGAGAATGAGCTCTAAAGGTTGTGATCATCTGGGCTCTTTTTATAGTTACATCTTGGACCTGTCACGCTGTCTAGACAACTTCACATAAGAGTCAATGTTGTTCAGGGTCTTTCAACCCATTCCCGTTGAATATGGGCAACTTTATGTCACTCCCAAACATTCTGTGTACTTAGGGTATTGCTAAATTTGAATTAAACGTTCCACCGGTAGGAACTCCATGACTACTATATTGACTATTACTATTACTGTGTTTTGAAAAGTCACACCTTGATACACTTTGGGTCTTACCTCAGATGTTGGATGTGTATGCGAGATTGTGGGTATGTCGTAGTCCTATTCTGGATCTGGTGCTTCCTCTTCATCTTCAGTGATAAGCGGATATTCCTCCTCTTTGTCACAAGATTCTTTATCGAGATGTGGTGCCAAATCGTAGTCCCTTCTTATGTTCGTGTTGCAACTTCCTCTTCTCATTGCAGTCCTTCTTCTCTTTCCCTACAAAAATCTTCTTCCACTCCTTAGGCGACCACCCACATGCTCATTCTTGCTGTCAACTGGGAACATCTCAACTTACTTTGTCCATATTTTCCAAGCCTTTATTGCAACATAATCCAGGCCTTCCGTGCACGGTCGTTTACTCATCTAAATCCATCGTCGAGATCCCTTTTTCACATACCAACATTTTTATCCACATTTTTAAAGATTTTAGGTAGCGACCTTGAGGTTCTTGGAAGAAATCCCTTTTTGTCTCACTGTATGATTTTATAGTATCAACTACAATCTCAGTAATATATCCCTCCAGAATGCTATCAACCTAGAATTCGACATCCCTAGAGATAGGGTTATTGATTCTTACCAACTAGTGGATTAGATGAGGAGTCCACTCTATGGGTTCTCTGCCTAGAAAAATTTTCCTCTAAGTTGCTAGCTCCGCTAACCATTCATGCAGTAGAATAAGAAATTCACTAATTTTTTTTTTATGAATATCTGAGTAAATATACCTTTCTAACCATGCTATCGGATTCAGTCATGATCCCTTACTTTATTATTGTGCAAATACTCTCGCTTTGTAGTCCAACCAATCTTGGATATCCAGCTTCGTAATCTGCCAAAACATGTCCCCTTCACAATGATCCTAGTCTCGGGAACATAACCATTTGTTGGCATTGATTCCACTAAGCTCGGTTCAATTTTCCTTGCCCACCCAATAAAACCCAAGGCACTGGCCTGATAGAGTATAACTCTGTTAGTAACACCTATGACGCAAGTGAGGTCTCACCCGAGATACCTATGGGGACTACGATAAGAAGCCTTCTGCAGTTATAGAAGGGGATTTATTCATGGCAATGTTAAAAATATCGTTCAACTGAAGCAGATAGATGGAAAACTGTTGACACATACACAACATTTAAAGCATAATGATCCCTCAATACATACATAACATATAAATCATACATATCTAAATCATGTCTACCATACATATTATCGACATTTCCCAATATTATGTCAATATTAGTTGCGACAAACTCATAAAGATTTATACACAAGATAAACAAACATTATAGACACATATATTTAACATGGAAACTCATATGGGAAAACCACAAAAGCGCTCTTCATTTGGAATGAGTCATGTTTAGAACGCTTTTGGTTTGCACACACAACCTACATACATCTCTAAATATCTTCTTACAATGGATGAGCTTCCTCTGTATCTCTTATGCTCTCATATCTTCCTATGCAATCTAACCTCTTGCTTTCATGTATAACCATCAAACTTGCCAGGAACCTCCCGTTGTTCGCCATATCCTACACGCAGCTTATGGATAGACCTTATATACTTTTCCATGACTCTTATTCTAACCGTTGACTAGTTCTTAACTAATAGTCAACCGGTTCTTCTAACTAACCCAAGAATTCTCTTTACATTTATAAAGGATCTATTGGCCCAATTTACATTCATGCCCATTCCCAAAATAGACTACTTGTTTAACTTAACTCACTGTTTACATTTAGTGTTTCCTAAAAAACAGGTTGAATTCCCAGATTTGACTTACTCTCTCCTTTTTCGTCACAACCTTTCTCACCTTTGCAACCGTATTCTTCAAACTTCTGATCAAAACTCTTATGCAGTTTCCTAGGAACAACAACAACTAAATAAGAAATTGATAAAATGCATCTAAATATCCATTTCACTATAGGAACTCTAGACTCAACATGTAGAAGAATAAACCTTATGTAGAGTTAGTTGACTCTTTCATATGCTTTGAACAAATCCAATTTCTATATCATATATAGTTTCTTCTCTGCTTGTGGTGCACAACCTATTAGGCCACCTCTACAACATCATTTTTTCCCCTCCTAGGACATTTTTTTTAAAATTATTATCTTAACCCTCATTGCTCTAAATCTCTTCATGCTTTTTTATATTTGTTACATAACAATGTTGACCTAAAATCATCGGATGGCCTTGAATTGACCTTTTTTTGAATGAGTGTTAGAAAGATGGAATTGAAAGCAACTGTTGTGTTTCCTTTCCTGGGAGATAAAGGGAACCTGTACATCAATCCTATTGAGCTAGTCACATTATTTATCCATTTAACTCTTGAAAGACTAAACCCAACATGTAGAAGAATAAACCTTTTGTACAATTAGTTGGTTGTGTCATAGACTTTGGACAACACTTGTTTATGTATCATACCTAATTTCTTTTTTGTTTTTTATATGGTGCAAAGCCTCTTATGCTTCCCCTACAATATCATTTATTTTCATTTCCTTAAGAAGCCCAAATGGCTCACAAGACATTGTTTTTTATAGTATTCTTTTAACCCTCGTTCCTATAAACTTTCCCATGGATTTTTATGTGTTGTAACATAAGAACGTTGGCCTAAAATCATCAAAAGACCTTGAATTATCCTTCTTGGGAATGAGTACTAGAAAGATGGAATTGAAAGCATTTGATATTTGTCATGAAACACTAACTTCTTGAATTACCCTAAGGAGGTCATCTTCCATGAGGTCATTAAAGACTATAAAGAATTCAATGTTTCAACCATTTGCATGATGTTTTCATCCTTTTTAATGTTGTACATGGTGTAACATTTTTTTCCTCTTTCAAGACGTTGTCCATTTAGCTTTCAAAACCACTCCCTTTTTTACACTTATCCTTTGTTAGATGAGATGCTAACTTGGTTGTTTTTCTCAAAAATCAATTTCCTTTTTCTTGATCTCGAATTTTGTTTGCCCTTGTTGTTGCATCTTCAATACAACCATCTTGAACATTCTTGATTTCTTATTCATCTAATTCTTTAGTATATTTTCGTTTTCTATGTCATTATATGCCATTGTTATATGTCACTGTTTGTCCTTGGTATAGCTTGTGCAGACGGGCCCTTCTTCATTTTAACAAATCCTCGACAAACATTAGGTTTTCTCCCTCCCAAATAATGAAAAGGCATATAACAAAAACTAAATGAAAAAGCTTTTTTTAGTATCCATAACATACCATAGTACAATGGATGATGATTTAGAATAGAATATTCATAGATATTTCTTCATATACCGTCTCATCAATTCAAATCTTAATATCCACATAGCATATATTGTAAATAGTATGAACTATTATACCGCAAAAAACAAATAAACCTGAAACCTTGTATCGATATTTGACCGTTCTTACTTATAAACCCTTCTACAACTTTCTTATTTGTTTTCTATGGTGTTCACTATAATGTCCTCACAAAGGCATATGCCAAAGGCCTGCTTGAAAAAAAAATATTGACTTTTATTACCATCATCCATCTATTTACATACAAGAGTCGTGAATCAATTTTCCCTATTTTTGGTTTAGCTCTTATTCCTGACAATATTTTCCTATTTTCTTCTCGTCCAATGCCTTTGGAATTTTTCCAATAACAAAAACACCACTCTTTACTTATATGGACATGCACCAAAGTCTTATATGGCTTGTATTCTAAACATTTAAATGCAGTCCATCGTTCACCAAATTCATACCTTCAAACCATTTCTTTTGCTTTGCAAATGCAACAAACCATTTCCCAAGCCCTTGAAACCGTTTCACAAATTTTTTCATTTTTCTATGTCCTCCTTTCTTTTTAGTGTCAATTGTTGAGAAGCATTTGCTAACATCAATTGTTTCCATTCAACCGTTCAAACTAACAAGAACCATGTTTAAAGACCTTTTTTAGTCGTTGTTTTTTTTCTTTTTCTTTGTCCCTTCTTTATTCAGCTTCTAGATGTTCTCTACTTTCAATTGTTACAAACATCGAGTGTTTAAAGACCTTTTTTTTAATCGTTGCTTTTTTCTTTTCTTTTTCTTCCTTCCTTCTTTATTCAGCTTCTAGATGTTCTCTACTTTCAATTGTTACAAACATCGAGTCAATTTTTTTTACTCTTGTATTTACACATTCATTGCATGTGCACTTTCTAGGAAAGAAAAAAGAGAAGAGAAAAATCCTCCTCAACCTATCCTTTGCTCTGCCTCTTGCATTTTCCTATGCCATGGAGAAGGTGGAACTCATAAACAGTTTCAATGGCAAATCAAGTGTTCTTCCAATTAGGCATGAAGCTCGACAAAATTAATGTTGCGTTGTTAAGAAACCATTTGTTTTGATTGTAGTTTTTCCATGACCGAAATGGAGATTGCCTCTTCGATGCACTTGCTATGCTATTGCATTTCGCGACACATCCATATAAATAAGACAAGCCATTATAAACCATTTCCATCTTTTCCTTACTCAAGGAGGTCCTTCTGTAATAAATTCAATGAAATTAGAATTTGCGTCTAGATACTTGTCAGATTTGCATGGTTTGAAAAATAAGAATCATTATCTTGAGTGAATGTCTCAAATTGCTTCACAGCCAAATGAACATAGCATTTATGGCATATGGGGTGATATATTTTGAATTAAGTGGTTTTCAAATTGCTTGAATATCATTGTTATTGTATGGTCATTATCAATGAAAAACAAACACCCGCATTTCAACTCCACCTATCTTGGCTATTAATGCTACAACATTTTGTTCCATGAACACACACCAACTGTTGGTCACTTTGAACCATTTCTCTCTTACAAATCAATTGGACCTAGCCAATCCCTTCTTGATCAACTATCACAAAACATTGTCAAGAGCCCTTGTATTAATAAATTTTTTGAAATTCATGGTAGCAAAGAAATGTTATTGCAATAGGGCTTTGGTATATTTTCTTCAATTGAAGGACATTGATGTGGCTCTTTGTTCGAATCAATTTCGAAGTTGACAAAGACATTTGATAGTCTAAGCCTTAGAAAGGAAATTGCACAAACCTTTTTCAATTGCATGGCATCTAATTACGGTAGAGCACTGCAATGTTAACATACATTTATGCATCAAACATAATACATGAAAGATGACTTGTTTCTAATTGGGAAGCATATATTATGAATTTGAAAAATCCTTTTACCATTGGCCAAATAGATGGTGGTCAATTTACAATTCAAAGATTGTGCAAGATGTTAGAAAATAACATATTCTTGTGGAGCACGCATTCGTACAAATGTTTGACCCGATTCTACTCAACAAACACCTCTGCCACAGCTATCTATCTATTGTACCATGAGATAAATACAGGTCATTCACATTTCCATCCATTGTTCCAAACAATTCTTCAAAGAACATCCCCCATCATGCCCAACTCCATATCAAACACCTTTTCCATTGATGTAATGAACAACAAGAACAACAACCTAAATCAATTGGCTCACATTAATGCCATTGAAAAAAAAATACTGTCAACCTATGCAAAGATATTATGAATGAAAAATCTAACAAAATACCAAAAAACCAAAACTTTCATACATAGATTGTCAATCAAATACATCCACATCAAGGAAACAACATGCATCGACAAATTGCCAATGAAGAATTAAAAAGCTCACATTCAATGAAGAAGACCATGCGCCTAGAAGCATTCCAGGTTTCTAAAAAACAAAAGAAATATGAAAAAGGAAAAACAAACAATTATATAATACTTTAAAACTATTCAAGATACACCTATCCATGCATGTTTTGTTTGTAGGTGAATGCATTTAAAAAAATATCTACGCCACATGAACGAAAACACCTTCTTTTCATTGAAATAAGATATGTCATAGTTTTTTGCATTGGACAAGCATATATGTAGATATTGCAAAAAAAATGTTTCAAATTTAGAGACACCGGTATTTGCAACACTGCTCACATTCATCTCAATGCCGCATTGCCCTGTGTAGACATATTAGCCCCTTTGGAGGAGCGACTTGTCTTACCAAGGATTGATTTTGCTCAGATACTTCAACTAGGTTATAAATGATCCCAACTAAGTTTGATTGGAACAATCATCAATGTGCCTGCATCTTTGGACAAAGTTCAAAAGGCATTGCCTAGAAATATAGATGAGGACATGGCAATTGTAGTTATGTTAAAGTGGTAAATTGGAATACAAAAGTTATTCATCTCTGGAAATGTTCACCCAAATATCATCATGGTTGCTTTGAAAACTCTTTGCAGTATGGAACTTACAAATTAGAAAACGTTCATGTCATTGTAGATTGGAAGCAAGATTCCACCAATTGGAAAAGGAAGAGTCCAATGAAAAATTGATTTCACATTAGTGATGAAGATGAAACTTATACAAACCTCCAATAAACAAATCAAAACATCTATGAAACAGAAGTGGAACCAATAACAAAGACATTGGTGCATGGATATGTAGAAACACATATAGTCGATGATTTGGCTAGCAAGATTATAGAAATTGCACTTTTCAAAAACTATCGACCCTTGGGCATTTTCCAAGATAGGTTCTCTGAAGAACTCAATTTCCCCACACTTTTATATGGATGTAGCCGTTTCAATGACATCTACAAATGATACCGATATGATCAAATAACGCAGTGGGAGCTTCAACATTAAACCCTAGACTTTGAAGCACACCCTACAAGTTTGTTTTTCAAAACAGTTAAAGTATTGATAAATCAAATCTCTAGTATTGCTTTGATATCTATTAGTATAGGATAATTGTAAGGGAAAAAATTGAAAGAAAAAGATGTGAAATCACAAGCTAGTCTCGAAAAAATTATGAAATCTCCACTTGTATATCTCACACTAAAAGTTGTTTGGACATCTCCTGACTGTTTTGCCAACATGAAGAAAGATATTTTTTTCTATGATTCGGCGACTAGGGCCACCAAAATTTTCTTGTCAGATTTACAACTGTTAAACATCTTTGGAAACCTTTGTGTGATGCTTTGTAACACCTTGAAAAGAAATACCTTCATACCTCCCCTGAAATATTCTCAGACGATGTTATTGATGCATTGATAAGAAAATACCTAGTGCTTTGCAATCGTTAGTATAGAAAGAAAATGAACACATTGAAATCCTTAATCTTGAGAAATATTTATTTCTTTGGAAAAGTGCAGGACTAAATTTTCACAACTGAATTCCAATAAGAGTACATAAACATGAATATGGAATTCTCTAGATTGAGGGTGCACCAATTTATGGCAATAAAACTAACCATGAAATAACTTCTTTTGTCGATCATTATATATCAATGGATTCACCATTTCTTAACAAATATTTCATAAAGAATCAAACACAGGGACACACTAGAACATGTAATAAATACCAACATTCTAAATGTAGATTTCAATTCTCGATGTTTCGTATTAATACTACAATGGCTTTGGAGCCCCTTGAGAATAATTTCAACAACCTAAATGAGAAAGAAAATCACATACCCTTTGTTTTTGAATCTAAAGAATACCCCAAGAACATGTCCTTTGATTCATTCCTCCAAGAGTTAGAATTGAGCAAATATGACTACATCATACTATTGCATTATTGAATTAAGTAGGTCATATTTCTACTAAAAATAAACCCTTATTTTTTTGCGTCGACGGCCCACTAGGGTTTGTGTCGGTGGCTTGCTAGGGCTCTCCCCTTGGCTTTGCTCTTTGGCCATGGATCCTCTTGATCCAGACCCTGGTGGCTTCGACGAAATATTAATGCGTATTGGGGCTTCTCTTTCATCCCCTTCGTCCAACGCTCCCTCTTCCTCTCGTTTTGTGAATCGCTCTGAAATCCCAGAGGTCAAGTTATCCTCAGCCGCATCCAAGCGGAAAGCAGTGATGTTTTCTAATAAAGGTATGATCGGTTTGTTCACAGGTCTCTGGCCTTCCCCCAAATCTGTGGAAGTTTGGCTCAGCAAAAACTGGAGACCCCTCATCCAAGGAGAATTCCATCAAATCTTCTTTGGAAAGGGGTACTTTGTCTTTATCTTTGAGAAAAAGGAAGACCGAGATCTTATTTTTAGAAATGGACCATATTTTATGGGCCCAAGAGGAATTTACCTCAACAAATGGGATCTCTCATTTGACCTTGAAAAAGACATCCCTAAGGCGGTGCCGGTCTGGGTAAAACTCCCCCATATTCCTCTCCACTGCTGGAACGATGAGGACTTTTGAGCAATCGAAAATAACTTGGGAAAATACATTGATAAATTAGAGCCCAAAGCCCCTATGTTCTCGTGCACAAGAATATGTGTTGAATTCGATCTGGAGAAAGGGATCCCTGAAGCCATCAACCTGTCTATTGACGGCTGGAGTCATATGCAGACAACTGATTATGAGCAAATCCATTTTAAATGCAAGTATTGTCATGAATGCAGGCATTTCAACAAGTCTTTCCCTAAAAAACTAGATAAATACAATGCTAAAGAGAACTCGGAAGAAGGTTAGAATGTAGCAAGTAGCAAGTAGAAAAAAGAGTGCTAAAGCAGCACCAGTACACTCACATCTCGATATGGCAAAGAATGCAACTGAAAATAAGTTTCAAGTTCTTGCCAATGAAGACATGGAAGCTAAGAAACCTGATGAGGAAGAGGAAGTAATCATTCTCCAGGAGTAGGAAATCCCAAAAGAAGTGCCCATCCCAAAGCAGAATGAATCTTTGGCTCAAGATATTCCTATCCAATCTCACCCCGAAGTAAGACATGAATCATCTACAAATTCTAGAGGTTCTGTCACTCGATCAAGGGCAAAAGCAAATACGGAGGAAACTTCTGAAAAGTCCAATGAAGAACAAGAACCTTAGTCCATAAAGGGGAGGAGATCTAACAAGACAATTAGGGAACAGGAAGATGCAAGGGATAGAGCGGTAGGAAAATAGTCAACTCTGGATTTCTTGGTTAAAAACTCGCAGGCTAGCAAATACCTTCTCAGTGCTGAAGAAGAAAAAAAGGAGAGGGAAAGGGCTCTCCATCAACTTAGGAAATAATGAAATTGGTCTCTTGGAATTGTTGAGGATTACGAGGTCCCAAGAAAATAGAAGTTATCAAAAGAATAAAATCAATGGAATCCAACTCCATCCTCCTCATCCAGGAGACAAAAAAGACTGCTGAAGACAGTCTTTCAACAATGAAAACAAATTGGGCAAAAGGTGAAGAGAAAGCCATCAATGCGACTGGTGCCTCAGGAGGCATTCTTACTTGGTGGGATGAGGAGAAATTTACCATGTGCTCAACTATTGAAAACAAGAACTAGCTCTTTGTCGAGCTTGAACTTAAAGAAAATAAGGAATTTTTTTGGGTCCTAAACATCTATGGACCTACAGTTCAGGCTTAGAAAGAGAGATTTTGGAATTCCTTGGAAGATCAATGTGAAGGGAAAAAACATATCCCGTGTTTCATTGCTGTAGATTTTAATGTCGCCATCTCGACAGATGAACGCAGGGGGGGATCCAAAATAAGGGACCCACATGGAGAAATATTGGAGGATATGACTTCGCTATGGGGATTAACATATATCAAAACAAACAATGGTAACTTCACTTGGAGTAATAAAAGGCTTGGACTAGGACATATCGTAGCAAGATTGGATAGAGTGTTGGTCAGTACCCACCTCTTAGAGAACTTATCCTTCCTAGAGTCCAAGCTCCTTTGCTCAGCAGTATCGGATCACAAGCCTATCTAACTCGTCCTTTCCTTAGTGGGGAATCTTGGGCTGCTCCCTTTTTGCTTTAACCATCTTTGGTTGGAGTCGGAGGGAGTCCGAGACATTATTTGCAAATCCTGGAATTGATTTATCCTAGGCTCTCCCGCCTTTATTTGGGAGCAAAAAATGAAATAGGTTAAGATTTCTCTCAAGTAATGGGCCACGAAGCATTACCAGGAACCTACCCTAAGGAAGATTGAAATTGTTAAATAGATGGAAACTATGTAAGAGAGTATGGAGCGAGCGAAAGTAACCAAGGAACTCTTGCTTCAGGAAATTGAGCTAAAAAAAATTGCAAACCATCCTCAGACAGGAAGAAGAAAGCTGGAGGCTGCGGTCCAAAAACCTTTGGATTTTTGGAGGCGACCGAAACACCAAGTTTTTTCAAAACTAGTGCAGAGAATGTCAGAGGAGGAATATAATAAGGGAACTAAAGAAGAACGATGGAACCACCACAACAGCCTAGATGGAAATCACCTCCGAGGTAAGAAGTTTTTTTGAAAATATTTATAATGACGAAGAGGAAGTTTCACAAGAAGATTTGGGGGAAATGGTTAGGGATATTCCTTCTATGGTTAGCCCAGAGGATAGAAAAGTTCTAAAAGCCCCTATCTCTGAAGAGGAAATCAAGAAGGCCATTTAGACTCTCCACCTAGACAAACCCCCTGGACCTGATGGCTTCCTATTCGTTTCTATATAATGTGCTGGCAAATAATAAAGAAGGATTTGTTGCGCCTTATATCCTGGATGTCCAAAGGAAAAATGGGAGGGGCGACTAATTCCACTTTCCTTGCCCTTATTCCAGAACAGCCCAACCCATCCTCTATTAAACGATTCATGCCAATTTCTCTCTATAATGCTTCGTATAAGATCTTCTCCAAAGTCATATCTCTTAGACTTAAGACTATCATCCCTTCCCTAATCTCACAAAACCAGGGAGGTTTCATTTCAAGTCGCCACATAAGTGATAACGTCCTCCTTGTTCAAGAAGCTATCCACTCAAGCATAAAAAACGAGAAGCGGGTATGGATGTCAAGCTTGATCTAGCCAACGCCTTTGATCGTCTAAGGCATGACTTCATTTTTTTGGTCTTGGAAAAGTTCAGTTTTCCCTATTATTTTCATTAAGCAAATCCAAGCCTATATAAATCCCCCTTGGATAGCTCCCTAAATTAATGGTAGGCCTTCTGATTTTTTCAAAGCCAAGAGAGGAATTAGGCAAGGTTGCCCCCTTTCCCCCTTCCTTTACATCATGGTTGTTGATTCGCTGAGTAGAAGACTAAACATGCTCCTTGAGGAGGGTCAACTTCCAGGCCTTTCTTTCAAACCTGGAGTTCAGCCTATCAATCATGCTCTCTTCGCTGACGACACAATCCTGCTAGGAAGTGCCTCCCCTGAGATTGCCAGGAAGTTCCTTAGGTCCCTTGATCTCTTTCTCAGCTCTTAGGGCAGCATGGCGAATCAGGACAAATGTCAGCTATATGGGTGGAACAACAATGCCATTTCTCTCATAGACATCTCTCAAATCCTCAACATCCAAGTAAACCATGACTAGAATCACTTCAAATATCTGGGGATCCGCATCACTAAAAAATCCTTCTCCTCTGCCATGTGGAATCCAGTTATCCAAAAGATCGAAAGCAAGATTCACTTCTTGGGCTCCAGGTGGCTCAATATAGCAGGGAAATCCACTTTCATTCAATCTATCTTCTCCTCATATCCCATTTACACAAGCTCTATGATTCTGCCCCCCAATATAGTCATGAATAGTATTAACATGGAAATAAGAAAATTTCTTTGGCAGGGAGGTAAGGCCAAGAACACAAATTTTCATCTGGTAAATTGGGCCATGGTTAAGACCCCCAAGCATAAAGGGGGGATGGGCATGAGAGACCTAGAGCAAATGAACAAAGCTTTAGCTGTTATAATGGTTTGGAGAATGGTAACAGGAAGTAAGGACTGGTGGAAATAAGTCACAAGGAAAAAATACATAAGGAAGCCTAGGTCCAAAATCCTCAATTACCCTTGGGAAGGGAAGGGTACCTCCATCCGGATTCTGTGCAAATCCCCTCTCAATATGATTCAATCCAACTTCTACTGGATCCCTGGAAATGACAAGAAGATTAAAATTTGGGCTAACAGAATCTTGGGGTACCCCCCTATCCTCAGTTCATGAGCTGGAAGATCTATCCAAATGGGCTGGTGACAATGGTATATCAACCCTCTTCGACCTTTCCACTTGGGATCATAATGGTAACTAGAGAGGGTGGAGAACGCTCCATCCTCCTGAGCATTTGAATCATGCAGTGGATCTCTTGCTCCCTCTCCTCCATGGATTGGCTCTTATGTGCAAAAATTCAAGAGGTGCTATCGATTGGGGCAATAATGGTAATTACATAGTCAAGGAAGGATTCAAGCTATTTCTTTCTGACATAGCCAATGCAACCACAAATATGTGGAAAAAGGTATGGCATCCGGATTGTATCCCCAAAGTAAATAGCTTTACCTGGATGTTAATGCATAACAAATTGCTTACAGCTGACAACCTCAGCAAAAGAGGAATGGAAGGCCCCTCTATATGCGCTCTTTGCAATGCTGACTCTGAGATGGCTTTGCATCTTTTCCTTCAATGCAATGTTTCTCTTCAAGCTTGGAGGTCCATCTTACTCCCATTATGTGCCCATTTCAGGCCTACAAAATCCCTTGGACAACTCCTCATGGACTGGAATAGTCTCTTCCCGAGTTCCCTCAGGAAAAAACCCATCTTAAAGCGGTTGTGGAACACTATCCCCAAAAATCTATGCTAGCAGATCTGGCTAGCCAGGAACAGGTCAATTTTGAAAGGCGAGAAAGTGGTTTTAAGTCAAATAGTTTCAAAAACAATTGGTATGACATTAGAAAATTTGACTTCAAGAGGTATTAGTGTCCCAGAAATGGAAGACTTATCTACTCAAGATTCTAGATGGTGCAGTACTTTTCTTCAGAGGAACTCCCCTCAGTCCAAATCTATCTCAACCAATCAGCCTTGGGAGATAAGGAAANGGGGGGGGGAAGGGGGGGGGGGGGGGTCATTATTGACCCTAGAGGACAAACAGTAAAAACTTTCGCTTGGGGATTGGGCCACAAGACAAATAACGAGGTTGAGTGGTTGGCGCTTCTTCAGGGTCTAGAGGGTCTAGACAATGCCATCTCTAAATTGCTAGTCTTTGGGGACTCGTGACATGTCATTCTTAAAAGCATATCCGGTTATCCCTCGGGCTCCATCAAATGCAAAAGGTTGTATAACAGGATCATGCAGATTCCACTCCTAGCTGGCATCGACTATTTCCACATCCTAAGAGCGAATAATTCCCAAGCTGATGCTTTGGAAAATACAGGTGCTTCTCTCTCCCAAGGCTTTATCTCTCTAAACAATGAAAAACCTAGTCCTAAACCCACCCCCTAGCCCAACTCAAGGACCTCTCTCCTCTTTACAAAGACAAGGGATTCTTATTGAGTAAAGTTTAGTTTTGTCTATGATCTTAGCTATAGTTGGAAGCCCCTGCATGTAAAGGGACATGTGGCCTCCTCCATCCCCCACCCTTAATGCGCTTCCCGCTCCTTTAAAAGGAGTCCTCTCAAGACATAAAGGCATGTTCAATTCCCATGCTTATGTACACGCCCTCTCTGGTACGATGGCTCTCTCCCGGGGTTTATACCGCCTCTCTCATATCTTGCGTCGATCATTCTTCCTCCTGCTTGTTAACAACTCCTCTGACGATAAGGTGCAACTCTCCTCACCTCCTGAGTTTTGTGAAGGGTGGTTCATTCTTGTTGATTTCTCATGTGGTTCATCCCTATTGATTTCACGCGAAGGGTGGTTCATCCCTGCTGATTTCTTTCCTCAGTCTATGGTTTTGGTGAATATTCGGGCTCATTGCTCCCCTCAGTCTTGTGCGTTTCCTGTGTGTGGTGAGGCTAGGGGTGACACGCTATCTAAGTGTGAAGCTTATTTCTCTTGTGTCGATGATATTTTAAGCAGCCAGTGTTGGCCCCCTGATGAATTAAGTAGTCATTTCTCATCACTATTTCTGGAGGAAGTCAAGGGTAGACTCTGTCTCTTTGTTGGGTTTAAGGGCTTCTCCTGCACAAGCGATTCCCTTTCTTGGTTGCGTGGACAATAACATTCACAAAATCATTTTCAGGAAAAGCTATTATGGAAACAATATGCTTCCCGTGTTGAACATGGACCGCAGAAGAATTGATGCAATTGAGAGGAGCATCGATGAAGGGTTCATTGACCTGAAGATAAATATCTAGTGCTTGTCGGATTTCATGGTCGTAGGCATTATCGACAACAGAGATACTGCTAAGGAGGTCAAACAATTAGTGGAGGATGTTCATTATGTTTCCTATCAGACTAGTTTCCATGACTCAAGAATCGATGATAATGAGATGAATATGAAAGAGATAATGGGAAAAATCGACCGCATTCAGGAGGATCTTCAGAATTTGGTGCAGCTGAACCAGGGAAGTCATGCTCAGGAAAATCCTGGAGCAGTGATCAGAAAATGGAAGGAGAATCCATCACCCGGCCTTTGGGGCATCCAGGCAATCCGAAATGATTTTCTCTTAGCTAATGTTTTTTTTGTATTATGCTAAATCAAAAGTTTGTTCCTATTTATACTATGCATGTAAAAACTCAGAACAATAGCACCTCTATCGACTTTAGAAGGCTCTCTGCATGGGCTTTTTTTGTCTTTGTATCTGCTTTTCTCCTAGAATCTTATATATGCTGTGATTTTGTACTGAATGCCTTTGCACAACCTGTTTAATATACTCCTTTTTTAGTTTCTATTAAAAAAAAATAGACCCCTCATTCATTTGGGTCAATCCATGTGCAAAAGGAATTTGGGATTTGTGGAAAGCAAATACTAATGCTCAATTCATTTTAGATGCCTATTTTACTGCAACATACGTAATCTCGTACATAACGAAACTAAATAGGCATACGCCAACAACTTTAAAAAAAATCAAGAAAGAGTCTCTTTCCAACAACTGTAGGAAACCATAAACGATACGAAGACTTAGCAACACACTATTTAACATGCAACAAAGATCCATTAGACAAGAAGTTGATATTGTACTTTCCTTGACTCTACATTCAACTTCAAGAAGATAAATTTTCCCCAATACTGTGCCAGACGATAATCGAATAATCGTTTTAAAGAAACCATCCCTGCTAGAAAAAGAGCCTGATGATTTTGAAGACATCATTTCCCCATCTATTATAAGCAAATACATTGAATGACCTCATGAACTTGAAATTTTTTCTTTGTCTGAATACACATCTTCCTATTGCATCATACATGGAAAAATAATCCAATGTGTAGACCATTTATCTTTCGATATATTCTTTACAACCAAGACAAAGATCGTGAAAATTTTTCCAGGGAGAAGATCTTACTCTTTGTTTCTTACAAAAACATTAAAAACTTGTTAGAACATCCCCTCCAAACATGGACAAAAGCATAAGAAAAGTACAAAGAACAAATAACCAGGGTTGAAGAAATATTCATGGATAAAAGCAACAACAAAATGGGGTGATATTGACATTGCAAAAGACACAATTGAATCACACCTCCAAATGACATCTAATTTCACCATAGGAATCAAAGAAAATATGCAGTTTATTCCGTTTGAAGAATATGATATACATAATGACCTTGTCCATAAAAGAACAAGTCAACTGTCAAAAGAGTTCAACATTTCCAATTTGTCTGAAAAAACTATTTATCACTAATATAGATGAATATTTGCAATTAGAAGAAATAAAAATGTTGAGCAACAATCTATTGGGAAATAAATTATTACCAAAAAACAAACAAACCTTCAAATCTGATTCATTTGTTTTTGACAGGAAGCGCTGGAACAAAGAAAACCCATACTAAAAACACTCTATAGGATGCCCTTGTGTTTTTCTATGACAAAGAGCTTGGTAGTGGCCAATTGAAAAGAAAAGGTATTATTGTTGCATTCACTAGAAAAGGAAAATTCCATGCTAATGGCATTACAATTCACTTCGGCTTTAAAATTCCCTTCAAGTTCCACAAACTTACTCCCATTAAGTTCAAATACACTAGATCTTTTAACCAAAGACTACGAACAACTTCAAGTACTCTTAATTGATGAAGTTTCTTTAATAGGATCTTGAATGCTCTATAACATAGACAAACGACTGTGCAGAATTTTGCATATTTCGATGAAATCATTTGGAAACATTGATGTCATTTTCTATGGCGATCTTTGTCAAGTGGAATATCTTGATGATTCTTGTATTTTTGAATTTGCAAGGTTCCAACAACAAAATTTCTTTCACGTCTTTTGGTCTGATTCTATAGAATACTATGAACTAAAAACAATTGTTAGGTAGAGAGATGAAACATTCATTTTTATTTTGAATAGGATAAGGACATGCAAGTAGACATTTGATGATATCCAATACTTGAATAAGCATGCCATAGAGAACCACCATTTGATTCATCGTTCCCCTTTCTTTATTATTGCAACAAATATGTCAAGCAACATAACTCTAAAATGTTGTCACTTGTAAAAACAAAAAACATTTACTATTGTAGCACATAACATCAAAGTTGATCAAATTGAAAACATTTTTTATGGACAAAAGAAAATGCAACTTCCTTCTACAATTACCCTTGAAAAAAACATGCTTGTTGAAATAGTAGGTGGAAACTACTCAATTGAAGATGGAATTGTCGATAGTGTTGAAGATATTTTCAAACACTATAGCCATACGACCCCATAAATTATCTAGATCGAGTTTGCAAATCCAAAATTCAGGGCAACTACACAAGCTACCATGAAACATCTCTACACTAGTTCCATCATGTGAACTTGGACACCTATCTAAAGAATGACAACACAAATTTGCATAGGCAATGAAAGAAATTTCATTTGGGTACAATTTCCAGTTCAGTTGGCATGCACTCGAACAATTCATAGAGCACAAGGGTTGACAATGGAAAATTTAGCGTTTGACCCAAAAGTGGTCACAAAACTGTCAATGTTTTGAGCAAATGTGGAGAGCTTGAAAATTTAAAACTTTTATCCATCAATCATTGCCCATCTGAATCTCATAAAAAATTAGCCACATAAATCATTCAACCATATGAGGAAAGATGTACCCTAAGGAAACCCTCAAAATATAGAGGATGAAAAACCTAGTAATTCTTTGAGTATAATAGATAGACTTGCAACGAATGGTTCACAACACATTAGGAGATTGCTTGATAAGAGAGAACAACTCAAAATTAGAGAAGAGAGATCCACTAAAACTTCGTAATGAACTTGCCAAATGCCTAACACTTTAATAACAAGTTAGAACAACCTCCCATATAAGGAACACCGAATAGAATAACATGAATGCTCCTAGGAGTATCATAAACTATGAATAGAATTGGAGTAACATTCGATGGGAGCGTCAAACTCCCTCCATGTAAATATTAGTGTCCTACCAACACTAGTTGCAATTTGCCACCTAGGATTCCATTCCATGCACAAGATATGCGCCATGCCTTCAATCAGGGACTTTAACTGATAGTGAACTATCTTTGAACTGAACTCAACCTTTAACTGAATGTTGATCACTTAGTTAACATGCTAACTAAAGTGTCATTAGTGCTTCACCCTTAGTGTCATCATTGCTTCATTCTTAATGTCATTAGTGCTTCACTCTTAATGTCATAAGTGCTTCACTCTTAGTGTCATCCATGCAAATCACCATATTTACTATTTTTAACTTTGCATTGATCACAAAGAGATTCTTTATTTAACTCGAGCACATAAGCTTTAATTGAAGCACTGATTGAGACATTCATATTTAACCGAATCTTTACAACTGTAGCATACTTAGCTATCTTTAGGAAATTCAAATTCTCTCTCTCTCCCTCTATGCTTATCTCTTTATTATTTATCATTTATTGCATGATCCTTATGTGTATTTATTTATCCATCTTATCATATTATACTCAGAAGAGTTGTCACACATACTGATGATCCTATCGTATTACCCCAGAGCATATAGCATGTGCTAAAGGAATTCACTCATCTAGAGGTGATCGGTCTCTAGAGGAGACTTAATAGCTTTATCCATATCTAATGACCATGGTTAGTAATACATCACATAGTATCACTGCTTTAACAAGTAAATCAATATACCTCAACAAATGGAGGTCCACCTCAATGAGTACCCATTCTATGGGTGATTGCATGAGGATCACAACTTGATATTACAAGCTCATCTCCACAATTGGAGATCCATCTCATAGAGTGTCGTCTATGAGAATCAAAATGAATTGATATAAACCACAAGTACTGACTTGATACAAACCACAACTCTACAAACTTGATACAAACCACAAGACATCAGTACTAGCATCCCACTTCAACACATGAGGTTATAGATAAGACTTGATACAAACCACAAGTCCCGACTTGATACAAACCAAAATTCCAGAGAATGATTCTTGATGCTATATAAACAACACTCCCTCTAAGTGAGGGAGACATTCTTTTCTTTACTAGGCATTCTCTGCTATACCAATCTTATCTTGAAAGTATCTCAACTTCATCATTGACATCTGCTTTTTCCACATATTTTCAATCTACTCATCAATAGCTATGCATTGAAATTTTACCTTACATAACCATGACTTCCGATGAAGTAAAAATTTATCTCAATGTGTTATATCATAACACATAGGGTTTTCAGAAAGTTGTACACTCAAGATTTTACCGAATAACTCCGCAAGTAGATTTCTTAGTTACTATGCTTCTCATCCAGTAGTACTATCTGCAAAACACATTTGCTTCTGTAGTACTGACTGTAACATACATAACTGATCTTAAGATAAAACAATAACTAGATAACACAATCAAATAATAGGTCTACCTTGCATCAATTACAATAAAGAACCTATTCTAATGTACCTCAAAGGTGCTCAAACATATGCTTAGTAAGAGACATACAACATGTTTGCTAAGTACTTTAAGAGACCAACCAACTACTCATACATAGTAGCATCATTTGGATCTGATCCAGAATGCAATTTCTCTAAATAGAAACCATGGATTTCAAATCCATCATATACAACACATTAAATGTGTAACATATTGTAGAAAGAAAATACCATCCTTTCTTTCAATCTTCAACATTTGTTGACTTCAAGAAACTTCTACTATGTGAAGAAGTTCTTTGTGAGATTTCCATTCTCTGTGATGTTTTTCAAGGCCTGATCACTTTCATAGTGATTTCATATTATACCACAATACCCCACTTATACAATTGCATGACTAACTAACCTCTCAAAGAGGTTTATGTTCTATGACTATCACTCTTCTTGAGTATCAAATAATCTCTAAGACCTTGACTATGTCTCTTCTCATGTGTATTCTCTTCACAACATATCACATCCCCTAGCTTCTTGAGTCATGTACAATGAATAATTGGTGGGGATTTATCTGCTGCTTCCTGTGAAGACACATCAACACTCCCTCTTCAACTAGAGGAGTCTTTCTTGTTCTACAACGAAGATTGTCTCGAACAAAGGCTTAGTAAGAATGCTGGAAATGTTGCTCATCTATGGATATGCACCATGTGTCGGATACAACTAACCAGGAACCTCATAAAGATTTACCGCTTTACTACATGCTCTATCTGGAGTAACATATCTGATGTGATCTCACTTGATCTCTGCACTAGTCAGAATCCATATATCCTTGAAACTTTATTTCATTGTTCGAGACATATTTGATTCCACATACAATTGTACCAAGTAGGTACCACAACACATGCTTTGTTGTACATGTTTATATATTGACTACAAATTATATAATCGATCTTATTGCTTAACTAGATACATCTCAACTAAAATTTGAGATCATCCAAATCTGAATTAAGAATTATCAGGTTCAGATTTATCTTCATATGTGTGGCCATGGACTTACAGTCCATCATCTGAAACTCTTCAACCTTTATACTGCATATTTTCCTTAACTTAGGAAAATATTTATCTGGTGACTGCCACATATTTAATATCAAGAATCATAAAAGGATTCTTGAATGTTGTTCTTAACTTCCTTTTGAATATGAGCATCTTGCAGGTCTCCTCTTAACATGAGCTACATCAACCAGTTTTTCTGGTTCTTTAGGAGTCAACGAATCTAGCTTTCTCCCTCTCACCATTAGGATGTGAGAATCATAATATGGGTCCTCCATCATATAGTCTCGCTCTCGTCTATGTCTGAAGCTCTTCTTTATACATGAATGAAAATAAAATAAGTTAAATATCTTCAAGACTCTTCACATATCTCATAATAGTAGTAGGAATTCTATTCTGACTTCTTCCTATGAAACATAGGAACCTCTTGATCAACTCCCTTTCATGATCAACCAACAGAATGACTCCACATAAATGTCATTCTTTACTTGTAGGTCAAGGCATATGGATTTTCCCTACGAGACAAATTATTCTAATGGTTAGAACCGTTTCATACTCATGAATTTTATTCACATGAATACTTTAAATATACTGATAATAATTTACACAGTTGTGTATAGATATTGACCAATTGTTTTAACAGAACCTATTCTAATCTTATGCACTGTTTCATAGCATTTTATTAGTCTTATATCATTCCCATATAAGTCCTATATCAATCCCATATCATGTCTCATGAAACAATCATGCATCCCCATGTTAATAACTCATGAACAATTATGCAACTCTATGTTCATAACTCATGAATAATCATGCAACCCTAATTCCATATGAAAATTTCAGCCTCATATCCATCAAGATTTATGAAGCCCTATATTTCTCATAAAATTTCAGCCTTGTATTAATCTCTCATGAATCTTTATGTATCCTTATATTCATAAATATTTGTGCATATCATATATTTTATGAGCTTCACCATTTATCAATACCAGAAAGACAATAATGCATATGCTCAACATGTTTATAACACAATTCCTAATCTCTGGAATAGATATCTCTATATGATAGTAATGAAACATATTCAAAACCCTTAAGATCTGATTTATAACAGTATATAACAATAAAAAATACAAAGTACTTATCTTTTATTGTTTTGTGTGGGATCCCTCTTGATCTCTGCATCATTGCAGAGATTGTTGTAGTCCTTCTTTATTCACTGCAACTTTAAACACTGCAAAATACTCTTTACGAAAACAATAGTGAATCTTTGCATGGGAATAAGGCCCCCATACACACAAGAGCGGATTCTCTTCTCCACTAAAGGAAAAACTTCTTCCGACGATCATCATCATCTTCTTCAGATAGTTCTCTTGAGGAGGTTCATCTTGTTCTTCAGATAAGTTCTCCCGAGGAGGTTCATCTTCTTTTTAGGTTCCACAACTTTTTCTTCAAATCCCTCTTTTGACTCGAGGCCTTCTTCTCATAAATATTTGTGTGCATCAAAACAGTCCTTTGTGGTAGTCAACGGAATGATCAAAGACATGAGATTGTCGTTAACCAAATCATAAATGATCTTCTTGGATCTTGATTGATTCTTATTGAAGTTGGCTCGCCCTGCATTGGTGGCATTATCCTCTACGAAAGTGGATACAAAGGTACCCAAATCATGCTCCTCAAGAATGTTCAATACTCTCACCTTCCATGTGTTGAATTTGGAAGTGCCTTCCTGTCGGTCATCTGGTCAAATGAAGATCGATGTCATGACTCTCAATCTTTTCTCAACTCCTTAGGATCATATAGGATTTACTTTTCCACACATAACTAAGCTGCTTCACATCCTATACTCTGATACCATGTCGATGTTTTGAGCAAATATGTAGAGCTTTGAACTTTAAAACTTTTATCAATCAATATTACACATATGAATCTCACAAACAAATTAGCCACATAAATCATTCAACCATATGAGACAAGATGTACCCTGGGAAAACCTCTAAATACATAGGATGAAAAACCCAACAATTCTTTGAGTATAATAGATAGAGTCGAAGAGAGTGGTTTACAACACATTAGTAGATTGCCTGATAAGAGAGAGCAACTTAGCAGTAGAGAAGAGAGATCCACTAAAAATCCATATTGAAATTGCCAAGTGACCAACACTTTAATAACAAGTCAGAACAAGATCCCATGCAAGGAATAACAAATAGAATAACATGAATTCTAGCACTAGTTCCAAGTTGGAACCTATGATTCCACTCCATGCACAAGATATGAGTCTTGCCTTCTTCAATCAGGGGCTTAAATGATAGTGAGTTGTCTTTGAACCAAACTCAATATTTAACTGAATGCTTATCACTTAGTTAATAGGACAACTTAAGTTACATCAATGCTTCACCCTTAGTGTCATCAATGCTTCACTCTTAGTGTCATCAGTGCTTCACTCTCAGTGTCATCCATGCAAATAATCTTATTTATTATTTTTAACTTTGCATGGATCACAGAGAGATTTGTTATTTAACTAGAGCACATAAGCTTTAACTGAGTCACTGATTGAGGCATTCATATTTAATTGAATATTTACAACTTCAACATACTTAGCTATCTTTGTTATACCAAAATTTTGTCACCATCATGTGATAAGACATTTGACATACCTACTTGCCCTGAATCCCAGCTTCTGGAGTGGAAACTAAATGGTTTTTCGTTAATCTGTCATACAAATTCCCAGCATCGTGCATGCCCCTTTATCTAGGAGTGGTACCCCTGCTTGCACCGCCTTTCATAGGTTTTCCACAAGCGGTACCCCTGCTTGCACTGCCTTTCATAGGTTTTCCACAAGCGGTACCCTGGGTAAAAATGGAAAAAGAGAAGTTTCTCGAGGCTTCTAGATGATAAGCCTCATGTACTGCCTTATCCCTACTATTGTGGGTTGGTTGAGCTTGAGATCCCTCATCCTAGGATCTTAGAGGCCACCTCACCCACTAATTTCTCAACCATCTCTATCCATTAAAGCCCTATAAATATGAGCTCATAGCCATGTTTGAGGGGAGAACATTGAAGGAATTGTTATGCTGTTGGATAGATTCTTGGCCCAAGATCATTTGGAGAGAGCATAGAGAGCTAGAGTCGGAGCTTTTGGGGATGAAGAGCTGGTTTCATGGAGATGCATGTCAACACTAAGGCTTGGTTGTAAACTTCTTCATATTTCTAATGCAAGTTGATTTTTGTCCAACATATAATGTAGTTGAAGATCTCGCTCAGGCACCTTGTGCGATGTCTACCCTAGAAGTACTCCAAAGTTGCCCCACACAGCGCAAGAACTTGTTGACAGCTTTAGGAGCTTTAGACCCAGATAACACTAACTTGATTCACTTCAATGTTGAGAACTATAAACCTAGATTACCACATAAACTCTCTTTTCAGATCATTACAAAAGTAGTGGGAAAGAAAGTCTTTCAAACGGTACTAGATGAAGGAGCTTCGACCTCGGTGTTATCTCTGACTTGTTGGAAAGCTCTTGGCTCTCTCGAGCTTGTTACATCATCGACGACCCTTAAATCCTTTGATGGACAAGGTTTCTAACCCCATGGTCTCATATTAGCCCTCGCAGTCGAGCTGGGGGGCAAAACCGTTTCCATCCAAGTAGAAGTGGTGGATGCCCCTTTGGATTATAACCTCCTTTTAGGAAGGAATTGGTTCTATGCCATGACCGTTGTTGCTTCAATAGTATTTTGAACGGTCCAATTCCCGCATCTTGGGAGAATTGTTACCATTGACCAGCTTGATTTCTGTATGCCGAATGTTACTACTTCCATGGCTAACAACATCCCCATGTTAGGTCAGTCCCCTCCTCCTTACCAGTCGATTGGGGTAAATATGCCGAAGGATTCATCCCTTATGGGGATTTTTTCATCTACTCCTCCTAGCATGGATACCGTGACAGTACATATGATCGCCTCATTTGATTTTGAGCCCAAGGGAAAAAATGTTGTTGAGTCCACCTCATTGAGCCCACACGAAGCTATGTATGACACTATTCAAACTTGTTTTGATGATCACACTGATGACCTTCATTTAGTGGCTTCGGATCCTTACCATTTACCGTACTGGTTAGAACCTTCTCTTTCGATTCTAGATTATCTCTCTGAGATTTTTCCTTCTGATGAGTCCATTATAGAGATCATGAATACGGATGAGTCCATTTGGGAGGATCAGCATCATAGATCCATGTTCCTCCCCAATACCAGTTCAGGCAGCGATGATTTTGCATCCTTGTTTCCTACTAATATTGTCAATGTTCCGCAAAGCCCTATATTGTTGGAAGATACAGATTCTGAAGGAAACCTTTGCAACATTACTCAGACAAACCCAATTGACATATCAGCCAAGCCCGATGTTATTGAGCACGTTCATGTTGGGCAGAACTGCTCCACAGATGAATCTGAACCATATAAGGCACTTTTTAAGGAATTCCATAATATTTTTGCCTGGTCCTATGAAGAGATGCCAGGGATTGACCCTTCCATTGTGGTCCACGAGATTAAAACTTATCCCACAGCTAAACCTGTCACGTAGAAACTTAGGCAAGTCCATCCTAGGAAGGTCGTAGCTATTAAACCTGAGATTGAGAAACTTCTGAAAGCTGGTTTTATTTATCTTGTACCTCTGACAGAATGGGTATCAAATGTTGTCCCTATCAATAAAAAGCAAGGAACCATTAGAGTCTGCATTGAATTTAGGGATTTAAATAAAGCTTGTCCCAAGGACAACTTTCCTACCCCACATATCGATCAGATTATCGACAACTGTGCTGGAAGTGTCATCTTTTCATTCATGGATGCCTTCTCCGGCTACAATCAGATTGAGATATTGCCCTTCGATCAGCATAAGACGACATTCATTTTCCCATGGGGAACCTTTGCATATAAGAAGTTACCTTTCGGCTTGAAAAATGCTGGAGCCACGTTCCAGCGTGCGATGTCCTATTCATTTCACAACATTAAACATATTGTTGAACCATACCTTGATGACCTCCCTACTCATTCACAGCAACGGGAGGACCATCCTGGTAATCTTAGAGACATATTCCTGAGATGCCGTCATTATAATATACGGCTCAATCCGCATAAATGTGTTTTTTGCGTTGAGATGGGACATCTGCTTGGCTCTGTGGTATCCAAAGATGGCATCCAGATCGATCCTTTGAAGATTGCTGCTATCATTAATCTACCAGCCACAACCAACATCCTTGAACTCTAAAGTTTGCAGGGGAAGGCAAACTTTCTATGCCGTTTTGTGTGCAATTTCACTGAGAAAATGCACGGTTATATGCGTCTCCTCAAGAAGAACACTCCATTCTTCTGGGATGACCAAGCCCAATGTGCCTTTGATAATCTTAAGCATGCTTTGACTCATTCACCTGTGATACACCCCCCCGGATTATTCAAAGGACTTTCTCTTGTATATTGCTACCTCCGCTACTACCTCCACAGTCAGGAGCATGTGATTTATTATGCCAGT
Organism: Pseudotsuga menziesii; assembly: GCA_001517045.1. Taxonomy (NCBI): domain Eukaryota; kingdom Viridiplantae; phylum Streptophyta; class Pinopsida; order Pinales; family Pinaceae; genus Pseudotsuga; species Pseudotsuga menziesii. Next base: position 1,099,403 of record LPNX010511173.1, on the reverse strand, counting down.
AAGAATCTTATTGATTCTAAAACCTGTTATTCACATGTGGAGAAGCTAGCTTTGGCCACGGTCATTGCTGTGCGAAAATTTTGTCACTACATTCTTCTTCACACTACCACTGTATTGGTAGACCAGAACCCGATGTACTACATTCTGACTCGTCAGGTACTCAGGGGCAAGTACTCCCGTTGGATCATCATCCTTCAGGAGTTTGATCTTGAGTTTGCCAAGGCTACATCAAATAAATCCTTGGTTTTTGCTAAGCTTATGTGTGACCTTCCCTGTGCTACCATGGAATCTGAGCCCAACGATTCATTTCTAGATGAATTCCTGTTCCTAATTAGCACTACTGATCCTTGGTATGGAGATTTGCTGATTTCTCTCCAGACCCAGGGTTTTCAGCCACATCTATCTCGCAATGATCGTCGCCGCATCCGTCACCATGTGAAGTACTATCTTATCTTAAATGATACCTTGTATAGACGTGGGATTGATTCCATTCTCCGGTGATGTCTCACTCACGAGGAGGTTGAACACGTGCTGAATGATTGCCACTATGGAGCATGTGGTAGTCATTTATCTGGGGTGGTTACAACCCAGAAAATCCTTCGCGCTGGCTATTTCTGGCCTTCCGTCTTCAAAGACTGTCATGAGGCTGTTAAGAAATGCCCACCTTGCCAACATTTTTATCCCAAAAAGCGCACCCATACTGCTTCGCTTCAACCCGTTATTGCCATTGACCCTTTTGCCAAATGGGGGATTTACTTCATGCATTGTAAGCCTACCTCAGCCGGGAGGCATGGTTACATCATCGTAGCCGTGGATTATTTCACAAAATGGGCTGAGGTCATGCCTACATATGCAAAAGATGGTAAGACTGCCGCTCTCTTCTTGTTCAATCACATCATAACTAGATTTGGAGTTCCGCAATCCATTGTCACTGATCACGGATCTCATTTTCGTAATCAAATGATGGAGGAATTGAGTGCCAAGCTAGGTTTTTGCCATGAAAACTCTACACTATATTATCCGCAAGCTAATGGTCAGGTAAAGGCCATTAACAAGGTTTTGAAAACTATGCTTTGTCGTATGGTTGGAGATCATAAATCCAATTGGCATCTCGTTCTTTTTTCTGCTCTTTGGGCTTATCGGACTTCCATGAAAACAGCTACTGGTTTCACGCCATTCCATCTTGTCTATGGACTTGAAGCTGTCTTGCCGATCCAATGTCAGATTCCATCTTTACAACTTGCCGTCGAACTTCTCCTAGACACTTCCGCAGAGGAAGCGATATTTTTGTACTTAAATAACCTTGATGAGACTCGTAGAGATGCTACCTTGGATAATGAGGCACATAAGAAATGCGTCAAGGTGCAGTACGATAAATCCGTCCAGCCTCGTGTTTTCAACGAGGGTGACCTAGTTTTGACTTATGACTAGAGATATGACAAGTTAGGGAAGGGTAAGTTCGAGTCCATGTGGTATGGACCTTTCGTTATTTCCAAGGTGTTAGAGAAAGGAGCCTATGAGTTAGTTGATTACGATGGAATCCCTTTGGGGAAACCTCGCAATGGGTTGTACCTGAAAATGTACTATGCCTAGGTTTTCTTGGATGGTATCTTGTATATATGTATATTGATTGACTTTCAGTGTGCTTTCAGTATTTTCAAGATGGTTTTGAGTTTTAGTGTCCACATCCATTTATACCATGTTTTGGTCATGCAGATGGCTTTCTACGGCTTCGTTGATGGTGCTTTCCGCCACACCTTGAATCTAGCCTCAGTTGTTTGGGCTCTCTATTCCCCAGCTGAAGATTTGGTCAGTTCAGGAGCGGTTTGTTTAGGTCCCGCTACTAATAACATCACCAAATATGAAGCAGTCATCAGTCTTTTGACTGAAGCTGCCTCCCAGGATGTCCGTGATCTAGTAGTTTTGATGGACTTTCAGCTCGTGGTTTGTCATTTAAACCATGTCTACACCATTAGGAACCCGATGCTCCTCCGCCTCTTCTGGAGGGTACATTTGTTATAAAGATCATTTGGAACCATTACCTATAGGCATATCCATAGGAAACATAATGTAGTTGCTGATTCATTGGCTAATTACATTCTAGATTGGCATATTGCCCATTCATGACATTAAATCAAACATGTTATATTGTAAACAAACATTTAAAGACACACATAATTCATAGAAAATGTATTTATCCATTTGAAACATATAAACACCGTGTAAAAGTCTGTATATATATATATATACAAAAAAGTTTTACAAAAATAGGTCCTGAGACCTCATTTGAGGCATGTAGGCTTTCAGGAAAAATCATCATAGAAAAAATCCTGAAGCTATAAGCTTTCAGTATACATGTCTCATCCACTAATGGTGCTCGTGATAGCACATCACTACTCGAGCCACCCTACGTAGTAGCCTGCTGAATCGGCCTGGTACTCCCGTCGCAGATCTCTAATATCTAGTTGGGAGGTTATCTATATCAGCATCTGGGATGTCCAGAGTCAACCTCTCTAGGTTCTCCTCCAGCTCCCTGGTGATATCATCGCCCTATGGCATGAAGCGAGCTCCGACTCGCCTGTCTAATGGAGATGCTCCTCCAAGCCTCGTTGTTCCAACATCTGCATGAAGACAAACAGGTCTTGTCACTTATCATAAAAAATATAAAACATAAAAAACATAGAAACATTTTCCATTGTTAGGGTTTCTTGCTTCTTACCAATGTCACCGCACTGCCCTCTAGGTGGGAGTGGTAGGTCAGGATCACCTGTAAAATCTGTGCCTGCATAGGCATAGTCCTTGACCATGACCATCTGATCCCACAACCATCTGAAGAACAGATCACCGAACTTCACTCTGCCCCTACCCGCTCCTGTGCGAGCCATGACCTGGACCCACCTCAACATACGGGGGTCCCATGCTCTCAGACTCCGAAAAGTCACTTGGGGCCTCATCTATGGGACCCGTTCAAAGAAGAAGCAAGCTAAGATGGAACCAAAGATGAACTGATTTAGCTCTCCTTGCCGACATTTAGTCAGCTGATCCTTGAAGATTGGAAGCAATGTTTCCACCCAGTTGAACATCGTAGGTGCCATAGCCTCTAGGGCGTACAACATATGTGCCCTGGAATCTTGATGCACACCTTGGCTCCCTGCCACCCTCTGCATGGTGAACATGACAAGCCGTAGAGCCCTGTCTGTCACTGCCCTGATGGGGATTTTCTTCCCCAATGTACCTGTACTTGGTACATAGTGTCAATCTATGAGCTCTCTGGTGGTAATGTCCCCACCACGGGAACCTGTTAGTGAGATGGGGGCACCCCGTCTCGATAGGCCAGTCAGGAAGTAGATATCCTCTACCTCCACTATAAGTATGTGTGCCCCCACCTCGAAATACTGCTGTTCTGGATTCCACATTCTCAGTATATGTTCCAGTAATCTCTCATGGGACACCATGCTTGGTGTCTGGAAGAACTTTAAGATCCCACAGTCTCGGAGTGTGGCAATGCAAACCACATTCCTTTCAGCAGCAACATCCTCATTATCATGTGTTCTTTCCTTCCATATCACCATATTTTGGACACCTGGACCTGCCAAAAACAACAATGGTATGCATTAATATCATCCTTGAGTCATTGAAAATCAAAAGAATGAATAATTTTTCCCATATCATTTGTTTAACTTCTCCAAGGTCGGCACCGCCTATCCGCCATGTTCTTGGCGCGGTTCTCGGGTGGTACATCATATCCCATAAGGGGTAGCCACGGTGCCCGCATATTGGATTTTAGGGCTTGCCAAATAGGCCCAAAACCCCACCAAATCCCAAATAGAAGCTATGAAATGAAATATAAGGGTCTTAGCTGTTACCTGCAACTGATGAGACTGAAAACGGACAGTGGAAACTCCCAGTATCAGCTGTGGAAGATCTAGCTAGAAAATGCTCCAAGTGCTCTCTGCTAGAGGTAAATAGTGAAATGTTTTGATTTTTTACTATTTACTTGCCTTATATAGACATTTTTTGGGTCTGACTTACTATAGTTTTGATATTACATCATGTTCTGGTCAAAATCTATTTGTCATAATCCCTTAATGTTGATTTTGAATGCATTTAACACTTGTTTATGAGTCGTCTGTAGGTTGACTTTAGTAAGAAGCTTTAGAAAGTTTGTTTACGGCTTTTTTGTACTTTCACAAAATGAAAAGGGTCCTCAAGTGTTTATTACGACACTTTGTCACGCTCGTAAAAATCTAGTATCAAAGTTCTGAGTCCAGTTCAAGTTTCTTTCCAGGCTCGTAAAATACGACATTGTGTAAAGAAGCATCATGGAGTTCTCTTTTGACCTCTTTTTCAGGCTCCTTAAACATGAAAAAGTCATCGAGTCCGTTTTTTATTCTTTCCAGGCTCGTAAAATATTACCTTGCGTAAAGGAACCTCATGGAGTTCTCTTTAAACCCTTTTCAGGCTCCCTAAATACGAAAAGATTGTGGAGCGATCTTGTCTTCTTCACGCTAGTTAAAGTATTTGAAGAGTCGTCTGTCCGATGGTAGGTTATCTCTTTCTCGGTTCGAATAGGACTATTTACGAAAAATAAACACTCCAGCCAATCATGACTGGAAGAGTTCTCTAAGGTATGATTTTACACTTTTTCGGGCCTTAGAGACTAAATCATACGAAAAAGGACCCCCATGGAGTTTTCTTCTGTATTCGTTCAGACTCTCTAAATATGAACGATACCAAGTTTTCTTTCAGTGGACTTGTTAAATTAAACATTGAGAGACCCGTTTTGGGAACGAACCCCTCCTCTCTTAGGTTCGTAAAACACATGAGACTGGACTTGTCTTCTGACAAGCTATATCGAGTGTTTGTTACCCTCTTTGAACTCGTAAAACCGAAAAGAGTCACTAATCGATCATGATGGGGAAAATGGGAAGGGAATCATTTTGTAAATAATGGCAGTTGTTTGTCGTTACCTTTGAACATGACACTTGTCTGCAGAATCATGTCAGTCAATTGGGTATTCAGCTGATCTCCATGACGATCCACTTTCATGAGTCATGTCAATCCTTTGAGTCTTTCAAAAGAATGCATTGTCCACTGTCACATTGTGTATCTGTCCTATCTAGTCATGCTGCCAAGTCATTTTTTCATGCCGCCCGATGTTCAAAGGGGATCTGAAGAATTTTTACCTCTGTAGTCTACACAGTATTTGTGTCAGTATCTTTGAGTCAGTCATATGGTTACTACATTCACATCATTCCAGAACTATGTTCCAAGTTTTGTGTCGTCAATGTGGGACTCATCATGGCCCTCCTTCGATGAGACTATTCCCGTCGACATCAACTCATCATCTGGGAAATAGTCTTAGAAACAATATTTAGTACCTTGAGATCTGTATGCCTTAATGACAGATTCTCTCGCTCTAGACATAGGTTCACATCATTGACCTTTGATCGATAGAATTGACTGGGTGTTCGACGTCAGGAAATCTATTCGCACTCAGTAGATTGTACTAGGGTACCTTGGGAATCATTGACATTAATGGTGATCTCCCTCGTACTTGTTAACGGTTCACATCATTGGCCGGTAATCAAGTGGTTTCTACCATGTTCGACTTCAGATCATTGTAATCACATGGATAGAATCGTACTTTGTGGAAGACAAGATGAAGACCCTGGGCATTTGTTTAAAAGCGCTCATTGTTTTTTCTCTAGGTTGCGACGGAGTTTTGTATATCTAGCATGGATCCACATTTGTATGGTCATGGATATGCTCAAATTTGCGTCTGTATGACATAGATCTATGCTGGTAGCTATGTCCAAGTTTGAGTCCTCTATCACATGGATCTATGCTGTATTCTAGTAGCCATGCTTGTTTATAACACTCATGGATCTGCCTTGTATTGGTCTGCAACTATGAGTTTGGTTACTTGTGTCTATGAGTCAACATACTGATGTACTACAGATGCCTACTTGACTGCATACTCCGATCGAGCCGACATTTTCATCTCCTGGTGACGACTTGTTCTCAAAGCTCTCGTTTATCATATCACTCTAAGACTCATGCTTTGGGGGGCATCCTGTTATACCAAAATCCTGTCACCATCATGTGATAAGACATTTGACATATCTACTTGCCCTGAATCCCAGCTTCTGGAGTGGAAACTAAATGGTTTTTCATCAATCTGTCATACAAATTCCCAACACCACGCATGCCCCTTTATCTAGGAGCGGTACCCCTACTCGCACCACCTTTCATAGGTTGTCTACAAGCGGTGCCACCGCCCATTGCCCTTGGTCCATAGGTGGTTATTACCAGAACCGCTCTGTCATAGAAGGAGAAGCGCGGTACCCTGGGTAAAAAGGGAAAAAGAGAAGTTTCTCGAGGCTTCTAAATGATAAGCCTCGTGTACTGCCTTATCCCTACTGTTGTGGGTTGGTTGAGCTCGAGATACCTCATCCTAGGATCTTAGAGGCCACCTCACCCACTAATTTCTCAATCATCTCTATCCATTAAAGCCCTATAAATATGAGCTCATAGCCATGGTTGAAGGGAGAACATTGAAGGTATTGTTATGTTGTTGGATTGATTCTTGGACCAAGATCATTTGGAGAGAGCATAGAGAGCTAGAGTCAGAGCTTTTGGGGATGAAGAGCTGGTTTCATGGAGATGCATGTCAACACTAAGGCTTGGTTGTAAACTTATTCATATTTCTAATGCAAGTTGATTTCTGTCCCACATATGATGTTGTTGTTGTGATTTCGCATATATATGTTGCTAGATTCCTTAGTCACTAGCATAGATTAGTAGATCATATTCTGGTTGCTTTGATTCGTTTCATGTTGAGATTTTTGCAGGTACAGAAGTGAACTATCAAAGCCTTGTATTCCAGATATCTACAACGTCTAGGGAGAGTCTTCAACCTCTGTCCTCTTTTTGTTCTGGATCTGAACCATTCAGACCGGTGGAACACCTTGTTGTCCGCAGGAGGTGAAATATTCCAGCTAACAATATTTAGGCAATTCAAATTATCTCTCTCTTTCTCTATCTATGCTTATCTCTTTATTATTTATCATTTATTGCACGGTCCACATGTGTAGTTATGTATCCATCTTATCATATTATACTCGAACCATATAGTCATGTGCTAAAGTAATTCACTCTAGAGGTGATCTACATGAGACTTAATTGCTTTATCCATCTCGAATGACCATGGTTAGTAATACATCACCTAATATCACTGCTTTAACACGTAAAGCATTATACCTCAACAATTGTAGGTCCGCCTCAATGAGTACTCATTCTATGGATGATTGCACGAGGATCACAACTTGATATTACAATCCCATCTCCACATTTGGAGATTCCTCTCATAGGGTGCCATCTATGAGAATCAAAATGACTTGATAGAAACCACAAGTCTACAATCTTGATACAAACCCCAAGACTTCAGTACTAGCATCCACCTCAACACGTGAGGATATAGATATGAATTGATACAAACCACAAGTCCTGACTTGAGACAAACCAAAAGTTTGAGAATGACTCATGATGTTGTACAAACAATAAAAACATGGTCTTGTCTGCACTGCATTGTCTTGTGTCAAGAAAAATGAATATCTCTATCTTATAAATAATCTACAACAAAAAAAATTCTTGTGGCCCGCCATAAGGTATACAAAATGAGTTGTCTTCCACCAGACATGACATTCAACAAGCTGATATCATTAGAGGAGACACATGTCATTGGCTCTGTCGCAGTCATAGTTGTGGCCCATTAATTCAACAACAAACAATTGGATTTTTTATATAAGAGACGGTGAAACAACAAATGAATATGCAACTGTACAACCAATTTTCTTTGTAAAAAAAGACTTCTTCTTTTATTTGAATTTTTTTCCATTGCACATGTTGTTCTTTTCTTCTTCTTCGAAGCAAAATAAGATTACCAACAAAACCTATCTCCATTTATTGTATATGGTTTCCGTAACTGATTCCTTTTTTCTTATTCTTACTCAGTTTTAGGTGAATAAAACCTAAAAGAACTTTTTCCTCCGAGTACAACAACAACTTTCACTTGATGAACCACCTTTTTATCTAATGAAAAACATTGCAATACCAAGTCCTAAAGGAATTCATGTGATGAATACCTCGTAGGCCACATTTATCGATCCTCTAAATGATGAGTTGGCAATTCAAAATTTGATTCCAATCATTAAAGCAAAAGCACATGTCATATATCAACCAATCTGGCTCTATGGACTTTGATTGTTTTTCAAGCTCTAGAAACAAACCATAAAAACTGATAAAGCTAATTAGATTTCATTTGCAATCTTTTTATTGCATTGCTATTATTATGGAATTTTTTGCTTACAACATAAACCATAGCTAAACCTTTTCTCTTATTCCTCGATTTTAAACCAATACATAGTACTTGATTTAACACCACAGAACGTAAACAAAATTATGTTATTGATGACCATATAGCACATAATTTTAACTCCTTTTCTAGGGTCAAAATACCAAACCACTGGCAATCTAAATTAGCTTTTCTCTTTGGTTTCCATTTAAAGGTTAAAAAAATTGCTTATTGCAACTATTCTAGTTCCAATTTCTATTCCTTTAATATGTACACTTCAATACCACTTTAATTATGTTGGTTTCTTCCCATTTCAATTGATACAATGGATTCACTTCTTCCCACATCCTATACAATATGAATATGACCATGAAAATGTCTTTTGACTCTTTTTTCCTACAAAAATCGTTGGACCTATGTTTAATGATAATATCAAGAAAACTATTTGCACCCACATCGTTTCAAATAACACTTTGAAAAATTTCATTTGCAGAGTCGATTTTAGAATTTAGTTTCCATGTTCTTTTTGTGGCATAAACTCTCCATATAATCATATTTCATATAATGTTTTTACTAACTTCCGTCCCACAAATTGTAACAGATATATGGGACACAGAAAAATCAAGAATGCATTTGCACCACCCTTTTAATGTACCTGCATAGAATGTAAATTGCCATGTTTCAAAGTGCAACTTTTTGTTCATTATGTAATCGTGAAACACCAACAACATATGAGCACATTTTACATTGCAAAATTGAAACATAAGAAGGAATCATTAAATGCACACTACGAGGGACACGATTAAAAGAATACTACTTGGCCATTCAGTTGTATCGAATGAGCAATACTGCAAAAGTGTCTCATCAACCATTTTTAATCTTCGCAAACTTAGCCATCAAGGACTCTACACTTTGGAAAAAAACAACATAATCATTGACTTCAACAAATTTTGAGCATAAGGTGTGAATAAATTATCCTTCTCTAAAAAACCTTTCACGTCTTTTCCAATGTTTGGCTTTGCATTTCAAATTTCAAGATGATCTTGCAACATGTTTCTCTTCAACTTCTTTCACAAAAAAATAAGCTGTTGCATTTAATATTTCCTACAACTGAATTGCAACTCCATTGAACTAAAATACAAAAACTAATATCATAAAAATAATGTAAATTCTTATCTGCCTTGACCTAACCGGATTTAATGTTCTTCATAGATTCATGCATAGATCAAATTTGTTTTCTAGGTTCATATTGTAGTCACAATTTCCTTCTCCTTGTTGTGGTATCGATTTATTCCCTGCTAATGCTATAACTATTTTTCGATCTTTTGTTGTTATTCCATAGATATACATCCCTTAACATTTCAACCCTTACTTCTTCTAGTGTTCCTGCCAAAACATACTTCAACTTTTAAGACTGTTAATGATATTTGATTGCAAAATATGATTGACAACAAAAATACTTCATCAACAACATATAGATGCCATCCATCTTCCACATGAAAGCTATTAACATAGTGCAACCTTTATGATAAACTTTTCAACAAACAAAATTGTCTGATTAGAGTAAAAAATAATAGAAAATTGTAATTTCCTTTTCCATCTTGTTTAATATGTCAGTTGTTTAGCAATCTACGACATATGATGTGCATTTACAGGCCAATGAAGATGCAATGAGCGAAGAACATGCAAATGTCACTCCAAAATTTCTTTTTTGTATTGCACCCAGCGGATGAACAAAATTCTTGAACTGCAATGGGTTCTCAACATATTTTCCATATGTAGGCATTCCAAATAACACAAAGATTTTATCAATATCCAACCCCCCCCCAAAATATTTTGTTCAACTCTTACTTGCTTTTAAACATAGCCAAAGAAGAAACAATAAAAGAAAATCTAAGTTGCATCACTACAAGATTTTATTTACCTCGGAAAGACTTTTTATTTGCATTGCTACATTCAAACACTTTTTTAATATTTAAAAAAAAAATGATTGCTTGTGAATGGATACATTATTTGATATTGATACCAAACACTCTAAATTACTTCATTATTTTCCTGTTCTTTGCTTTTTTTCCTCCTAATTCAATAGCACTCAGGGTTTCTTATTTTCAGTTTGCACTAGAAAGTGTCGATTTAGTAGGACACTACAATTTCCTTTCATTATATGTTGAAAAAATATGATTGAATTACTTTCACTGTATATTCAAAATGTTTTATTCTTTTAAATAGAAATACTTGAAGCCCATGGGGTTTAGAGCAATTGGTAATGAGGAATTGTGTTGAAACAAACCCAACCAACAAAACCCAGTCGATAGGGGTTCCGCTTTGTCGACCCTCAAGCCACCACGATCTCCCTGAGCACTGACCCAGACAGGTTTTACCTGTCTAGCAACAACCGCATAGCGGATGAGGTCTCACGCAAGGCAGTTGAGGGAGAGCTATCAAAACTAAGTTTCCGTAGAATGGGAGAGGAAGATGTGAATCTACCTATTTACCCAGCATTGCGTGATATAAACAAATCTGACTACTTATCAGCATTCACAGAAGCATTCATCATTATACTTGGATCGCATAATTCAGTCATAACAGGCATCAACATACTACTGTGCAAAACAGATCTAACAAGATATCATCATTTAAGATAAGAAAACATCGCATCATAGATCCATATTATGGATTCACTTGACATTCATCAGTGGGCCGCAGAAAACAGTAAAAGAATAAAACATAGAAAACACAACGATTCAAATTAACTTCCTCTTGTCATATTACTTCTGCACAAAACAACAGGTTCTTCAAAATAGTTACAATTCACCATGTGCTCTCTAATTGCTCTCTTCCACTCTATTTGACACTTGCAATTCTACTTCTATTTATAGGATTGTGCCTTTACATTCAAGGTCCACTTGGATGAATTCCTAACTAACTCTTAACTGTTTCTACAAAATCATAACCAATATCCACAAAATATGGTCAAAATACAAAAAGGAGACACAAAATATTCAAAAAATTCTATCCTCCGCTTTACATGCCATTCTCCCCTTGCGCGATGTAGTTTTCTCTTGCGCAGCATCCACGATACTGCGTAGCTGTTTTGTTTGAAAACCCCTACTGACAAGCCCCCAACACAATCTTGTGGCTCGCGCTCGAGCCACGTCATTTGGACATGGTGTACTCATTTATTTTCAGCTTAAAGTCTTCGTATTACTGAGTGATCTCCTTTACTTGCACTTGAATTTTCTCAGAAATGTCTTGACTTCCCAACAAATCCTGCTTCAGTGGGTGCTCCACTAGCTTCACGGTCACCTCCCTCTTACCTTCCTATACGACCTGTAGTGCAGCAACAACTTTCATTGACAATTGAGTTTCGATCTCTTGGAACTCGTTGAGCTGTTCATTACGCTTCCGTTGTTGCTCCTAAGCCTTTCCAACTCGTTTCTACAACTCCCTTAACTCTATGGACCACATAATCTGAAAAATTGGTGGCATTGTTCGCAATGCCGTCTTCAGTGTTACCAACTCGCCCTCTGCTTCCTACAACTACTTTGTCAGTTGCTCTAGTTGTTCGTCTTGGACGAAGCTGCCCCAAAATTGATTCGTCGCTTTCGTGATCTTCTTTGCATCTTGTTCCATTTCTTCAAACTGTGCCGCTATCTCCTCAATGGCACCCTTCTGCTCAACAATTTTCTCTAGTGGTGTGTCTGGATACACCAGAGCGTTCAAAATATTATTATCTTGTTTCAACTGCACAATAATTTCCCCAAGCCGCTTTGCTTTCACGACTGCATCCAGGTCTGTGGTGTTTTCATCGGCGTGCTTACAAGCGTCCACAACTATCGCTTCTACTTGCACTCGACTGTTGAAAAGGTGGGCCTTATCGACAATGAGTCGATCTATTTTTTTCTTCAGCTTTATGATCTCGTCAGTAGTCTTTGTCGTTAATTCTTCTTGCGTTTTTTTTCAATGCTTTTATCTCCTGCACTTTTTCTTCCATCAACTTCTCCTTTGCAATCTGTGGTTCATCAACTTCTTTCTACGTCGCCTCTGCTTTCTCCTGTGATCATAGAAATCGATTGGTGATGTCTTTTTATCTATCTGCCAACTCCTAGTTGGCGATGTGTTGCATGTGTACCAATGTCTGCGTGGCAGGGCATTGATATCCAGTGATATGCTCTGCAATTGTTGTAGTGAGGTATTCAATTCCTCGGTTTCAACATCAATCACAGTCGGGGGAATTTGAACATTCCTAGCCTGGAGCTCAGTGCTAATTGAGGTGTTTTCCTGCACAACCATACTCTCTGGTGCTCTTTTTGAAACAATTTCATATACAGAATCTAGTTTGGTTCTTACCTCAGTGAATCCTTCCTGCGCTAATTTCTTCATTTCCTTTTGCGACTGCATTAGTCGCATCATTAACAGCCTTGACAAGCCCATTCAATTGCGCTTCCATTGCGGATACGGTGCTACTACTCGCGCCCTGCTCCATGCGCCTCTTTGTTCTGATTTCCTTGAGGATGTGCTCAACTTCCAGATCATATTTACACTCTCAATACATTTAGGAAAAAACCAATTCTATAGCAACACTAGACAAACAAAAATACCATCAATGAGATCCCATTCGTATGAATTTCTTTCAACAACTAGTTGGAGAATGCCATCTCTAAATTATTGTTCAAGTAAGGTACCATCCTATAATATCAAAGTTTCTTTAGATAACTTATTTTCTTGGTTATTGAATTCCTAATATACATGAGTGAATGAAATAGAACTAAAGGAATCCTTTACCTCTTGGACCATATTCATAATTACTTTGAGGCCTAGTTTCTTATGCAACATTAATGATTTACCTAATTAATCACAATGTTGGAATCTCCAAAATAATTGTATATTTTTTAGAACTTATTATTATTCTCTTAAGTAAGGTGATAGGATCCCAGGGTATATAATTCATGTCGATTATTATATCCCTGACCAACTACATACTTCGTCATAATGTAATGTGTAGAATCAACATAGAGCATTGCCTTGGTCCATAGATACTAGGATTTATTTAACTTTCTCCATGAAAGTAGCCCCATGAACTTCCTTGATTAATATTTGGTCTCTCTAACACCCTAGAAGAAGCTTCTTTAAGAATACTTTTATGATTAACACAAGCTAGTCTCACCTACTGTGCAATCTATACGAATGTGAGGACTGAATCTTGAAACAACATTTGTTTCTTGGACCATAAAATTCCATTTAAAAACATATAAGGGAGAGCCTTATAGGTTGTTATTGTCTTGTTGGTCAACTAATACAATATCTAATCAACTAGAGTTTCCTCATCCTATTTAGTTTTTCCAACGGTAAGTTGTGATACTTGATTCCAAACCTCTCTAGAAAAGGGAAAAGTAAGAAACAAGTGATCCACCAATTCTTCACTACTTTTGCAATGGATACATTTATTTGGACCTACCTAACTCCTCCTTTGGCCATTATCCAAATTCAAGGGCTTATTATCTGGGTCCAACCACAACATGATTCTGGATTTTAAAAGGAAATATAACTTCCAAATAGTTCTCTACCACCATACCCTCTCAACATTACAATCTTCTTCAACTTTGGAAATATACCCTAGCACGGTAGTGGAGTCACCTATAGTCAAAATTTTGGACCATTTAAGCTAATCCTCTTCAATTTTTAATTTTATTGCATTATGCTATAACAATCTAACATAAGTTTCCCATTCTTCTGATTGTTCTCCTTGCTGATTTAGGCTATTTGTTGTTTCCCATCCTTGTGCCTATAGGGTACTACTATTTGGAGAAGTTGCATCTCTTAAGCAATAAATATTTTGTTTGTGTAGTAAATCCAAACAAACTTCAAATAACTTGTAATTTTTAAGAACTCCAATCCATGGGTCCTCTCCAATTATTACTTTGCTACCATTTCCAATTTTCCAAGATGCTCATTTTCCTAAATAGGGGAAAGCATTTACCTAGGCTTCCCATGTTAAATAAGCTCCTTATACTTGTTTCCTTTCCACTCTAAAACATTCCTCCATTTTTAATCCCTCTTAGGTATTTGTATTTCATTACTCTTCCTCAAAGGTCATTATTGTATTCCAACTTCCAAAGGATTTTTGTTGGAAGTGCCAAATTGAAAAGGTAGATATTTTTAACTCCCACTCCCTTGTTTTGTATGGAGTAGCCAATATTTTCCACTTAACCGATGGAATTCCTTCTTGTGTTCTTTTCCCTATACAAATAAATATGAAACATTTCTTTTGAATTTTAAGATTCCGTTAGGAATCTTAGCAATGGTCATCCAGTAAATATGAATGCTCTCTAGGACTACATTAATCATGGCTAATCTTCCTCAATTATATAATTATCTATTACACCAAACATACTATAAAAGCTTCTAACTTGTTATATAACCATACCCAATCTTCAAACCAATACCTAGTTGGTTTTGAATGAAAATCAATATATTTCATCTCATGAATAAAGATCATAAAATTGCATTGAAAACATAGATTCAACTTTCCTTTTTACTTCAACTGGTAGTTCATTGATCAAGATAATGTACTTGTTCATATTAATCACCATTCTTGTGGCTTTGCAATAATTGTCAATTTTGTGTGTGTGTGTGTATGTGTTGGTTTAACAATTAATAATGTGTTTTTCTTTGTAGGTCACAAGTTCAAAACCATTGAAAGATAGTCGCTGTATATCTTCATATGGTAAGTAATCAAATTCCTACATGGCCGAATTCCTTTTCCCACAAATAAAAAATGTACTACATCATTTAACTTATGTCTAAGTGGTAACCTTAAACTAAATCAAAGAAATATTAAGTGTTTTGCATTATGAATCAAATAAATTCTCTGATATGTTTATTTTCCCTATTTTATAATTAATAAAGAAGCATAATACTTCAAAAATGAAATCAAATTAAAAAAATATGGACAGATACTAAAGGTATGAAACAGAATCTCCTTTTATTTTTTAACAAATTCCAATCAAGTTTTCGTCAAAGATTGGCAATATGCTTGATAAATCCTCAATGTTTGAGGATAATTGTTTGTATGTGTATTTTGCATTATGAATAAAATAAAAGGATTCGTAATATGCTTGATAAATTTGTTGGAGGAGAATTTTTTGTATGTGTATTTTGTATCATGAATAAAATAAATATTTTTCACAATATTTTGATATGTATATATTTTTATGTTTTATAATTAATAAAAAAATAAAACTTATAACAATGAAATAAAATTCAAGAAAACAAGAGCAAATAATAAAGATATGGAACCAAATCTTCTTAGTTTTTTTAACAAATTATAAATAAATCTACATCAAAGATCATAATTATGATAGATAAATCTTCAAAGTTTGAAGAGAAAGACTAGTTTTACTTGATTATATCTTGATGTTTACGAGAATGCACAAACATAGAGAGATCCAAATTTTTTGAGATGCATGAATGAAGGCCTTGGGTATCATTTCAAATTTCATAAGAGAGACCATCATCAAACTCTTCATAATTAGGAATAATTTGCATATAAGCCTAGTGGGTTGGCTTAATTGGTTCAAATGGTCTGTTTAAAGGAAAAGTTTATCATGAGGTATCTATTGATATTTAAATTTGATTGAGGTATGTTAGGTTACCAATTATAACCGTGGCTAGAAAAAGTTGCATTCCATCCAAATATTATGAAGAAGAAGGAGAAGCCTCATAAAATTTTCATTGGAAAAAGAAAGAAAGATTTATATATCTTAAAAAGTATTAAAATTATTATACCTTAATAAATAAAAAATCATTCTTAATATTCTACTCTGAAAAGAATTTTTGGTCCTTGAACACTACTAACTCAAATGGAATTAAAATAAAAAACTAAGGATATCATTGCATACATGACACACTTTCATGTTTAGTTTCACCCCCACTTCTTATTTTTTACTGAGTTGGAAAACAATTATCATTTTAGAGTACTTTTGAAATGATAATAACTAAATACAATTTTTGGTCCTTGAACACTACTAACTCAAATGGAATTAAAATAAAAAACTAAGGATATCATTGCATACATGACACACTTTCATGTTTAGTTTCACCCCCACTTCTTATTTTTTACTGAGTTGGAAAACAATTATCATTTTAGAGTACTTTTGAAATGATAATAACTAAATATAGAGTGAAACCTTTTAAAAGAATATGAAAGAACTCCTAATTAAGATTCTAAGTTTAATGTAAGGTCCATCGCCTAGATTTCATTATGACGCTAAACTAAAAATATATGAAAATCAACATTAAGTTTAAGCTTATGGAAATTATATCCTATATTTTAGTATTAGAAATATATATACTTTAATATTAGAAATAAATGTTTTTAATGTTTTTTCCTTGAAAAAAAAATACAATTTATATATTAATATTAAACTACATTGTACATAGATGTTGATATCTTTCTATCATCAAAGACCTAGTCCAAACAATGTTGGGTTAGGTCCTTCATCGTTACAAAACTTTACTCAAAAAGTTGTCTATAGTCATCTACAAGATTCATACAAAAAAAGTTATCATAAAGATATCTATGAGCTACCCGTAAAGAGATATGTTCAAAAATTTTCTACCCGAAGAAAGGACTAGGATAAAAACTGTCATTGTTTCATTGTCCTCCCATCTATGCCAGATACCTCTTCCCACCTGTATGTTAATCTTCGACAATTGATGTAGCTGAGTGTTTCTTTATCTGTATATATGCTCAAAAGAGACAATCTAAAAAAATACCACCAGTCTGACAATCTCATCATAAATGGGATTTATTAGAATATTATTTGGAGGTCTCTTCTTCTTGAACCAATCAATGACTAGCTTAAAGTCCCCAAAAAATTGTAACTGCTGAAATCATTTTGAAAAAGTCAGATATATTGATAGGTTAAGGGCCATCAAATCATATTTTTTATTTGTACTTAGCCCCACTTGCAAACTTTATCCAATGTTGATATGATAGAAAAAGAATACCTCTAACACCACCCATCACTGGATTACCCTGAGTAGCACCATCAAAAAATAACCATGGGATAGATCTATCTATCTGATCTTCCATAATGATTCTAAATTTATTGAGATTAATATCTTGTGGGAAATGATTGAGGATAGCTAATTTTTTTGAAGCAAAAACAACCAAAGGAATCCATATATTTTGGAAAATCACCTTCTTTCTAGAGAGACAAAGTCCCAAGGTGAAAATACTTGGTAATGCCAAATGACCCTTGTAGGCCATGTTATTGAACCAAGCCTCTAGAGCTTAATCAAGTGAAGGGCCATCCCAATTGAAAGGAATTCCACAAACTTGTGATGCATGATCCCACATCAATTTAATGAAAGAGAGATAGATAAAAATATGCTCAACACTCTCTTCATTAAATTTACATAATGGACATTAGCTAGGGCCACTCCAGAATTTTATAAGCATAAGATCCCATACTGGAATCTTGTTTGACAGGGAAAGCCATAAAAAAATATTACTCTTAAGAGGAATTTTTTACCTCCATTGATATGGGTGCCTAGGCGCACGATGGGGAAAATAGTTTGACTAAATGAATCGAGTAGTGTTACGATGGAAGCATATTAAGAATAAGCAAAAAAAGAAATACACTACACAGAAAAGATACACATAGACAAAATGCAAGAATTCAAACCAATCTCTGTTACTTCATTACTCTGATATTATGCTCCATACTCTTCTTGTATATTACAGTAGTGTACATGTTTATATAGAGTGTCGAGAACTCTTGGGTGTCTACTCGTTACGTTCAGTTACAAAGAAGTTGGAATGATTCAGAAGTTCAACCGTTACAGACGACTAGAAGACATAGGAACAATCTGTCGCAATCGTGTCAATATGCTGGTGTCGACGATGCATGTCGAGGTGATAAAAATTTCAAGGTTGTTTCAAGGTTTGGACTTATCGAAGTCGATGCTGAACCTGTCAAAGTCGAAAATCAATGCCAACTGCTGGGTGGATCGTTCCTCCTTATTTATGAAATAATGGTCCCCATTGTTTGCTCGTTCATATGAGGAAATGTGTTGGTGAGTTTAGTAGCAGAGTACCACTTTCCTTGTGCTGGGAGTTATCCGACTTTAGCTACCTAAAACAAGGGGATTGCGCTCATCCTTGCATGGCGTATGTGTCATCCCATGATGGTGTCAGAAGAAAGAGGATCCTGAACATCTGGATGGATGTATTTGGGTTATGTTTTCTCCAAGTCGTTATGTTCCAACAGTGGTGCATGGTATACTCGAAGTAGATAGACATTAAATACTTGATGCAAACCCAAGCATGAAGGAATGCCAAGCTGGAATTTGTTTTCTCCAATCTTCTTAAGGATATTGTATGAACCATATCACAAATGCTTCAGCTTTCTGTATGAACCAACGAAGCATTCCTTCTTTAGATGCAACTAGACTTGATCCCTAATTTGAAATGAATAAGGAGTACAATTCTTATTGTGTCGGGCCTTATCTTTCACATTAGCTCATTGTAACATTTCATGTGTTTGTTTCTAGATGTTGTAGATTTGGTCTTGAAACTTCCATGCTTTTTCAAATTCTTGTCGGTCAGAGTCGATGTCATTTAGATGTGTCGATGAATTGATCAAGTCAATGGGTGTTGAGGGTTGAAATCCATAACAGATCTTGAATGGACTCTTGCCTGTAGAGATGTGTTGAGCATGACTATAGCAGTGATGTATGTATGGAAGAATTTGATCCCATGTTTGACGATGCTTGTGGTTGTACATGTGAAGCAATTGTACTACTAAGCGATTCACAAATTTCGTTTGTCTGAGGATGGAAAGTTGTTGGCAAAGAGAGTCGCATGTCGATCTGTTGCTAGAGAGTCTTTCAAAGGATGCTGACAAATCAAGAATCTCTGACAAAAATGATGGGCATTGGAAGGCCATAATGTTTCCAAACATGTTTGAAGAAGATCCGAGGAGTCTATTGTGTTGTCATAGTCTTCTTTCATGGAATTAGAATAACCATCTTGGAAAATCTGTCGACTACTAATAATATCACATCATACAAATGTTTGGTAGTAGGATATCTCATCAAGTAGTCCATAGAAATAGATTCCCATGGTCAACTAGGAACCAACGAAGGCTTGTACAATCATTGTCGTCGATTCAAGGATTTAGAAATGACACAAACCACACATGATCAAATGTACCTATTGGCGTCAGATTTAAGTGAAGGCCAATAAAAATACTTTTGGAGGATGGCAAGGGTCTTTGATACTCAAAATTTTACTGCAATATTCCTACAGTGTGCGCCCCAAATGAGCTTTTATCGGTACTCACCTATTGGTACACAAATCTATCCAATCTTGTATAGCAAGGTATATTTTAGGAAGTAGTTGGTAGTGGACGATGGGTCGATTTGAAGCTGTCAATAAATTGTAGAAAGTCACACTCTACTGAATACAATTGAGGCCAAATAGTGGTGTCATAGCCCTGCATATTCATCACTGTGAAAAGTAGAGTAATGGCTGGTCGACTAAGAAAATAGACCGTGGCATTGGATTTACCTTTCTAGTGCTTAGTTACCAACTGAAATTATTGTAGGTAACTGATCCAATTGAGTTGTCTATTTGTTTGTAACTTCAACTAGGACATAGCGAACTGTAAGGGATTATGGTCAGTAAGGATGACCGTTTCCTTCCCAAGGATGTAATGTCTCCATTGCTTAAGGGCTTATAGAATGGCATATAGTTCCTTTTCATACGTCGAATACCTTTTGACGGTGTCATTGAAAGTTTCAGAATGAAAAGTGACTAGGTGGCTAGATTGAGTGATCACTACACCCAAAGCATAGTCCGATGCATCCATCTCAATCTCAAAAGGCTGATGCAAATTGGGTAACACAAGTATTGGTGTAGTAAAAATCCTGTGTTTGATCTGCTTAAAATATCGTTGTTGTGTCAATATCCATGTGAAGACAGTTTTCCCATTTCTCTTAGTCAACTGATTCAAAGGATAGGCAATTTGACTGAAGCAGAGTATGAATTGTCGATAAAAATTATCCAAACTAGGAAAACCTCTTAGTTCATCAATGTTTTGAGGAATGGGCCAATATTTGAGGATTTTTACTTTGTCTGGGTCAACGTGAATTCCTGTAGAGTCGATTACATACCCCAAATATTTGATGATGTTCATCGCAAATGAGCATTTGTCCATGTTAAAAAAGAGTGGATGTTGTCGAAGAGTGTCGACAACTTGTCGGAGTCATTGAAGAGTGTCGACAACTTGTTGGAGTTGTCAAACATGTTCTTCCCATGATCGACTGAAAATCAAGATATAGTCTAGGTAGACAATGAACACTTGCTGATGAAAAGTCGAAGAATGCCATCCATATATCGCATAAAGGTCACAGGTGCATTGGTTAGGCTGAAAGGAATGACTGACCATTCAAACAATCCTTCCTTGGTTTTGAAAGCAGTTTTCCATACATCAGTGGGCTTGATCAGAATATGATGATATCCTAAATTGACTTCGAGCTTAGTAAATAACTTAGCACCTTTCAGTCAGTCGATGAGTTCGTCTATCCTTGGAAGAGGTATCTATTCTTTACCAAAATTTTGTTGAGAGCCCGATAGTTGATGCACATGTGCCAAGTCCCATATTTCTTTAGTACAAGGATGAATAGACTTCCACAAGGAGAGGAGATGCGTAGTATGTGACCTTTATTGATCAAATCATGAATATGTCTGTGAATATCTTCATTCTTAACAATGGATCTTCTATAAACAGATGTGTTAGGTAATGAAGAACTAGGAACAAGTTCAATGGAGTGTTTTACCTGGAAATGTAGAGCTACTCCGTTTGGCTCTTGAAATATGTTATGGTATTCCTCAATAATATTGTCGATCTGTTTCTATTGTCGGGATATGCATTGGTTGATGATTCGACTAGTTGTTGTAGTCTTCCTGGAATGTTGAGGCTTAATCATGATCAATTCAAATTTCTAAGCATGGTTGATAAGATTCTTTGTATGTTTGGCAGATACCATCACAACCGTTGATGTAGGTCATCGCTCTAGTACGATGTACCATTGGTTCTATACTTTGACAATCACCTTCTGAGGCAAAGACTGATAAATTCAATGTCAATCCCATAAGTAAGGATTCCCAAACATGGAGTCATCTATAGAAAGTGGTACCACATCACAGAGTAATTCATCTTCAAAAGGATTAATGAAGTAGATGAGTCTTCATTGTCGGGTGATTCTTATTTCTTGTCCATCCTTCCTATAATAGATGTTATAAGGCTAAGGATGTGGAGTGGTGACAAGACCAAGTTTCTTTACGATATATTCTGAAACGAAGTTCTTCTGGCTACCATTATCCACAATAAAATGCAATGGATTGTTTTGAACCCATATCTGTGTATCGAACATGTGCTCTCATTCCTCCTCATCGACGATAGTTGAGGCTATCAGAGTGGTCAAGGTCAATGTCAAAAGGTTTGATGCTTCTTGGTGCGATTCTACCATGGTTTTGTCATACAAGTCGGAGGTCAAATTTTTTTCTAAAAAATGTCTTCCAAGCCTTGCATTTGAACATATCATGCCATGATGAATTGTGATAATCACACCATTTCCCTATAGGGGGTTGTTTGCTATGTTCCCTTTTGTCTTTCTGAGAGCGATTCTTTCCATGGTTAGGATTTGGAGGGGTTGGATGAGAAGGGTGTCTTGACTTGTCGGAGTAGGCTGGTGACTTCTTGTTGGATGTTTGACCTGTAGGCTTGGTTGTGAAATGTGCTTTTCCTTTCCGTTTAGCTTCAAGCTTGCTGACATAGTGGAATGCATTCACAAGCATAATAATAGTCAGAAAATCCATCTCTTTCTGAATGTACGAGGAAAATCTGTTGACATACTTCAAAACAAGCAATTTCTCTTCTTCTTGGACACCAAGTCTCACCATGAGTCTATAGAACTCGTTGGTGTAACTTTGCACAAAATGGTCTTTCCATTTCCCTAGATTCTCCCACTTCTTATATTATTGTTCAATGTATTTGGGCAGGTAGAAATCCTTCTAGATGTACTCGACAAATTTCTCCCACGTATGTATGGGGTCTCCTTCTTTCTCCATCTTTGTTGATAGGTTCTCCCACCAGCAGTGCACATAAGTTGACATCTTTAAGGATGCAATGGTGATATTTTTGGATTCTGAGAATTGATTGACAGAGTAATATGATTACAGTTATTGTACCCAATTGTCTATGGATTTCACGTGAATATTGCCTTCTAGATTTGGTATGTCAATTTTCATTTTGACTTTGAATGAACCGATTTTGTCAGAGTTGGATCTCGTCAAGGATCCTCCCGATGTCGAGGAAAATTGTGTGAGAACCTCATTG
The DNA here is from genome assembly GCA_001517045.1 of Pseudotsuga menziesii. Taxonomy (NCBI): domain Eukaryota; kingdom Viridiplantae; phylum Streptophyta; class Pinopsida; order Pinales; family Pinaceae; genus Pseudotsuga; species Pseudotsuga menziesii. The sequence goes on along the minus strand of LPNX010511173.1, from coordinate 1,076,636 downwards.
AACTGGGCAAAAATTTTGGTTCGTTGTTGAGCCAATGCTTTCTTTACGAGATACTCTATCTCATTAGTTGCAAGTCTATTGTCAGTTTCTTTGGCCATCTTTGATCTAGCATTGCGAGTAGATAGATACTCTGAAGTTGAACGTAGTGTCTTCTTGGATTGCTAAGTTTGTGAGTGTGTTTGAAAATGCATATGTCAGGTCAATTCAATAGAAGCATATACACACAACTTAAGCACGAACAAGCTAGATGCAATCTCTGATCAGGATTATGACAAGCTCTAATACCAATGATCTGAGTTCCCAGGCGCATGATGGGGACAACAATTCGAATGAATGAATCATATTAAGAATAAGAAAAGAAAAGAAGGAAACAAAGAAAACATACATACAGAAAAAATTAAATAATTTGAAACAATCTATGTTACTTCATTACTGTGATATTATGCTCCATATTCTACTTGTATATTACAATAGTGTACTGTTGATGGCCCGGCTTGGTAGGCAGCTGGAAAATCTACAAGGAAGTCAACAAAAGGAAATAGTCCAACCAGAAAGGCTTCGAATCAATCCCACATGGAGACGATTCTATCCCTGAGTTGTTTGGGATGACTAAATACTATGGATACGAGGCCTCCGGTGGCACAAATGGTTTTCAGATCAATAAGATCTTCTCTTATGACAAGTGAGAAAATATTCAAAGTAACTGATTCCTTGGCTATATGTTTAAGGAAAATTAAACAAAGTGTATGACAGATTTACGATAGGACAATTGTAAGATATAAAAGTTAAGAAGAAACTAATTACTCAACGTGCAGACATGTAAAGCAAGATCAATCTCTTTAACCAATCTCAAATAAGTCTAAACAAATAAAATTGCTAAGGTTTATCCAAAATGTAATAGATCTACAACATGTCCAAGAGGTAATACTAACTAACAAATCTGTATCAAGGATCAATAACTAATCATCAGCTGTGAAATAGAACATGTGAATCAAATAAAAACATTCATTTAATGCACATTCAATGTGTCAATATCGTAAGGAAAAATCAATATGTGAACCAACACATCAGCAACTAAACAACCAATAATCAGTATGCCAGATAGATGGAAGAAAGACTAAAATTCATTAAAGACATTTGATGAATAACCATAGAACATAGCATAAAATGACAGTGTAATTTTATTCACTTGCAAATAATTGCAAAGTACAAAAGCACAAGCTTTCCTGTAATGTTCTTGGTAGTCTGTTTTTCTGTATAGCTCCTAGGCTTAATCTCCTTAGTTCCCCCCTTACTTGGGAAATCCCCTCCCTTTAAATAATATGACAAAATTTACAAAAAAAGGAAATTTCCCAAGATGTGGGATTACAAAATAATTTAGTTTCAAGGTTTTCCAAGGGAAGAACGCCACTTGGCATCTAGGTCCATTAGATCGTCTATGTCCTGATATTTGGCATTTTCTAGGTGTACTTCTGTTATGCAGATTTGGGATGCAATCTCCCTCTTTTTACCTTGTTCCACTCTTTGAGGTACACCTGCATTCTAACCATCACAACATGGGCCATCTCAATCCATCTCGTGATCTCCTGCATAGTAAGCTGAGTGATCTCCTGGATCTGCTCCTTGGTTGTAGCGAAATTTCTTTTGATTTATTATAATTTTAGCTTTGGCAGAAGTGCCTGATCAATCGGATCTAAAGATGGTATGTCCAGAAAACTAAGCAAAGTCTCAGCAGCAAACCACCTTCATTTGCATGCCATCTGTCCATCCTTGATGATGGAATCCACTGGATCGTAGATGCCTTCCCAGGTCTCAATCGTGACCTCGGTCTTCTTTGGAAATTTTATTAAGTCCAAAACACAATACTTACAGTTTAAAATCCCCATAAGAAGATTATGGCTTCAAAAGCCAATTAAAAGATAATAGGGCTCCCATTTTAATAGATTAAAATGGGATATGTTGTTGTCAGCAACATGTACATGTTTATATAGAGTGGTAAGAATGCTTGGGTGTCTACCTGTTATGTTTAGTTACAAAGAACTTGGAACGGTTCGGAATCAATCGTTATAAACGACTGGAAGACATAGGGATAATCTGTCGTAGTCGTGTCAAGATGTCGGTGTCAACGATGCATGTCGAGGTGATAAACCTATCGAGGTTCAGACTTGTGGAAGTCGATGTTGAACCTGTTGAAGTCGAAAATCAATGCCAACTACTTGGTGGATCATCCATATAGCTATATTCCACTAGAATAAATTTGGATGGTCCTTTCCTTCACGGATGACGAGGTAATGAATGTCGGGGGAGTAAGACCCACCTTCCTGGTTCCTTGACCAAATAAGTGCATCCTCATAGCGTTTTAATCTTATATGAGTATATTAGAAATCCTTGATATACCCATTCCATGAAACCTTATCCCCCTCTGCCACAATATTCATATCTTCTGCATTAAGCCCTTCTTGAGCCAAGAAAATTGTATTTGTTGGATCACTAATATACTCCATAGAATTAAAACCTTGTTCTCTCATATCTTATACCAAATCAACTAGGATCTTTTGATCCCCTCCACACCCTCTCCAAGGATTCTGTCCCACTCTAACTATTATTCCATCTCCTATGTTCCATTCCAACTAGACACCAATTGATAGAAAATCCATTAATGGAGATTTCCACATAATAAAGACATTTATAAAGGAATTTTCTCTGCTTATAAACGATTCCTCCACTAATCAAGGGGCTATATATTTATGGTAAACAACTGACACCCATAATCCTTCACATTTCAGGACTCTCTAGATCCATTTGTATCTAATGCTTTTGCAATACAATAATGGTTCTTTAAACCCCATCCACCTATGTCCTTTGGCTTGCAGTTTTATTCCATGCAACCCAGTGTAAAAAGAAACCCTCCTTACACCCCTTCCATAGAAAATTGTAGCTAAGCTTCCTGATTGGGCTTTCTTAAGAACCGTGTTAGTAATTTTACGGTAAATGTTTCAAAAGCATTGAGTCATAAATTTTAAGGTTGACATTTTAGAAGCACAATGTTAGCATTTTTAAGGCCAAAGTTTAGAACTGGGTCATTGATCTTTACATTGTTTATATTTCCTTTGTCCTGATGATGAACCGTGTCTCCCTGGTCTAAAACGTCAACCTTAAAATTTCTAACACGGTGTTTCTGAAAGCTTAGTGAAAAAACCAACCACACTGTGAAAGTATTCAACAATAGAGAAGCTTCCTCATTTGGTCCAAAGTTCCAATAGAGCATATGCCAAATACAATCAATTCATAGGTATACTTCCAAAATCGATTTCACCAAAATCAGTCATCCCACTCTACTAAGCCATTTTTTGCAACATAACTGATATATTTTTTCAATCTTACCGATCAACCAAGCCCAATCCCTTATCTGATAGGCATTTGGATTTAAGAAAAATCCTAAATATTGCGACCCATCCTCAATGTTTGCTAGAGCGAAAGCTAATTGCTCACAAATTCAGTCAATATCCTCTTGTTCTATATTGAGAAAGGAAACCTATGATTTTATTATATTATAACTCATACATGTAGCATCTGCAAACAATTTCAGAAAACCTTGAAGCTGGACAACTTCCCTCCGAGATCCATTATAAAAGGTCATAATGTCATCAATGTAAAATAAAAGTGTAACATAAATAGGACCACCTAAAAAAATTTCCTTTGAATAAACCACTATGTTTAGCATTTAAAATAATTCTACTCAAAATTTTAAGCACCAAAATGAACAAGAAGGGAGCCAAATGACAACCTTGTTGAAGGTCCCCTGAAAAGAGGATATGTTGAATTGTTTATAAAAAAAACAAAAGAGACAAAAGAAACACATGTTATGACCCACTTCACAAACTGTAAATCAAAACCAACTTGAAGCAACACTAATGTCAAGTAGAGACAATTGACTCTGTCATATAACTTTGATAGATCTACTTCACAATCATAACAGGTGAGTGCTTCACCTTGATATAATACATAAATTCTTGTGTTATGCCAATGGCATCGTGGATTTGTCTACTAACTAGAAAGGAAAATTGTTCCTGAGATATAGAAGAAGACATAATCCCGTTGATCCTTCTAGTTGTGATCTTTGCAATCGGATTATAAATACAATTGCACAAGGAAATAGGCCTGTAGTCCTCCACGTGGTCTACTTTATCATATTTAGGAATAAGGGTGATAAAATTTGAATTAAAGGCTGCTAGGACTATGCCATTCACTCTTGATTCTTCAATTAATTTGATAATATCAATTTTAAAAATGTCCATGAAGGTTGCAAAAAACCCGCTAGACTAGCCATTGGGACCTGGTTTTTTTTCCTCTTCATTTTAAATACTATGAAAAACGTCCTTTAACTCAAGAGAAACTAGCTCCATAAGATCATTATTTTGTTTCTCATTAACAAAGGATGGGTAAAGAGTAGTTACTCCCATCATTTATGCTACAGAGCTCTAACATCTTCCTGAAATAGACAGCTGAAATGATTAACACACTAGATTTCTGAATCTTGAAACATTAATGTGAGGCCTAAAATATCCTTATTAATAATGACATTTAAATGGTCAACCAAGATTCATAAACTTAAAGGTCCAAGCACAATATATACGGAATTAGAGCCGATTCAGTGCAAACTAACTAATGTAATGATTTATAAAAAAAAAATGATATCCATATGCTTTCAAATCAAAGTCAAAACTAGTACGAGAAATTAATAAACCATTTTGTGAAATTATGATAATTTCAAAGAAAAAAATTTACTAGAAAAACACACTTTAAATGCAATTTATGATATATTGTTTTATAAACAAATCTTGTCAAACAATAAACAAACTAAAAATATGCTATCTGAAGAAGCTATGAAATCTGTGTTTATCTATTGTAAAATAAAAAACTATGTTACCAATACGCCAATGAAATTAATATAAAATGAATTTTAATTAACAAACTAATGATAGATGCTAAAGCAAAATAAGATTTAATTCAAACTTTATACACCCTAAGATCTATGATCACTTAAAAAGTTTAATTAAACTTATGAAAAATAATTAAGCCAAAATGAATTTTAATTAACAAACTATGTTAACAACACACCAATCAAATTAATATAAAATGGATTTTAATTAACAAACTAATGCTAGATGCTAAGACAAAATAATATTTAAATCAAACTTTATACACCCTAAGATATATAATCACTTAAAAAGTTTAATTAAACTTATGAAAAATAATCAAGCCAAACTTATCTATATAAATCAACCAAACTTTATATGTAATTTCAATTTATAAAAATCCTAAATCTTTGTTATAGAGTAAAATTATTAATGAGTCTTCGGATAGAAATGTAAGTTCAAAACTCTTTATGTTCCTTCGAGAGATCAAAACACAGTAAACTTGAAATAAACAAAAATAAACTAGGCTAACACAAACTGTTAAGTGAAGACTTTTTACTCATGCGAAATAGAGTTTACTTTGGTCAATAAAAACTTACAAACAAAGCAGAGTCTACCTTTAATTTTTGATCTAAACTCTAATCTATTTCAAGTGACAAATGAAAATTAAAACTATATATACTCCTGTAGATTCATCATACACACAGGTCTTAAATTAATCAAATCCCTTCTATTTTTTTTCTAACAATTTAAAAAAACTAAATGATATTTACAAAGCTTCCACATGCATGATCTATCTATGATCTATCTATCTACCAAATAAGAATTTAGTCTATCCTAGATTAACATGCAAATCAAAATATTTATGGCTACTAAACAAAAGCTATAAACAAAAGCTATATATGAACAGAGGAAGTGTTTTTTTAAACTCTCAATGCAAAATCTTATTCCAATCCACACGCTACCCAATCTACTTTAGAATTTCAACACAAAATCCTTTTTGTCTAATTGTCTAAGTGCAGAGAATTATATTTACACAAGTTTACAACAATAGTTTAAAACAATTACGAACACATATATATAAAACTACACAAATTAGATAAATTAAAATTCTTCCTTAACTTTTACACTCTAAAAATGGGTTTTGCAGCTCCAGAGATTTGATCCCTCTGGGTACTTAATAAATCCCCCTTTTAAGATGGATCTAAGCTGGTAGTATTACAAGCTCAAGATATAAAATAATCTCAAAATGTAGACTATCCAACTAGTTTCATTGCCTGGAGCATTATACAACCAAGTAGGGGGAGATGTGTAACTCATTCAGTGCTCATCCTAGAGCTGACACATGTACTTTTAAAAAAATAAAAAAAATATTATAAAAAATAACATGTCCACTCAAATAAGTTTAAAACATTTACAACCACATATCTATATATAACTACACAAATTAGATAAATTAAAATACTTCATGAACTTTTACACTCTAAAAATGAGTTTTACAACTCAAAATATTTGATCCCTCTAGATGCTTGATCCTATAGATCCCCTTTTAAAATAGATCTATGCTAGTAGTATTACAAGCTCAAGAGCTAAAATAATCTAAAAAAGGTAGACTATCCAACTTATTTTACCCTTGAATACTAGTATCCATTTATATAACTAAAAAAGAATAACATAATCTAAGAGAAATAGGCACAGTACCCTAAACATAGAGCGTGACTGCCATCTCATGAACAGGATGGCATCAAACTTCAATATGCCTCCCTTCTAGAAGAGACAATTCATTAATATGATTTAGCAGTTCATTAATATTTCTTTCAAACCGTTGAGAATGGCAAAAAATACATAGCATATCGCAGAGTATTAAACGCTGCCGTAGCAGCTTTGTGGATCATTGGATCTCAACCGGTTAAGATACACTCGCTGTGGCAGGCTGCATGCTGTGTATTTTTCGCAGTTGAGAATTTGAGAAAACTGCCTTAAAATCGCTGAATAGGGCCATTCTAGAAGTGGGTTTTGAATGGATTTGCAAGGTTCTTCATTGTTGGTTAAAAAAATCACCCTCGGAATCAGCTTCCTGGGGAATAACGTGAACTAATAGGAACTGCCATTCTGGCATAAGAAGTAGATGAAAGAATGGATTTTGACCATCATGGTGGCAAGGTCAACGAGCAAAGACTGGAGGCCAATGTATGAGTTAACACAAGAAGACAAATATCCCAAAAATAGTTCTAAGCATCACGTCCAAATCATTGGTGCATGCATGCCACGTCGAAGCTGGAGAATCCAAGCTCCATATCCACGTAAGCAATGCAAATATCTAGTACAAGTGCAAATACTGAACCTACAAATCACCACCACAATCATAATAAGATCAAGGTGACAAAGTGTATTATGCCAGTTCTCACTTAAAATAAATTTACATCATTAATCCTAGAAAATAACATCAAATAAGAGGTTTTTACGTTGATTGCTTATGCAATTTCGATATGATATTTTGTGTGCTTGAAACTGTGATTTGGATAATAATAGGCACTACACAACGATATGATATTTTGTGTGCTTGAAACTGTGATTTGGATAATAATAAGCACTACACAATAAAGATAAAGATAGTAGGTAGAATAGTAATTAATCTAAGCTTTATACAATCAAATATGAACAAAATAGTGAATAATCAATTATCATCATTTTTATTCTCATCCTCAAGCTGTCAAATAGAGTTAACATTCTTCATGTAATTGAGAAAATTATGGAAGTATTTTTGTATGATCATGTCCATTTTTTTAACTATAAAGCTTATCTTTTGAGTCTCTAGACAATCTCATTTTATTCATTTTTTTAGAACTTAGGTCCATAGTCATCTTCTATTTTGAGGACCTACATTCTTCCAAATGAGTGGAATTGAAGGATTCTAGATTAGATTCAACATTTCTTGGGTCGATTTCCAAAACTTTCTCTCTCTATTTGTAGCCCATTTGATCACTTATGATTTGATAAACTTGAGATTTTGTAAGAATTGGATAGTAGTCGATTCCCTTATGTTTCCATCAAAGGGAACCCACAAATTCTTAACCATCTATTTGAAGTCCTCATCCTCAATCCAAATCAAGCAAAGCTTGAAGGTGTTAGGGGGATTTAGATGGCCCATGGCCACTTCCAATAATATAGGAAAATGATCAAAATCTCCCCCCTAACAACCCATTGTTTAATACTTGAATCCACATGTAGGTTTTCATTATTAATTAAAAATATATCAAGTGTTTTAGCAATACTCTCATCCATTGCTCTCATATTCCTCCATGTGGGCCTAATTCTTAAGGGAAGAATGTCATATAAAGAATTTTGTTCCAATCTCCTGATAAAAAAATAAGATAGAGTATCTCTCTACACATTAATACCTCTGATTTCTACTTCTCCCAGGGTGAAATTCAAATTCCCCCTAAGAATGAACCAATCTTGTGAGAGTAAACAAGAATGAAATTATAACTTCTCCCAATAAGCTGCCTTGTTTTGATATGGGTCATAAATGTTGATGAAAGTAAAAGCTTCACCAAATTCTGTAGAAAAGAGAGAATTATCAATACCTGCAACCACAACCCAATAATTAGTGCACAGGAAAACCGTATTTATCCATCCGGTAATAATCCCACATGATCTACCTTGAGCATCCATACATACAAAGTCGCAACCAAGAAAAAGAGATTTTAAATCACTCAAAATAACATCATCTCATGCTATCATTTCTTGTAGAAAAATAATTTGGGGTTTATGTAGATCCACCAGTATTTTGAGGCCTAACTTCTTTGAGGGAAACCCCAACCCTTTATAGTTGTAGGATAACACAATCATCGAGGAAATACTAGTATGGGAAAACTTGATATAAGCTTCCCTTTGATAGTTTTCTTCCTCCTCACCCTAACATCATGAAAAATGTGTTCCCTCACAAAAGAAAGTGCTAATATTCGACCCCTTAATATAGAAGACAACAAAGAAGAAGTCTAATAAATTCCACCACCTGCATTAGACATCAAACTAGGATTGATAGTTTGACAATGCCTTAAAAATTACCTGGATCCCCCAGGCATTTCATGCAGGTCAGGGTCACTCTCCTCTAACAAAGATACCACATAATGGGTTGAATAACCAATATGTCAATACCTTAGGATCAACATCCATAACTCCCTGATCAACATATGCCTCATAGAAGGCCACATCAAGATTAGAAATATTCACTAAAGAGCCGAATATAGCAGGATCCAAAACATCAGAACTATCCTCCTTAACCCAAAAATATTAACTTCAGGGGGAACTATCTTGCCAGTCAGGGATGGCCATTACCACCCTTCAATAAGAAAGAAACCCCCAACATATACGGTTCATCCCAGATAAGAGAATCTTAATCCTTAACTAAAAAATAATACACCTCCCTCGAACTTTCTCCTTCTAAAATAGACGAGAAGATAGGTTGAGGCTTCCAAAGGGAGGGACCTTCAACTCCACCGAAATGAGGAAGGACCTACCCCTTAGACTAAATGCAAACAACACCCTCTGATAGAGACTTTGAAAAGAGCTATCTCGCCACCAGTCGGGAGAATCCTTACAAAAGGGGCCATGGTGCACACTCCACATCCCCCAAAATACATAAAAACCAAAGCCAAAAGGGTCTAGTGTCACCCCATAAAAGGTAGGGTCACCAAATCTCCCCTTTTTATTAAAAACCTCAACTGCATAATAATAATAAAAAATCATGTATAGATGTAGAACTAAAAATACTACAGGTTGATAATAGATCCAAACTGGATCTAGAATGATTCATAGAGATAGGAATCGTTCTCTTACCCAGAGTTGAATATGAGGTCTCCAAAACATCACCGAGGATAGATTCACCATAATCCATTGAAACCGCTACTGGGATTATGGTCTCCTCAACCACCGAACCATAAACCACTGGATCACTTCTATCAGTGAAACGAGGAATTTTGATTGATATTTTTTGAGAAACAAGATCACTAACAACTATCACAGCCTCTTCCTCCAAAATTAAAGAGGGGAATGAACTCCAAAGGAGAGGGCCCTCTTGAGAATCCATATATTGGCACTTCGAACCAGGAGAATAACGCTTCCTCAACAAAGAACCATCAAAATGCACCTTTTAGATATCTTTCTAGAAAAAATACTTGAAGGGGAGGTGACAATCCCTTTCCATATACCCATGTACATGGAAATGATTACACTAAAATATGATACCTGAGAAATCTAGCACTTGAATGAAGGAATATTTCCCATAAAAAATGAACATTTTCACATATAACCCATCACAAATATCAATATAAACCAAAATGAAAGTGAGAGACATAATGTCGATGTCCTTAAAACTGAAATCTGGAGAGATATAGTTTCCTAACGACTGACCCATGCACATGAAAATGTCAGCAGTCCATATTTCTACTAGTAAACCAAATAACTTAACCGAAATAGACCACTTATAAAATATCCCATTCTCATCATCAAAGAGGGGTATCCATCTCCTCAACTTAAAGGGAACATGACTCCACATCCAAACTTCCAGCTTGAATTGTATGAAAATCCTAGGATGAGCAGAAAATGGTGCCCTTCCAACCTTTGGATAAAGAGATTAGTCTTGGGCAATACCCAAAAACACTAACCAACTTTTTGAGACCCAAATATTGAAGAATGCAAAACCTGTATTCGTCCTAGAAAAATGCCCCACTAGAGCCAAATCAGACATTTCTAACACCTCACTCATGACAACATCATCACCCAGAGCTACAATTTTTGGGGATGCCTTTTTCTAAATACAATGCATTTGCTTCATAGAATGAAAGGGACGCTTCAAAGGGTCTAACAGTGTCAAAGGGATACCATCTCCATCAAACACATCACAGTCCAAATGGTAGGGGACCTTGAGTCGGGTAAAACAACCCACATTAGGGTTTCTCTATGGAGCCTCAGTCTAGAAAGTTCTAGACTTACAACAAAGTGTAGAAGGAAACACCAATTCCTCCTCTCCCAAGGGATAATAATTCTCTATTGGCTGATTAGCAAGGGAAATTTTACTTTCTCTGGGTTTGGGAGAAAACTTGAGAAGTATTGGCCCCACTTTGAGGGCCATGTGGTCGTTAAAGCTTGTCACCAATGACCCACCAAATAAAAGATGGAAACAAATCCCATCTTTAGTGGTAATGGACGCCCAAATACCTGGTACAAGAAAAGAGGAGAAACTACATCAATCTAAGACAATAAATCGATAGACGAGGAAGCCATAAATGCAACCCTTAGAATAAATCAAAATGCAAGAGAACCATTGCACTTGAGAAGTATTCTCCTCACCAAAAAGAAAAGAAAAAATAACTCATTATCCTAGATCGTCTCCTAGAGGAAAAATCATAATCCTATAGGGACCTTATCCAATAACATCACCACCATGGATCCCCCAAACGCATCGCTCGATTCAAAACCTAAAAGCACAAACAAACCCTAAAACCAACCATGCTAAAATCTATTCCAAGTACACTTTGTGATGATAAATATATAAATACTTTATTATTATTATTATCAATATTCAAAACCATATAACTTAATTATCAACTTTCAATTACTCTTATGATATATGTGAGAGGATAAGTGGATTAAAACCTAATTTTAAAGTCTAAAAGGTTCTCAAGTTCATTCTCATAGGGTATTGAAGTAGGGGTGAGTAGCCTAAAGATGTACTAAAACAATAAGTAATCAAAATCTTCCTTATAGATGTGTCTTTCTACATTTATATCGTTTTTATAGATTTTCTATTTTATAAAGAAATTAAAATTTAAATGTAATTAAAGAAACTAAAATTTAAATAATTAGAATAGAAATGTAAAAGTACATAATAAAATTGTGGGAAAACAACCATAATATTGAATTTAAATATAGATAAAGTAAAACAAAACTAAAATGTAATTAAAGAAACTAAAATTTAAATAATTAGAATAGAAGTGTAAAAGTACATAATAAAATTGTGGGAAGACAACCATGATATTGAATTTAAATATCGATAAAGTAAACCAAGTGTTGCTCGTGTTCTTTGTGTTTTTTATTGTATTTTTGTAATGTCGATTCTCATTAACAAAAGGCATAGAAAATGAAAATAAATTATAAAAGCAAAACATAAATAAAGATAGTAGTTCAGTTTAAAGCTAAATAATAAATAGGAAATGATTAGCACAAACAAAAGACAATGTAACATTAACTAATAAAAAAAAATATGATCAAATCTGTTGATTGATTTTAAAAGGATAATCTTCAAGTTTGCATTGAAGATTATGATAATTTGAAACAACTTCAAAGCTAATTTTNTATATATATATATATATATATTTTTTTTTTCAATGTGGTTCACGCGTCGGTTTGACCGACGGGCTACATCCACGGAATAATTTTTGGTGGACCCACCCGAAGGGGCCTCACACCCGCGGCCGCTGCGTGCCTAACCCCAAGAGAGTCGATGAGAATGGATCCCGCGACTCAATCCAATATATATATAATCATATGAGCATATTTTCAACTCTAGAGAAATATAAAAGGACCTTGATACAAGATTCCTACAAGCAGTTTAAGAAATTAATTATTGAAAGATGAATACTTTGAATAATTATTGCAAAAATTAGAAAAATATACTTTAGAGGTAGATTCTAGAAAGATTTACCCAAACACCATTTGAAACCATCCAAAAATATTCATGTTGTTACCTAACGCCATTATATCTTCAAAAATTGAATCATAATGATGTGAATAATATAAATTAATCTCAAAATCAACATAGCCTTAAGATAACTCTAATTAATCAAGGTTGATTTAACATACCTCTTATTCTCTCTTTTGTGTCTCTCTGTATATTATGTTAAATAGTGATTTAGAGGACACAAAACAATTACTAATTGTTTTGAGTAAAATAATAAATAAATAAATGTAACATTTAAGGCTTTGAGCTTGAAAGATTAAATATCCAACTGTTAATCCCATGACAACCTCCTTGGTAGCTTGACATAAGGCATATACTACTCGCAACTTGGATGCACCTAAATTCAAGGTGGAAAAAGAGGAAGAAGGAGAAGTGAAAGAATTAAGTGCAAGTCCTCTTTGGACCACTTATGTGGGTTATTTCACAGATACTACTAGCACCTTGGATGGACTTGCATTCTAGGTGACAAAAGAGGAAGTAGGAGAAGTGAAAGACTTATGTGCAAGTCCTCTTTGGACATCCCAACTGGGTTATTTTCCTCAATCATATCCTTGAGGGGGGAAGGAGGGGTGTGGGGGTGTGTATAGGGGCGAAACGGATAGGAAGTGTGTATGTGGGTGGTGAATGTGAGAGATTATCTCATTGATTTTTTGGACCAACAAACTAATAAGAGCAGACAACAAATTGTTGCTTCTTTATAAGCTTGAAAGTTGAACAAGACTATCTCCCAAGGTCCATTAGAATCTAAGACAACATAGTTACTGGTTTGATTACGCAATTCTCTTATGGAAATCAAATCAAAAGGGGAGCTAACAACTACAACCATGATTTTAGTGTGATTAAAAAATTTGAACAGTCAACAAAAGATGCGAACAATAGGTTGTCTAGGCTAAAATAAACTTGAAAATGAGTCTTAACACCCAAAAGGTGCATTGGACAAGTTGCAAGAGATGTTGGGTTGATTTATTGGATTTAGGAACTAAAAAAAACTAGTCAATGGGCTGATACAACCTTACCAAACAAGTTATAGGGATGAAGAATAAATCAGAAATGCAAAATTTTGATTTCCTAATTACTTTGACAAAGTTTCAGATCAAATTTGAAAGATGGAAATCAAAATCATGAAGATGAAAGGCTTGAGACAAGCCTTTGTTTATATATATTTTTAATGGGTCTATCATATTTTGGGTGGAATTATAGAAGGTTGACTCCTTAATGGTTTAAATTATACGAAATTTGATCTAAATTAGTCAAGTGGTTAAAGATACCATACATTTTTAAAGGTCTTTCCATTAACTCTCACAGTATGATCCACTTAGTATTAAGATAGTGAGTTTATGTACATCACATGGTTAGAAAAATGAGGGCCCGATGCAATTCAAAGATAGGGATTAGGCCAATCTTGTACTAGCACTTTTGGACTATTAAATCTCCCTGGATGGAAGAAGTATACATGCACAAAGGAAGATAACACAACACCCCTCGAGGGAGTATAGTTGGGATTACCCAAGCAGAGTAGTATTTTAACCTCAACCGAGCTAATCAAAGTTCAAACCATTGAATTTAATAAGAGTTTGAACTTGTCAAAATATTCAGTTAGTTTTTACCAAGAAGAACAAGCTTACGAGGGGCCCTTAGGGGGGATTCCCTAGCCTTGACTCTTAATGTTGTAGAAATTAACGATTTAAAACTGAAATAAAGGCTAAGCTATCCACATGGAAATATTACATCTTGCTTTCACAAGTGTGTTTCTTGGTTAGTATAATATTGAAAATTATATATATGTATATCTACACACACACACACAGATATTTATCTCTCTGTGTTGTGGTGTGTGGGTGTGGGTATGGGACGATTCCTTGCTTTATTTGTGTGTGCTTTTGTTTTGTTTATGGGAAGAATCCACAATACTCCTATTGGTTAAATTAAGCCATGGTCAACGAGATTAAGGACTGCATACACCATTACTTGTAGCGGAGGTTCCATGGGGCACATTAGTATATTTTTTATGTTGGGATTCTCAAAGATACATCAAGGTAATGAATCCATATTTGTGGTAGTTGATATGTTTTTGAAAATGACACACTTTATTGCTTGCAAGAATACAAGTGATTCCACATGTGTAGCTGTCTTATTTTTCAAAGAAATAGCGAGATTACATGGATTGACAAAGAGCATAACTTCATATAGATATACCGAATTCATGGGCTATTTTTGGAGAACACTATAGAAGAATTTTGATATGAAGTTGTAGTTTAGTTCTACATACCATTTGTAGACCGAGAGGAAGGATGAAGTAGTAAATAGAAACTTAGGAAATTCACTAAGATGTTTGAATGCTAATAGGCCAAAACAATGGGAGAATGTGCTAGTGCAAATAGAGTTCGCATTTAATAACTCTATGAATAGATCTAGTGGATTAACTCAATTCAAAATTTTTCAAGGGAGGATTCCACGTGGAGTGACCGACTTGATGAAGTTTTCGACTAGAAAGAAGAAGACGGATGCAGAGTCATTTGCTGAGCACATGAAAGAAGTGCATGAGAAGGTTAGAAAAACAATTCGAGAAAAGTAATGTCAGTTACAAGTTAAGTGCTGACCAGAAGAGACGACTGCAAGATTTATGAGAGGGAGATTTAGTCTATGCGCATCTCCAAAAGGAAAGGTTTCCAAGAGGAACACATAAGAAGTTGAAGATGAATAAGATCGATTTGTACAGAATGTTGAAGAAGATTTTTTATAATACTTTTGTATTGGAGCTGCTAGAAGAGATGGAAATTCCATTGACGTTCAATTTTGCCGACTTGTACAAGTATGAAGGAGGATCAACAAGCAGAGGAGGTTCAACCATTGATAAGCAAGAACGATACGATTTCCAGTATTACCGATAGAGGAAATTGCAAAAGTACGTGATGAACAAGAAATTGGTTGAATGAGATGTTAGAAGAGAAAATAATATCTTGTATGTTGGAAGATTAAAGACTTAGAAGAGGTGACATGGATTTTAGAATAAGAGTGGGAAGATTGAAGAATTGGGGGCGTAGTTATTTCAAACCTGGGGAGGGAGACTAATGCAGGGGCATCATGCCCCAAGAAATCCAATCCAATCGAAGACTAAATTCGTCTATATGAGATTCAAGGACCTCTAGGCGAGGCGAGAGTGAGGTGGTAGAGCACCCATCCAATCGAGGAAAGAGGAAATTTGTAGTACTGGTCGAGTCGAACTAAACTTGACAAGAGGAAGGTTGACACTAAAGGAGTAAACAATTGAGGATTAACGACTGCTTGAGCCATCGGAAGAGAAAATAGCTGGAGCAGGATGATTGGAAAAGTAGAAGAGGTTGAACTATCGACACATAGGAAAAGGTACCGACCAAGACTAGTTGGGCCACAACAAAATAGAGCTAAAGAGATTCAAGAGTGTCTCCTAGTGAGGTTTGTGTTGAATGAGTAAATCCAAGAAGTCAAGGAAGTGGTTGGAGTAGTTAGTGTACTATTTATGGTGGTGTTTGGATTCCCTAGATGACATGGTAAACCATGAGAGCAATAAGTACCCTGCAGCGCAGCAATTAATGCTGCGGCTGTGGGGCACATCAACCGTCGGATTTGATCCCACTGTTGATCCAACGGTTGCTATGCCCCACAGACGTAGCATTAATTGCTGCGCTATGGGGTGCTTATTGCTCTCTGTAAACCAAGAAGGTTGTAGGTGAAGCATTTAATGATAATAACTAAAGACATGAAGCACCCAAAGGATTCTAGAAGAAGACTGGGAAGGAATTTGAAACTTTGAAGAAGGTTATGAATATAAGGTATATTTTAAGAGAAGTGGTTCTGAACTCATTGTGGTTTGCACCTAGTTCTTTTGGCTAATGTAATTTCCAGCCACTTAGTAAAGAAACCAGATTGATTGAAAAAACACATTTTGACTTTGGATTGAAATCAACCTTTGTAAATTTGACTATTATAAATTAATAGAAAAACATTCGTATCATCAAATTTTATTAAGTGTTCTCTATGCACCTAATTGTGCTTGTTTTATGCATTCTAATGTGTGACTTACTTACTTTGGGTTATGGCTAAATCGGTATCAAGGCAGTAGTATCCTACGTGAAGAAGAAGACAACTCCAATTGTAGTTGGGTACAATTGTAGAGAGAAAAAAAAAATTTAGTTGTGATTGGATGAGAGATTAGTTAGTCTATTGGAAGGAGCAATGTCTTAGAGGGTTCTTAATGTTCGGGGTAGAGGATGAAGACCACGCCCAGGAACATGAGTGACCATTGACCATGAAACATTCAAGGAATGTGTTCAGACGATGAGGACTCTAAAAATCAGTTGAATTCCATAAGGGAAGCATAAAAATGAGGTTTTGTGGCTAAACCCCTTGACCACAACGATGAAGAGGTTGAATATAAAAAGGATGTCGAGGAAACAAAAGAAGAGACATAAGACAATTTGTCAAAATTCTTGTTAGAGATGAAGGCTAGGTTCAATATTGAAGTGTCTAGCTATTTAGGGGGTCTAAACCCTGGGGAGATGATAGATTGGATAATAGACATGGAGAAATATTTTGATATGGATCATATTGATGACCCAAAAATGGTGAAAGTGGTTTGTTTTAAATTGAAAGGTAATCCCTCATTATGGTGGGACAATGTACAAGATGACATAGTTAAGAAAGGAAAATAAATTTAAAACCTTGGACATAATAGTTTCCAAGATGAAGAAAAAATTTCTCCTCACTGACTACATGATAACCTTGTTCAAAAAGTTGTAGAACTTAAGACAGAAGGAGACGATTGTTCAAGAATTCAATGAAGGATTCTATAGACTATCCATAAGTCCAGGACAAATAGATGAAGGTGAAGAAGTTGTTGCCAGATATGTGAATCGAATGAAATATCCCATTAGGATGAGTTGATCCTATCAAGGTTTAGAACAATTAGAGAGGTGTACCAGTTAGCTTTTAAAGTGGAGGAAAATATCACCAAGAGGGTCTCTACAGCTAAAGGAAAGGTTGTAGTTAGAGGAAAAGGTTGGAAATTTACTTACACGAGAGGATAGAGCAGTGGAATGAAGAAAGAAGAAAGTAGTGAATTCATGCATGATGAGGGTACTATAAGAAACCTTGGACGCGAGTATATAAGGGGTACTTAAAACCTCATAGGTAGAAGAACATTTGGAAGAAGAGGAGATTTTGGTGGAAGATATGTTGGAAGACCAAGAATAGTTTGCTACAAATGCTGAGAATTAGACCATAAGGTGTATGAATTCCCTGAAAACTTGTATATAGAAGGTTGAGAAGATACCAAAGGTTTAAATACTGACAGAGAAAAACATAATATTGGTTTGACTATTGGATATAGTTCAGAAAACTCCAATCTTAAGGGAAGCATACATATGAAAACTAGGTGGAATTTGTTACAACCTGCTCAACAAGAAGTGAAAGAACCACTGCAGAAAAAGTCTATCTTCCAGACCATCATCAAAATTGGAGGAATATGTTGCTCCATGATAGTCGATGGAGGAAGTACTGTTGATGTAATTGTAACTTCAGAATGTATTCACTTGTATTTCTTATCTATTGTAACCCGATGTTTATTCCGGGATGTTATTATGTCATGTCATGCCCCGATGTTCCGATCGGGAAGATCTATAATGTAAACAAGTCATGTCAAGTCATTGTGGCTAACCCTCCTATTGTCTAAGGGTTAAAGTCCCCACAGTTCCAGGGCATTAGGGTTATTAGACTCACCTAGTGAAGTTGGCCCTAGTAGGGTTTTAGTCATGTTGGGAATTAGTATAAATAGAGATGTGACTTCTCTATTTAGCACACACTCATCCCCACTCAGTTGTAGCACATAGCTGAGGAAGAGAAAGACACTGGGGCAAGGAAGAAAGAGGTTACTACTGTCGGGAGATCATCTTACTATTTTGGGGTTTTATATTTTGTGCTGATTCTATCTCTAAGGAAGTTGCGGGGTTTTCTCCATTTATGGTTTCCATGAGGAAAAACACTGTGCTCATTGTCTCTTGTGTTTGATTGTTGTACTTGTTGTTCTCTCAATTAAAGATCCTAATATAATGCTAACTTAAATGTTGAAAAAATAACATGGTATTAGAGCTAACGTGAGAAGAAGACACTGTGTAGCTGTGGGAAATAGACCTTCCTTCTCTCCATAGATTTTCAGCAAAAGAAGGTTGGAATAAATCTCCTCCCTAGGGTGCATCTTTCTGTCGAAGCAGAATCCAATTCTGAGGTTTTTCAGTTTTGGACTCGACACTATTGCCGAAAATTAGGGCTTTTCACAGAAGAGGAATGTTTCAGTGAGCCCAGGCTTGGATTGATCTCCTCCCTAAAATCGAAGTTAGGGATCAAATTCAAAGCATTTGGTTGGACAAAACTCTGGAAAAGCAAAACCCTAATATGGTTCTGAACTAGCTCTGCAGGATTTCAACTCCAAATCCAGATCCGACATCTTGACTTGGTAAGATCTAAATATTTTGTATTTCCATTTGAGGTTCTCAGTTAAGATGTCTCATCATACCAAGCTTGATGAAAAGCTTGAGGGAGATGATAACTTCCGAGCTTGGAAGTATAGGATCTCCTTGGTCCTAGAAGAAAATGAGTTGGACTCCTATATCAATGAGGAGGTTCCAGTTCCAGAGGGAGATGAGGAAAAGGCCTTACATAAGAAGAAGTTGGTTATGGCAAAGAGAATGATTGCTGATTCTATCAAGGATCACCTCATACCACAGGTGTCCTCCATAAAGACACCTAAAGATATGTTTGATGCCCTAACCAAATTGTTTGAAGGAAAGAACATACGGGAATATGACTCTGAGAAACCAACTGAAGAATGTGAAGATTCAGAATGCAGAAACAATCCAGTCTTACTTCACAAAAGTTTCTCAGATCAAGGAACAACTGGAAGCAGTAGATGAAGAAGTGGAAAATGCAGAGATTGTGATGACTACCTTGAATGGTCTCCCTAGATCATGGGACTCCTTTATTCAAGGGATCTATGCTAGAAAGAAGTTAGTCAAGTTCAACAGACTATGGGAAGAGTACTCTCAAGAAGAAACTTGGATAGCAGCTCGAGAAGAGAAGATGGGAAGTGAAGATCAAGCTCTCACGGTACACTCCAAGTCAACCAAAAGAAGATCTCATCACTCCAGAGGTAAGCACTCTCATAAAGATAACACTAGAAAAGATTTGTCTAGGATCATATGTTATACATGTGATGAAGCAGAACACTATGCAAGAAATTGTCCTAAGAAACAAAATAGTAAAAAGAGCAACAAAAGAAGAAATCATGCACATGCTACAGAGGATGATGAACCATCCAAGAAAAGAACCAGATATGAAAGTGAAGATTCTTCAAGCGAGGATGAATATGTTTTGATTACCGCTCTCACAGGAAACATTACTCATGGAAGCAAAGATTGGCTCATAGATAGTGGGGCTTCCAAACATATGACAGGATTCAAGGAATCCTTTGTGAGACTATCAGAACATGAATCACCTCACAAGGTGAAGCTAGGAGATGACTACCAATATCCAATGAAAGGTAGTGGGGAGTTTGCCTACAAACTAGACTCTGGAAAGTCTATGACAATGAAGGAAGTATTGTTTGTGCCAGGAGTCAAGAAGAACCTCCTCTACATATCTACATTAGATACAAAAGGAATGAGAGTTGCATTCATAGATGGTCAAGTCATCATGTGGCCAAAAGGAAAGACTATCGATGATGTGGTGGTGATTGGAGAACAAGAAGGAGGATTGTACAAATTGAAGGGCCATCCAGAACAAGCCTTGGTCCATGACACAGTAGAGCCAAATGAACTTTGGCATAGAAGGCTTGCACATGTGCATTACAGAGCACTACCACTTGCAAGCAAAGCTGTTGAAGGTCTTCCAAAAATTCAAGCAAAACATGATGGGGTCTGCAAAGGATGTGTGAAAGGAAAGAATACAAAGAAGACATTTACAAGTAGCGAAAGCAAAGCAAAAGGAATCTTGGAAATCATCCACTCCGATGTATGCGGTCCTATGTCATCAAACTCACTAAGCAGGTATGCATATTATGTTTCTTTTATTGATGACTTTTCTAGGAAGACATGGGTTTACTTCATGAAGAACAAAGATGAAGTATTCAGCAAGTTCAAGGAATTCAAAGCCTTGATCGAGAACCACAGTGAAAAGAATATCAAGACCTTTCGATCGGATAATGGTGGAGAATTCACTTCAAATGAATTCAAAGAGCTATGCAAAGACTTTGGGATTAAGAGGGAGTTGTCCACTCCTTATAATCCTCAACAGAATGAGATTGCAGAAAGGAAGAATAGAACTATCATGGAAGCCGCAAGAGCTATGCTTCATGATCAAGCCCTTCCTATGCATCTTTGGGCGGAAGCTGCCAGAACAATGGTGTATGTACAGAACCATACTCCACATAGAGTACTCGAGAACAAGACTCCTGAAGAAGTCTTCTCCAGTAAGAAACCAAAAGTCGGCCATCTCAGAATATTCGGCTGTCCACTGTACATACACATTCCAAAAGAGAAGAGAACTAAATTAGATCCTTCAGGAAAGAAGGGTATATTTGTGGGATACTCTGAAAGGCTTACAGAATATACTTCGCAGGATTCAAGAAGATTGACATCAGCAGGGATGTGACATTTGATGAAGACACAGCTTACAACAAATCTAGAAAGAAACCTGCTAAAGAATCTGAAGAAGCTGAAGCACCTAGAATTCATGATACAACCATGAATGAAGAAGCTCAAGAAGAATATTGAGAATTTGAAGAACCACAAAGACCTGTAGATCCACCTCCAGAGAAGAATCGTCATAAGAGGAAACTTGCTTGGGTACGAGAACTTATCCAAGGTGCAAACAGATATGGGGCTCCAGAAGAGAATCACAGAGAAAGAAAAAGGACCAGATCCTGCTCCGGGTATGTAGCACTTCTATGTGATTTCATTGATAAAAAACCTTCCAGTTATGAAGAAGCGACAAAATGGAAAGAATGGAAGGATGCTATGATCGAAGAGTAACAATCGATCATGAAGAATGATGTTTGGGATGTTGTCCCAAGACCGGAAGGGAGGTCAGTTGTAACTTCCAAATGGATCTACAAGATCAAGCATGCTACAAATGGTAGCATTGAAAAATATAAGGCAAGATTTGTCGCTCGGGGTTTCTCTCAGAAAGAAGGAATAGATTATGAAGAAACCTTTGCACCTGTAGCCAGATACACTTCCATCATATCAGTACTTGCTTTGGCTGCAGTGATGAAATGGAAGATACACCAGATGGATGTCAAGACTGCTTTCTTGAATGGTGTAGTGGAAGAGGAAGTGTATGTAGAACATCCACTCAGTTTTGAGACACATGAGAGGGAGTTTCATGTGTGCAGATTGAAGAAATCCCTGTACAGTTTGAAACAGGCACCCATGACATGGTACGATAGAATTGATAGATTTCTATCCAGTTTGAGCTTTACCAAGAGTAAAGCAGATTCCAACATTTACTACAAGGTTGAAGATGGCAACCCAGTGATGCTTCTACTATATGTAGATGATTTGTTTGTAACAGGTATGGATGGGTTGATTACTGATACGAAGAGAAAGCTTGCTGTCGAGTTCGAAATGAAGGACTTGGGTATGATGCATTATTTTCTAGGTATGGAGGTGTGGCAGAGTGCGGATGGAATCTTCCTTGGACAAGGGAAGTACGCAGTAGAGATCTTGAAGAGTTTTGGGATGATGGACTGCAAGGCTATGGCCACACCTATGGCATCAAACCTGAAGCTATTGAGCGATGCTTCATCAGAGTCAGTTGATGCTACGATGTATCGTCAGATGATTGGGTCCTTGATGTACCTGATGAACACGAGACCAAACATTTGCTTTGTTGTGAACGCCTTGATCCAGTTCTTGATGGATCCGAGAAGTGTTCACTTGATTGCTGCAAATCATATTCTGAGGTACTTGAAGGGTACAATTGATTATGGGCTCAAGTACGATGCGAATCAGAAGATTAACCTGGAGGGTTATGTTGATTCAGATTGGGTAGGCAGTGCCATCGATAGGAAGAGCACTTCAGGGTGTTGCTTCAGTATGGGATTAGGTGTGATCTATTGGTTTAGCAGGAAGCAATCCTGTGTGGCACTGAGTACAGCTGAAGCAGAGTATGTCGCACCTTGTTCAGCTAGTTGTGAGGTAGTATGGTTGAGAAAGCTACTGTCTGATTTATTTGATCTCCAGTTGTATGCTACTTGTATACATTGTGACAACCAGAGTTGTGTGAAGTTGTCAGAGAATCCAGTGTTCCATGACAAGTCGAAGCATATCGAGATCAAGTATCACTATATCAAGGATATGGTGCAGAGGGGAGTAGTGAAGCTCCAGTATGTTGCGATGGATGATCAGATAGCTGATGTGTTGATGAAGCCATTAGCCAGAGTGAAGTTTGATTACTTCAGGGAGAAGCTTGGTGTTCTCCAGATTAAGGTCCCTTCTAAGGGGAAGTGACGAGTCCGAGAGCCATTCTGACGAGCAGGTCAGATGTAAGGGCTGAGCCATTCTGTCATGGTAAGAGGATTTGGTTTCTTCCATGTCAGATATGAGTGCTGAATGCCATTTTGGGAATGGAGGTACCTGTTCAGTTACTAGGAACACTCAGTCTGGGACTGAAAGAGCCATTCTGATGAGCAGGTTAGATGTAAGGGCTGAGCCATTCTGTCATGGCTAAAGGATTAGGTTCCTCCCATGTCAGATGTGAGTGCTGGCCATTTTGATGAGTAGGTCAGATGTAAGGGCTACTGCCATTCTCTGGGAGAATGGAGGCACGTGGTCTATTACCAGGTAGCTCAGTCTAGGACTGGGGGCCATTCTGATGAGGGTGTAGGATTTGTTTCCTACTAGATTAGATGTGAGTGCATGCCTTTTTGATGAGTAGGTCATATGTAAGTGCTGAATCCTTTTCACAGATGATAGTAGTGTCCTATCATGCTAGTGAATGTGAGTGTTGGGCCTTTCTGATGTGATTGTAGGCTCCTACATGATCAGATGTGAGTGCTGGGCATGCCTTTCTGACGAGTAGGTCAGATGTAAGTGCTGGGTGGGCCATTCTGATGAGTAGGTTGGATATAAGTGCTAAAGAAGACCTACATGATGGTTAGGCCTACAACTAGCATGAAAGAAGGCTGGCTCTGTAGAACTTCCTGTGATGAGAAGAATCATGAGATAACACATATGATGATGATGACCAGAGAAGATCCAGATCCAGTTATGATGTCTCTGAGATGATCCATATTGAGTGATGATTTAGATCCAACAGTGACGATCCAGATCGAGTGATGATCCAAATCCAGTGATGATATACAGTGACGATGATCCAGATCCAAAAATGAAGATGACATGAAGATGAAGATGACTTGAAGACGAAGATGACTTGGAGATGCAGATGACGAGAAGATCCAGAGAAGAAGACCAGTGATGAAAATTGTGTCGAGAGAATACCTTCCTAGTTAAGAGGGAGTGTTTATGTAATTATAACTTCGAAATGTATTCACTTGTATTTCTTATCTATTGTAACCCGATGTTTATTCCGGGATGTTATTATGTCATGTCATGCCCCAATGTTTCGATCGGGAAGATATATAATGTAAACAAGTCATGTTAAGTCATTGTGGGTAACCCTCCTATTGTCTAAGGGTTAAAGTCCCCACAGTTTCATGGAACTAGGGTTATTAGACTCACCTAGTGAAGTCGGCCCTAGTAGGGTTTTAGTCATGTCGGGAATTAGTATAAATAGATATGTGACTTCTCTATTTAGCACACACTCATCCACACTCAGTTGTAGCGCATAGCTGAGGAAGAGAAAGACACTGGGGCAAGGAAGAAAGAGATTACTGCTGTCGGGAGATCATCTTACTGTTTTGTGGTTTTATCTTTTGTGCTGATTCTATCTCTGAGGAAGTTGCGGGGTTTT
This sequence comes from Pseudotsuga menziesii, assembly GCA_001517045.1. Taxonomy (NCBI): domain Eukaryota; kingdom Viridiplantae; phylum Streptophyta; class Pinopsida; order Pinales; family Pinaceae; genus Pseudotsuga; species Pseudotsuga menziesii. The sequence continues at coordinate 1,051,970 of LPNX010511173.1, read as the reverse complement.
CTCCATTTATGGTTTCCTCGAGGAAAAACACTGTGTTCATTGTCTCTTGTGTTTGATTGTTGTACTTGTTGTTCTCTCAGTTAAAGATCCTAATATAATGCTAGCTTAAATGTTGAAAAACTAACAGTATCAAGAATCTTGTCTCGACTGAAGTCATGGATAAGTTGGGTTTGAAGTGATGACCACATCCGAATTCCTACAGATTTTCATGGTTGCAGAAAGGACATAATGTCACAGTGTCTAGGTAATGTTTAATATTTTTAAGATTGGTAATTTTATGATAGTGTGTTGTGTGATGCAGTATCCATGGATCCATGCTTAGAGGGGTGTTAATGTTCTTGCAGGAATCATAGTAAACTTCATATACTAATCTAGAGCGTGACCCTTAAAGGTCGAGGGAGAGGCCAAATTATCAGCTATAATTATGGAAAACTAGGACATTATGCTAGAGATTGTAGAAATCCTACATTGACATGTTCATATTGTAAAGAACTGAATCATACTATTGAGTAATGTCCATAGTTGATTGCTAAATGGAAATCCAAGGTCACGAGGAATCAAAACTAGCTCCCAAATGCAAATCAGAATGTTCAAAAGATTTTGGCTGATCCTTGAGAACCTACCATTCATATTTTAACAAGGGGAGGTGATGCGGCTGGAGATGATCGAGGAGAACCATGGAAAAATACAAGAATACGACCTGCATCATAAAAATATGTCCTTTGATGTTTAAAAGGAAAAATGAGTCTTCTTCAATGCACAAAATGAATTTGTGGACATAAACCGTGCCTCGACAATTTGTTGTTCCTTTGGTGTTCGATGAGGGTCCAGTCATTGACATGCCACCAAGTTTCGACCGGTCAGTTTCAAATAAGTTGACTGATCAGTAAGGGTTTCGAAGAATTTATTGAAAAGTTATCTAGCACTTGTTAAAGATAAATATGTTATGGCAGAGCTATTAGCTCTAATCAAGGAACGTGGGATATTTCTTCGACATGAAAAGAATGTCAACCATATTCATAAAAGAATGAACACTGGTTGATAACTACGCATGAATGCTAAAATATGTGAGTATGATATGGATTTTATTATAATCAACTTGGGGTCAAACATCAACATCTTAACTAAGAAAACGTAGGAGAGTATGGGAAAACCCAAGTTAGTATGGTTACATGTTCAGCTCACATTAGCTGGCCAATTGAAGGTTCTACTTATCGGTTGACTACCACGGGTTCCTTTTGAGGTGGAAGGGCTCCTAACCTATGCATATTTTGAGGTTATAGAGATTGTTGATGATACAAACCCTTATCCGGAACTTCTGGGGATCGGTTGGGATATTGAGAACCAGACTGACATTAATTTCAAAATGATGACCCTATCATTTGAAGACTCAGAAATGTGGGTAGTCACGCCAATCGACCCTCTAGAAGGCCAGCGATATGACAAACTAGTAAGAGGTGAGTATCATGAAGGGAATGTATATATTGTATACAATATAGCTTCTATGATGGGTGAATAATAAATCCTACAGCTGATGGTAAATTGAGTTGGTTAAGTATTAGTTCTTGTTCATCAAATTCAAGTGAAGCATTGGAAAATTCGCACAACCATCTACATGAAGTGTTGATAAGAAAATGAGTAAGAATCACAAAATCTTTATGATGGGTTGGTATTGAGCTATGTGATCTACGTACTTATGAAGGATTACCTAATTTGGACACGTTTTCGTCAGAATTTGAAGATAGGGTATTATAACCTCAGTGACTACTAGCTCTTGATGTGCCCTGAAAGCTACGCCATTAAGATGGCGGGTTGTTCATAAATAGTCAATTTCGTAATGGCCTTAGTGTCAAAGACTCTTATAGATCCGATTTGGTGAGATATTTCTTATGAGGGTCATAAATATAATGGTTTGATGAGTCCCATCGACCACATTGAGAAATGTTATGCGACATGGAGGTTGGTGCCTAGACAGGAATGGGTACACTTGTTTATACACACTTTGGACACAATACCAAGAAATTGGTATACGTCAGTCGATCTGTGACGAGGGACTGCAAACTATGATGAATTGGATAATATATTCAAACATACTTTTAGCTTTGTGAATGAAAGTCCTTCGAGTGATGTTGCTTTTGAACTTATCAAGACCAATATTTTTTAAGAGGTTTATGTTCCAGTGTGAAGTCTACCACAATGGAATGTGATAGTCCAAATGTTGATGGAGTGTTATAATATATCTAGGAAACCTAAAGATGATGACCCATGCAACATTCAAATCCTCAAATCTGAAGGTAGTCGTAGAGTGAAGGAACCAGTTCTATCATCTGAAAAGTTTTTGAAGCCCCTAAAAATAAAGAAAGTGAACATTGGGTCTCGTGAGAATCTGAAGTTTGCAAATATTGGGGATTACTGGGATGATGAGACTGTTGGGAAAGTCACTAATTTATTACATGAATTCTAAGACCTATTCCCGACCAAGTTTACAAAAATGAAGGGAATTGTTGGAGATCTGGGAGAAATGAAGATTCCCCTGAAACCATATGAAAATCCTATCAAGCAGTGACCCTATATATTGAACCCTAAATATAAAGAGAAGGTTAAGGAAGAATTATACAGAATGTTGGTTACAAGAATTATTGAATCTATCGAAGAATCAGAGTGGATCAACCCAATGGTCATACAGGATAAGAAAACTAGTAAAGTTAATATCGGTTTCGGCCTAAGGAAATTAAATGACGCTTTCCTGCACTATCCTTTTCCTACACCTTTTACATATGAGGTCTTGGAGAGCGTGGGGGGCAAGAGATATATTATTTTACTGATGGATTTTCTAGATACCATTAGATCGAGATTGTTGAAGAGGGTCGACATAATACCACCTTCGCGATAGAATGGGGTTGTTTCCAGTACACGGTAATGCCATTTGGACTTAAGAATGTGCCTACTATTTTTTCTAGGATAGTGGTAGTTGATTTTAAATATTTTATTCATAAATTCCTAGAAGTCTCTTTGATGGATGTACAATATATGGGTTGATTAAATACCATATTGAGAGTCTTTTCATGATGCTTGAATGATGTAGACAGTTTCATGTTTCTTTAAATTTGAAGAAATGCATATTTTGTGCTCCTTTTGGTATTTTGTTGGGTCATGTTGTATGTAGAGAAGGAATACTGATGGACCCTGTGAAGATTGCAATCATTGTCGACCTACCACCACCGTCATTGGTTAAATAGTTGAGGACCATGTTGGGTCATATTGGTTATTACAGGAAATTTATCAGAGGATATGTGGAGATCACGGCTCCAATGGAAAATTTGTTGAAGAAGGATGCCAAATTTCAGTGGAATGAAGAATGTCAAAAGAGTCTTGATCTCCTTAAAGAGAAAATGGACTCAACATCTATTATAGTATTACCTGACTAGTAGAAAGAATTTTACATGCATATCGATGCATCACCTATCGTGCTTGGAGTTGTACTTGCACAGCCAGGTGAGGGCTCTGTTGATCATCCCATGACATTTTCTAATAGAAAGTTGTCAGCTGCAGAGAAAAATTATACGACGACCGAGTGGGAGGGACTTTGCATGGTATATGTAATCCAAAAATTTTGACATTATTTATTGGGTGGTCACTTTACAATGTTTATGTATAAGCCAGTGTTGGGGGGAATATATGTCGATGGATCCTTCTCCTCCAATATTTTGACTTTCAAATTATTGTCAAACCAGGTAGGTTGAACGCAAGTCCCGACCATCTCTCAAGGTAAGAAATTGGAAAAGAATCGACTAGTCTAGATGATAATCATCATGACGCACATCTATTCGCAGTAAAAATGGTTGATGACTGTTATGAAGGAACTTTGTATTTCTTGACTATGAGAAGAGAACCAGAAGGATTTAGCACAACGCAGAAGAAACAATTGGTTGTAACTTGCTACATATTTCCAGCTTATAACTGGACAATTATATAAGTTGGGACCAGATGAGATACTGCGTCGTTGTGGCTTGGAACATGAGCGACCAATGAGTTGAAGCTCATGCCGGCGTGGAAAGGGGCCACTATGTAGGGAAAGAGACACCACAAAAAATATTACAGGTTGGGTTATGGTGCCCTACCCTTCATTCAGATACGCTCGAATACTGTCGCAATTGTGATCTTTTCCAACGTACAGGGAAACCATCCTTACAGGCTGATATGCCACTAGTACCACATATAACATTGCAGGAATTTGATAAGTGGGTTATCGAATTTTTGGTTCTCATTGATCCACCAAGAAGAAGAATAGGTCCACGGTACATAATTACTATGCCAAATTCAACCAGATTGGCCAAAGCAACTCCAGTCAAAGATTGTACTGCAGTGATTGCTTCCAGGTTTTTGTTCGATCAGGTGGTAACCAGGTTTGGTTGTCCAAAGATTCTAGTGAGAGACCAGGATACACACTTTATTAATAAAATGGTTAAGGAAATGACTGAATAATTCCAGATTCAGCACATGAATACAACACCATATCATCAACAATCCAATAGAATTATTCAAGATTTTAACAAAATTTTGGAGCATGCACTGACCAAGATCTGTAATGTGAATCATGATGATTGGGATCACAAAATATCTGCGGTATTATGGGCATATCACAAAACATGTAATAAACTTATCAGACAGACTCCATTTTTATTAGTTTATGGGTAAGAGGTTGTCACGTCAATGGAATATGTTGTGCCCAGCTTAAGAATAGTTGCAATTACTCGGATGACGGATATGGGTTCCATTGAGGAAAGATTGTCTCAATTGCTATAATTGGAATAAAATCGTGTTATTGCACGATATCACCAACAAGTTGAGAAAGAGAGATAGAAGGCTTGGAATGATCAACACATTAAGTTCAAGTAATTCCAACCTGGTGACTTTGTTCTTCTATATGACAGTAAATTTAAAAAAAAAACCTGGTAACCTATGTACACATTGGTTAGGACCATATGTTTTCAATTATGTTACGAATGGGGGCAAAGTTAAGTTGCATAGGTTAGATGGTACACCCATCGATGGGTTGGTAAATGGAAGTCGGCTAAAACCTTATTGGGATACTCGTACTTCTCTTGACTAAATTGGTAATGACTTAAGTTATAGAAACAAAAAGTTGTTCTTCTTTGTCGAGCTCTTATATATCAACTTTGAAATTGGCTATTGAAGTCTTGTATATTTTGTGTTGCAGTGGAATTTGGAAGTGTGGTTTTCTGTCAAATTCACATTTAATGCATGGTCATAACTGCTTTTATTACAAGTGGAGTAGTGGCTTTAATGGCGCCTTGCCATATAGTCGAAAAGATTCAACGTGTGAAGGGATTATTCCACCTTTTCCAATTTATTGAAGATCAGGTACGAATAACTACCCATGTGACCGAATCGAGTGTCACATGTGTAGATCTATTTCACCTCCAAATGAAAGTCATTTGCTTCATTGTGCCCAAGTGTGAAGTGTATTGAGAAAGATAGTTGTCTGCAACTTGGCTGTGCCTGAAGTTTTCTACCATGGAGATTCCTATGTCAAGTTCCAACACTAATAGAGGTTCATCTATGGAGATCCCTCTAGAAATACCCATTGTTGAGGAGGAACCAGAGGTTTTCTCACGACCAACCCCTGTAAATACACCATGCAAGAAATGAACGACTGGTCATGTAGTTACCCATAAGTAAAGATTCAAAGCTATGCATGACAATAAAGCTTCAGGGTCTGGTTCAACAACTATATTGTCAGCATATATTCCGCTGCAAAAGGATGATGCTCCCCATGTAGTCATTTGCAATAATTCCAAATATCCATTTTTACAACTAGTCATCCTGTGAGGCATTCATAATGACAATGAATATCATGGCTAATTTGAAGAAGCTCACGTTTTTTTACTATGATTTGAGGAAGTTCCCAGAACTTTAGATGTTAAAGTGTATGACATCAGTGCATTTGGTGGAAGGAAGGTCGATTTAGTTAGTTTCCATGGACTGGGATCGAGGTTCGGAGAAGTTGGTCATTCCATCGCTGCTATACATGCCTCATTTCAGTCGTACTGTAGAGGTTAACACGTGCATGAAGAAGTTTCTAGTTTTTTTCCATGGGGGATATGTATGGTTGGATAGCCGCATTTTTGTTGATGTTAGCTTGATTGCTGCTATCACTGGTTTCCACAAGGTGGTAGTTGATCCAACGCTATTCTTTGTAGGCAAGGAGCTGGATATGAACCTTATCGCTTGAATGAAATAAAAATACAATCTTGCGTGGGATATGCGGGGATTTTCTATTTCCTCTATTAACGATTAGGTTGTTAGATTCATAGCCAAGGTGTTGTTCAGTAAGTTATTGCAAAATATGTGGCCAAACCAATGCACTATTGGTACCATCGTTGCGGAAAAGAAATGTGTTGCATGGGTTCAAATGAAGTGGGCAACATTCCTACTCAATGATTTATTGGCTGATGTTAAAGATGCGCAGGATCGAGATAAATCTTTCACTTATTCTTGGTTGTTGATATTGATTTCTTTTGTCAAATGGGTCAAATAACCCAATTATCAAGGGATAGAAATGAATGTCCAGTGTCGCAGGGCACAGTCTTAGAATCTCTGGTTTGAGGAGAAGAATCAACGTCGACAACAGGAGAACAACATTGAGTTTTACATGCATGATGATGCACTAATGAATCACATTGGTATTCAGTTGAGGATTACCAAAGTGACTGTCCAGCGGTATAGGAACATTATTAAGTTTATTTCAGGGGATCACCATTTGTATCTTCAGCCACGGTGCTATCCTTAGCATCAGTGGTTAACCACTGCATTTCGGTTATCAAAGGAGAAAATTGATGGCATAGTTCAGGATTGGACAGAGGATTGGAAGAAGCCTGTACCAGATGATCTATTGTCTGCTGAAACTGAACCGCAACAGAAGGGCACATCAGGAACTCAACTAGGGGAACCACAAGAAGAAGATAACCCACATAGCTTGTACCACAACAATGAAGTCGAGTCGAGTGCAACACCAATAGATATGGGTGTGGGGGAAAAGAGGAAAGTTGTTGACATCGCAAAAAACGGTCAAAAGAAGCAGAAATCTATCAAGGATTCTAATCATGTTGGGATCAATGATGACGATTATAATTTACTAGTAGACATAATAACTGAGGTTGTTGATGAAACATGCTAAAGGATTGATAGTTGACATATAGAGTTGTTTGAGGGAGTCACCGACTTACTCCAGACTCTTTGTAGTGCAGTGGAGGAATTCAAGGTCATGGTTAGTTGGCCCACGGCGTGGTCATAGGAAGCTAGTCCTTTTGAAGATCATCCAGTTGAGGTGCAAACATCCCGACAACATCAAAAGGTTCAGGTGTTTCCTAAAGGACTTGACTTGGGGACACCGTAGCTTCTGGGATATTTCCTATGTTAGGGTAGACCTTTCTGTGCTACCCATGTTTTTATTGCACAACATTAAAGCAATATGCAATAGAAGAAATCAAGGAACATGAGCACACAGTATATGATCACTTGAAGTAGTTAAGGAGCATCGTTTGTTCACTCCAAATCTAATTGGAAAATAGAGAGAATCAGATGTGGAAATGGTAGCAGGACCGACAACGACTCGATAAAGTTGTTTCTTTGGTTTATCAAGAGATTCTAGAGGTTGAGGTCAAACTTGACATGATTCTCGAGGCTCATATTTTTAAGTTAGGGGGAGTTGCTACCGACTTCTGACATAGGATTGTGGAATTAGATGTTAATCTTCTTCCTAATACACCTCTTGAAGTACTGGAAGATCGATGAAGGGTAGCACAAGAAGAGATGTGGCAGATTCAGGAGGTCAAGGAACTTTGTGATAAGGAATATGAGTAGGTGTCCCATGCCTCAGAGGCCAAGGAAATTTGTGATAAGGAATATGAGTAGGTGTCCCATGCCTCAAAGGCCTTGATGGATGACGTCGAGCTGCAAGAGATAATAATAAAAAACTTTTGTGGTTTTCTCCCATATGGGTTCCACTTTAAGATCCCTGTGTCAAATGGTGTATGCTAATATTGTGTGATGCCTTGTGTTTTGTTGCGACTAATGATAATATGTTTCTTTCTAAATAAGTAAATGATATGATAAATGCTTTAATGGGTTGTAGTATGTTGTTATCATAAGTTGCACCTTGATGGTTTTGTATGTTGGTTCATCTGTTGGCTTGTTGGCCTGCCTGACAGTTCTTTACATGGAAATACCCCCTTAACCATTGCAAAAACTTGGTTCATGTAGCTCCCATAGGTATCTCAGGTGAGAATTCACTTGCATTGTAGGTTCTACCAATGGGGTTACGCCCTTTTGGCCGGTTCCTTGGGATTTGTTGGAAGGATTGAAACTAGGTTAGTAAAAGTGAGCCAACACATATCAAAAGCATGGATTGCTCCTATAGTGAATGAAATACCAACTGATTTCTTTTAGGGGGAAAGAGGGTTGAGGCAAGGATGTCCTCTTTTCCCCATATTATATATTTTGATGGATAAATTTTTAATCCGAAGATTGGAATTCGAGAGGATAATAAGTAATCTACTTGGAATTAGTATTAGAAGAGTAAAGGAGATAAATCACTCCCACTATGCAGATGATACTCTCTTATTGGGAGGATTTTCAGTGGTATTTGTTTCTTGATTTATATTCATCTTAGATAAACATTTGATTTCTTCGGGAGGAGAAGTGAATAAATATAAATGTCATGTTTATGAATATAATGTACCAACCATTCAAATAATAGTTGAGGTGATGGAGTTAACCTCCTATAAAATATTTTAATTATTTCAATTATTTTGGAATTCCAATATTCCTAGGTCATCCTCTAGCAACAGATTGGAAAAATGTGATATGAAAAATAAGAAAAAAAATGGAGCAATGGGCAGCTCAGTGGCTTAAGCCAGTAGTAAGAGTGATCTTGATAAAATCACTCATGTTGGTGTTAGATTTATTTATAACTCTATTTTCCTCGCTCCAATTGGAGTCTCAAACTAGATTGATCAACTACAATGCAAATTCCTATGGTAAGGTGGAAAATCCAATTCAAAAAAATGTCACTTAGTCAAATAGAAACAAGTTTGGGATCCTGTGATAAATGGAGGATTAGCCATTAGAGACACATGGCTTTTAAATAAGGATTTGGGTGCAAGATTTTGTGGAACATAATATGAGTGAGGATGCATGGTGGAAAGAGGCTATGAACAAAAAATACATTTTGTCTCCATGAAACAGAAATATGGATCAACAATTAAATAAAGAGGCATGTGCATCTATTTGGGATTTGTGCAAAGGATCAGGTGACATAATAAAAAATAAAGCCTCATGGATGCCAAGAAATGGACATAGTATCTAAATATGGTAAGATCACATTTTAGGAAGGCCTGATTTCAATACATATACTTTCTTAAATTATATTTGGATGAAGGAAAATAATTTAAATACTCTGGTAGACATATTAGAGTGGAATGCAAATGGGAAATGGAAGGGTTGGAGGATAACCAATCTCGTGGATGAATTAGACTACCAATGGAAGAGCATGGTCAAAATTCTAAATATTATTGCTCCTATAGATTACTCGTCCAGGGATAGGAGAGTTTGGGGTACCAAATTTGGCAACTACACTATTAAAGAAGGATGCAATCTGCAAAATAATTATCATTATGATTTACCTAGAAACTCAATTTAGAGTATATGGAAAACTGATGCTTTGCTAAAAATAAAGATGTTTAATTGGGTTTTAGTGTCATGAAATAATTCTTACTTTTGATCATTTGACAAGGAGAGACATGCAAGGTCCCTCCCAGTGTTATATGTGCAAGGATGAAGAAGAAAATGCAAGACCCTTGTTCTTGTACTATGCCTTTTTAGTGGATTTTTGGCAAAAAATATTTGAAGATCTAAGCATTAACATAGTTATACAAAATATTTGAAGAGAAGCCTTTGTAACATGGAATAAAAAATATCAATCGAAGTTCATCAATAAGCCATTACCGAAGCAATTTTGTAAGGTATTTTCGTATATTATTTTTTGGAAAAAATTGATAGCAACAAATGCTATAATATTCAAAAATCCAAAGGTGGATGCGACAGTAGTGGCAGCTCATGATTGGGATTTGATGTTGGTAAAGGTAAATCTAATTATCAAATAGAAAAATTGACAACCGAAGAAAAAGTTTGGACAAGAAGATTACTTGATCACCCTCCCCAAAGAATTCAAAGCTTAAGCCAAAGAAAAAAGGGAAAATTACTTGGCTTTTGAGAATCAAACCTTCTGAGATGATAGCATGGGTTAAAATCCAAAACCAACATATTATGTTTTTGTATGGAGCTTCCAAGAACCATCCAGGGATGGAAGCTGCAGGGGGGTGTTATTTGACCCCAAAGGAAAGCAATAATTCATGTATGCATGGGGATTAGGAGAAACTTCAAACAATTAGGTTGAGTCTTAAGATCTCTAGCGAGTTTTACAATCAGCTAAAAAAAAGAAGTACACCATTTGATCACTCTTGGGTATTCAATGATAATAATTTGTTATTTGGATTTAAATTTGATTGTGAAGGAAGGACCTCTTTGAAGAGTGCAACAATTGGTAAGTGAGTTTGAGCAGATCAAATCTTTCCATGCTTTTTGGGCATTTAATAAACAAGCAGACCTTCAAGCTAACCAACCATGTCAGTTAGAGCAAGGTAGAATGGAGATCAATGGGGAAAAAGTTGATTATTTCATCATCCCCTTGTGAACAAGTTAGATATAAGGATGAGTAAGAATGATTTTCTTCAAAGGATGAAATATTCTAGACAAGATAGTGCAAAACATTTTCTAGTACATGGCATAAAGACAACATTCACATCTCCACTTTTATTAGAAAATTTGATAATGGTATGTAATCATTAATTTTGATTATCATGAATCCATCTCCTACATGTGAAGTAATTATTGACATGAAAGGGGATTTGAATGCTCTGTCTCTCATGACTGAAGAAAATGATGAAATGAAGGATGTTGATCAATGTTCCATCCCAATGAGTTATCATATGGTTATTTTCCATAGAGATTTAGTCTATATAATTATTTGGTTGAGACATTATGAGTTGGTGAATCCCTTGGAAGACGATGTGAGAATCATTGGGTGGGATAGGGTTCTAAAGGAAGTAAGAATTAACTGGAATTGACCTCAAGAATTTGGTAGATGTATTTCAGAGAAGTTAAATGATATCTAAAGCTTATACATTATGAAGTTAAACATCTTATTATTTGAGAGGTTAGACTACCCATTAACTTGCTGAAAAGGTAGAATTCATTGTTCAAATTAACTTTATAGAATTGACGTTGAGTCTCTTATAGTTTCAAATACTCTATGTTCTAGCTTGGTTGGTTGTAAATTTGTTGGTATCACTATGAGCACAACAAGAAATACTGACAATACCATGTTTGTAAGGCCTCAAGGTTATGCCTGGACTCTGGAGGATAATCTTGGTAGGAAACGGTATCAACATCAAACAGATGTGAAGTTAGCAACCATATTCAGTGACTATATCAAATTCCATAGTAGTTTGGAGGTAAGAACTCTGATTAAGTGCTTAATTCATCCTCTATTAAGGATAAAGGATAAATACAAAAAAATACCAACCATAACACATCAATATTGAATTTATTGTAGCATATCTTAGTTATTATAATTTGCGATATATCGAATATCTGACTTTGGGAAAGATTGAATTTCATGTAGTTTGCAATACTCTCTATTCTAGTTTGGTTGGTTGTATTTTTGTTGGTATCACTATGAACGCGACAAGTAAGACATACATTATCAAGTTTATAAGGAGTTAGGGTTATACCTTGACTTTGGAGGATAATCTTGGTAGGTATCAACATCAAATGGATGTGAGGATAAGGGTCATAACTAGATTGCATCAATAGCTCCACTGTTGACTCTTTCGTAGTGTATAAGCTTAGCTATTATAATTTGCAGTCTAGTAGCTACCTGTATTTGGGAAAGAGTAGACCAAATCAATGTATTACGGAAAACCCAAATGAGCAAAGGATTATAGTGATTAGAGAAGTGCAAGGTAGGTATGGAGAAGGATAGGATGCAATGATACAATATATTCATAAGTTGGAGAAGAAGAATTGAGACTTAGAGGGAATTATTAGTGTAAATAATTCCATTTCTCAATATCTATCCAAAATGATGAGTGATCAAGTAGAAAATTTGATAGAAAAGCTTGTTATGACAGAGGTTGAAATTGTTCATCTCAAAGGAAATTCTGTAACCCATGAAAAGGAAATTAGAGATATGAGAGACAAGTGCATAATCAAGACATGAATGAAACATGATAACTTGGAAATGATCCAATAATTTCAAATAGTGAAGCCTTTGACAATTCAACAAAGGAATACCATAAGAAAATAGGTTCAGCCATTGAGGTAAATCATCTAGTTGATGAAATCCATCATGATATTCCATAAAAAGGGATGGAAGAAGGCATGCAAAGTCCAAGCTCTACTTTTTTGAAATTTTGTTATGTTTTGTAAATGCATCTTATTTTTAGGCAAGTTTTGTAGGTTGTATTTAGGAAAAATGAATTGACAAAATAGAAGTAGGATAGCAATAGCTAGATGATATGAAATTTATCTTTTGAATATTGTCAAAATCTATATACATCTACTTGTAATAATAGTAAACCGATGTGCTCATATGATGCCCAGTTGCGTCATTTTTTCTAATATTAATAGAAAGTAGCCAAATTTGTTTAAATGTAAATAATTTGGTTATTATTATTATAAATTAATCACCTATCAATATTCATTTAACTAGATCATTTAAAACATTCAAAATTCTTTCCTTCCATCAGGACATTATATATTGAAATAGATTTATCTTTGGAATTACCATTTGTAGATTGTAAAAAACAAAATTGTCATTATTAACATTATGGAACACATTTTGAAGCACTTACAAACTTAATTGTAAAAAGTGAATCCTCATTAGGAGATTTCTTGCATTTAAATAGTTTTCACAATTTCTCAAACTTATTAGGTGTGAATTTTATGGTTTTATGATACTTTGATTATTTATTAGTTAGAAGATAATTATTAATTTTTTATGCTAGAAAATTTCATTAAATTATAAGAAAATATATAAGTATAAAACCAAAGTATAAGCCACTTAGGAAACCAAGTCATTCACTGATAAATTTAAGTTAGGTTTAAGTAAAATTGTCCAAAAATCAACATGATAGGTCCTGAGAGGGGAAGCCTACCTTACATAGGGAAACTAGGACATTCCCCTCTTTTCAAGTAGATTTAAACATAATCGTTTAGATAGAGAAACTGTGACAAAACTAAAATGAAATTCGATAGCGAACTAAAGAAAGAAACCATAATGAATTAAGTACCTAGACCTCTGGTATCCTCAAGCACATTTTCCATCTTTTCTAGTAGTTGATGCTCAAGTTGCATTGGGGTATTAACAACGTCGCTAAGATACCCAACTTTGAATGGACGTTGTTGACATCGTCCCTAATGGTGGCCACTACTAGTTTGAAACCCAGCTAATTATAGACCCTGTCCATCAAGAGTCTATCCAAAAGAAGATTTAAAACCCAATATGGCTCCACACTATGACTTGGATCTGCTGCATTGTTTTCCATTTCCAATATATGGGGATTAGCAAGTAGGATAGCTTTGGTCTATTCGACTTCATTCCATATGTGCCAACGAGTTTCCTTATTGTACCGCAAATCCAACCAATGTTGCCGCAACCTCCTCCCCTTCTACAATGATTGTATTGATGGAGCATTACCCCCAATCCTTCTCGCATCCCTGTGCATACGCTAAGACACTCTGAGTGCACTAGGATGGAAGAGAGCAAAGGTTAAGTGCATTGTGTTGCATTATGAACCTTATCAATCCCTGATGCAGAGGGTGAGGTGGCAGAATGAACCACATACAAAAAGAGGCGACATATTTCATAAGATTGCAGGTATCGAGCCATATCAACAACCATGAATGCGTAGGGTTTGGATGAATTTCCTTCCCTCTGAATTGAATGCTCAACCAAGGATCATAGTAATCTTAGCTCGCGCGAATTATCCCAATGTCTCGTCCACATGCTCATTGCTTTGGTGATCTAGGCCTAAGCTCTGTGTCATACCGCCACCTACCCCTTCCACACGTTGGACTAAAGGAGTAGGACATGTCTTCCTTCCCACCCCATCTGGGGAAGAAGATAATTATTCTTAAGCAATGAACCCATGGTAATTATTTTTTAATATATTAATGCTCTTTTTGATTATTTTATTTTTTAAATATAATTACTTTTAAGAAATATTCTCATAATAATTGATTTAGTTTTTAATAAGTCAATAATTTTAGTGAACTATAATTAACTTTAACCAAATTTACTTTTTAATATGAAAAAATAAAAATAAATATTATATTATATTCATACACTTCTATCAATTAAATACTAACTCGCTTAAAATCTATTTCATTTTATTAAAATGTAATAATATAACCCATAATTTTATCCTTATTATAGAATTGATCTCTTTATTAAACTCTCACTTACCTAACTCAATATTTCACCATGTTAAGACTCAACATAGACATAATCTTGATCTAGTTGGTTGGATGGCTATTAAAATAATTTTTTATTATGTCATGTTTCACCCCCACCTCAATACAGACTCAACACTGACATAATCTTGATCTAGTTGGTTGGATGGCTATTAAAATAATTTTGTATTATGTCATGTTTCACCCCCACCTCAATACAACTCATGATTTCCTCCATTCTTCTGTGAATTCATTATATCCCTTTTGTATTGATCCTTTAAGAGTTTGCATTGTATCCCTTTATGCTCCACACCAATTCAACTCATTATATCTTCCATCCATACAGATTCACTTTCCATTATAGAGGTATATTATGTTTCTTTATGCTCCACATCAATACAATTCATTACAGGTTCTACCATCCAACACGTTTTATCTTCATGCATCCATTGAAATTCACTTTCATTGTAGAAGTATTGAACCTTTAAGAGTTTGTATTACTTCTCTTTATGCTCCATCCAACGGAATTCACTCAAAGGAGAAGTTCATCCATTCGATCATTACATTTATTTGAACTTTTTCTTCGTTACAATTTAATATCTACAAGTTTCATTATTATTTTTTAAATAAAAAATTCAATGTAATTGTCATCTTAAGACTCCATGAACCAAGGTAGACAAAATATTGATAAAGGTGGTTGGTCCCTTTGGTTAGCAAATTTTGTATCATGTTCTTTTGGACTCCACCTCAATCTAACGCATTGTACCTTCATCCATTGGTATTCATTGTACCTTCATCCATTGGTATTCGTTTTCAATAAATAAGTATTAGGTCTTTAAGACTTTGCATGTGCATCCCTTTATTCCTCACATCCATCTAACTTGGTGTTTCATGCATTGAAATTAGCTTTTATGATTATAAAAGTCTTAAGCGTTTAAGAGTGTGTATTATGTTTTTTTATATTTTACATAAATTTAATGATTTGTAAATTGTTGTGGATATTCCACTAGAATATAATTTATAACAACTGATTTTATAACTTAGTTATTTTTATTAGTTTATTAAATACTGGAACTGAAGGAAAATAACTAAAGCAAATAAATACACAATCAACATAAATAACTCAATATATATCTTGGGAAAATCCAATATGGGAAAAAACCCAGCTAGAAATGAGGATTATGCCTTACTCTTCTCTTCTCCAATATGTAGTACAAATACAAAGAAAGCGGTACTCTCAATGGAGTTACCTTGACTCTACAACTATAATGACCACTACATGATCTCCTGCTTCCTATGTTCTGCTCTACTGTCCACTCATATATTGTTGCTTGGCTAATTGAAAATACATAACATCAAAAGAATCGAACCCCTCCTTTTCCTAACAACCTGTTATTGGTATTTAACATAGCTCGATAGTTGTCTAGGGTTATGTTTAGGGTTTTTGCATGACCCAACTCCCAATTAGGGTTACGGTTTTGGACCTTATAGAATGTTCTTAAAATTCCACTTGTAATTAGCTCCACATGTGTCAGAAATGAGAGCCAATGTGGAAGACACTCGGTACCATAGTGGTCAGTTGGATAAGTCAACTTGTGGGAGGCATAATTTCTTCATATGGGCTTCATTTGAGGTGTTTCTTGGAACGTTGTAAAGGTCTAGGAGTGTAGAATCATGTGAAGGGCCATGGATTTGTAACAAACCTTTGGAACCCAAAAAACATCATTTAGCCCCCTCAAACATGCATAAGAAGGTTTTGCACTCTAGATCTCCAAAGCAAAACTTGCCCCTAGAATGGGCCCTACAAGCCAATTCATCTAATCTTTCGACCATAAAAACACCAAAATAAAAGAAATTGCATATTGATCAATTTCAAATTATTCAAATTCATTATTATATATATTGATATTCATTCATAATAAAGAAATATTTAACTTTAAAAGATTATTCAATATTTTCAACTAAAAACTTATCCATTTGATCATTAAAATTTTGCTTTATTACAATTAAAAAAAATATATTATTTTTTCATTTTAAAAAGATTATTCAATACTTATCCATTTGACCATTAAATGTTTGTTTTATTACAATTTAAAAAAATATATATTATTTTTTCATTATCACTTTATTATAATTATAATAATTAACACAATATATTCATTGTCTCAAAACTCCAAACTAGCATAAACCAAGACTCCAAACTAACATATACCTAATCTTGATGGAGTTAATTAACCCTTTGTTAAGCTAATTTTATGTAGTATCCTTTTGTACTCCACCTCAATCCAACTCATTGTATCCTCCATCAATTGATATGCATTCTCAATAAATAAGTATGCAGCCTTTAAAAGTTTGCATTGTGTCACTATGTTCTCCACATCCATCCATTTCATTATATTTTACATGAATTTAGTTTCATTACAGAACTATTAATCCTTTAAGAATTTGCATTATGTCTTTAATGCTTCACATCTATACAATTCATGATATCTTCTATTCATTGAATTTATTTTAAATAAAAAGGATTAAACCTTTAAAAGTTCAACTTAATTTGAGCTCAACTTAATTCGTGAAAAGATATGAAAAGTCATCTTAAGGGTCCAAGAGATATTTTGGGAATACAAACACAAGAATCACATTATTGTATTTATACACGCATATTTTTAATGATGTTTTTGCTTTTATGTCATTTATCTTTGTCTTTATAGTGTGGATTTGTGTTAGACAATTTGCATATTTGCCTATATGGATAACTTAACAATGGTATCAAAGTGTGCCTATTGTTCTTAGGCATGTGAGGAACCATGGTGTTTCTCCATAGCGTTTGAATCGTTGTGTATGGAGCTGGAAAATATGAGGATATACCTATGACCTAGTTCCTCTCCATGAAGAATTTTGTGTGGATTTATCATTAATTCAATGATTCAGAGAGTGCTTCTACTTTCATGCGTTATTTTTGGTGTGTATAACTTTGCTAGTATCATTTTACCTTGTTCACCTATACATCTTCCTAGTATGTCCAATGCCATTTTGAATGAAAACCCAAATTTGAGTTGTGTTACACTATGTCTCTCCTAAAGCCAGCAATCTCTCTAATTGTAAACTTCACCAGTTGTTATCCATTACCTCCATAGCCAATTTGTCGCCAAGGATCCTCCTTTGTCCACCTCTTAGCATGCTTGCTTCTTCTCATTTGTATTCTCCTTTGGAGTTGCATGACCAATGCATGGGATATCCAAACCTCATTGAATGATATAAGTTTCAATTACAAAATCATGATAATCATAGGTGTTAGCACTCAAAATTGCACCCTAGGTTGTGGAGGGTGAATCCCAAGGTAACAACATAACCACTTTAAGAAAAGAAGTTGGCCTCTTCCTTTATAGAGAGGGATCTCTCACGGATTTTTATCAGGGCCAGATACACAAACACAATAAAATTCAGATGTGTGGGTGGTTGAAACAAAGAAAGCATACATTGGGCTATGGAGTCAAAAACATTCATGGATTACAGAACAATTTGCAGGGGAGATTCTACAAAGGCAAGGTAGCATTCAGTTACAGCCATAATGATGTTGGCCTGGTGATAAAGAAGAAGGAACGACAGTCCATCAATACAGATCATCGAGGGGATGAATTCTGCATCAACTTTGGTTGAAAGGATTTGTGGATATCTTGAACAAATAGTCAAAGCATAAACAATATGAATCCTGAACTATTGCACACTCATTCCAGACATGAAGAAAACAAAATGGCAAGTTAAACAGGAAGACATGCACATAATAAAAGAAATAACAGACTGTAACTACGACATACACAAGAATCTTTACAGCAAAAATCCTGCATTCGCCTCTGTCATTTTATTTAAGGAAGATCTCAATTTACATAGCCATGAACCTCATGGGTTCCAACCTCGTCTTCCTCTATTGAGGGCATATTTATAGTATCCTAGGTTCTCGAGACCAACCTCGTCTTCCTCTATTGAGGGCATATTTATAGTATCCTAGGTTCTCGAGACCAACCTCGAAACATAGCAAAAACAGTTACAGCATGAGACTAAAAATATTAACAAAATGATGACCTGGTGGATCTGCCATGATCATAAACCAAACTGACAAGCACACGGGGTCACGCATGATGGATTAGTTGGAGAATTTGGACAGCAAGGACTCAGGCTTGCTTGCTAAAAATGACATTTCAGAGGATCTTCGAGTGGTCTGCAACAACTTCATTCATGCCTGCACCTTCACCTGGGAAAGTGCTTCTGGACCGTCGATCCTTAATCAAAACAAGGATATGGAGACATGTGTATGAACTTGTGTGTTCTGTAAAATTCTGATGAATTCTCCTCATGGATTTCTCTGTGCTAGTTCATCTCACGGAATTATTTCCAGCCCTTGATCAAGACCCCTTTAAATCTCCGCCGTTAAAACTTGTCAAAATTTAAGCGATTCCATGAATTTGAAAAGTTAATTTCTGTAGCATGTTAGATCAGCGTAATTTATCTCCTTCATAGATCTAGATCGACCTTGATCTGAGCCCTCAAAACCTGCAATCCAATTAAACAATTCTGCAGATTTGGAAAGTTATTTTCTTCGTGCAAGTTAGACCAGTGGAATCAATCCCTACTATGGATCTAAGATCATGGATGATTTGGACCATTGAAATCTGTGGGGTCTACCTGTTTCCGCATTTTGGGAAGTCTTCTTACATGTATACATGTTCCTCTTTTCCGCACCGTCGATCTCTGTCAGAAGCTCTCTGAACCATTGGATCTCGGACAATGGAAAGTAGAAATCGGGACTTTAACTTCTTCGAAGTTCGATGTTGATATTTCTGCTCCCGCCTTTCTGCTTCTGCTTTTTCTTTTCACATCGTCGATTTGTGCAGGATCTCTATGAACTGTAGATATTGCGGATCGCGAAAAGCAGAAGTTGGGTTTTCCAATTTTGCAACACGAAACTTCACCTTTTTTCGCTTTCTCCTTTCCTCTTCTGGCATTTTCTTTCCGCACCATTGATCTTGGGCAGGATTTCTCTGAACCGTAGATCTTGTGGATCGTAGAAAGCGGGACTTTAACTTTTCACGACCAAATTATTATGCCTTCCGCTTTCTGATCTCCACCCTTTGTTCTCTTACAAACCATTTCTCTTTGGTGAAAGCGTTCTGAGCCATTGAATATCAGACTACGGAAAGCGGAAGGTGGAATTTCTAACTCTTTATGACCAAACCTTTGTATCTTTCGCTTTCCGATTTTCGCCACTTTTCTTCCTACTTTTTCCTTTTCGCACCATCAATCTGTGCAGAAATGGGATGAACCATCGGATCTGGACTGTGAAAAGCGAAAGTTGGGCTTACCACTTTTATAACCAAGTTTTTTACCTCTTCCGCACTTCCACTCCCAACTTTCCTTGGGCAGAAATGAATTTTGGCCTTTGATTTTGTCCGCTGCAGATCCAGGTCATTCATTTGTTTCCCCCCTTCAACCCGGGGAAGATTCCTTCATTCTTATTCATTAGCAAAGCTGAAAACTGGAATTTTAGCATTGCTTTGTATTTCCAACTTAGAAATGATCCTTTGAAAAACCTGCATAATCTCATTAGAATTCATCAAGTTCATATGATAAGGAAACTTTCTAACCTTATTTCTCCATTTACTGGCCAAATCCCTTGCCAATTACTTAGCCCAGAAATGGTGCTAACAAATGGCTCCAACTTGGGATGTTATCCTCCTTGTGAGGTAGCAAAGAACCCGTAGACCAGGTGCCAAATCCATTGGGCGGCTCCCACTATTTCCTGAAATCCCCAACATGCTTTGAAAAAAAAAACTGAACTGATGCTGAAACAAACTAAAACTTACTGAAAGAAATGCTTGCCATGTCGAGTTTATTTAAACCTACCTACCCTACTTATTGAGCATCAATGCCTAGTCAAGTTACTTCTGACTTTCAGTGAAGCCAATCAAGAAAATGATCCCATAAACAAACTTTCTCATCATGCTTGATCATAAATAGATATAACCGACTTAATGGAAAAATGTTATGATAAAGAAATTGATCTTTACTGTAAAGACATAACCACCGATTACCACTACAAAGATTCTCCATGTATTATGCCACTGGATCGTGATAACCTACAAAATTTTCTGTTATTTGTTTTCCATGACATAACTGCTCCAATTGCAACTCCTCCAGCACCCTGTCAAACTGGTCTTTAAAATAACCATGAAGGGAATTCTCATGACAATTTTCAAATGAGATATCAACAACTTCATTCAAAACTTCTGAATTAATAACTTGATTCCTCCCATTCATTTCAAAAGGAATATCATTATGTTCTTCATGTGCATTATTCAAGTAGTCATCATCATATATAGGCATGTTGAAATCTTTCGTAAAAATATCATTAACATAAATTTTTAGCATGTTCATTGCATTCTTCATAAAGCAAATTAGGATAACTCTCTTCACGTATACCACTGGGCTGATGATCTTCTTTCTAATTAAAATAAAGGTTGGAGTGCAAAGCAGATTCTAGTTGTTCACCCTTCTCATATTCTTTGTTGTGATTTAACCCTTCATTGCAAACTGTTTTTCTTCCATAGGCTGAGATTGATGGTGTGACTGTTTGACCTTTTCATTATCTTTTTTTGCAAATGTCATATCCTCAAGTTTTTGCGCTTGCTTAGAGATTTTACGTAGATACCTTGGCAATTCAAATGATGCATAATACAAAAGAAAACTGTCACCTTCAGCAAACTCACTATCTTCTCTGTTTTCATCCCTTTGACCTTGGATTGTAATGGAAATTTCTTCATTAATAGGCCCTGAACTTACAAAATCTACAACTGGTCTTTGAAGAAATTGCTGCTGCAAAATGGGGATTTTTGATTGAACAGGGGCATCCTCCTCTTGTGGCAAAATTTCAAGAGTTGAATAATATGAGGAAGGATTTGATTTACAGTCCTAACTTATTTCTTGGTCACACAAATATAAACAAGAATGTTGCAAACCTCAACAGTTTCAGGGAAAGAAAAATAGTCAGTGGAATCATAGTTTTGGCTTATGTCAACTTCAGTCGGGGAAGACATTACCAACTGCTGGGAATTTTCTTGAATACCATGGCAATTGGGCTGTCTTTCTTTTTGAGCTAATTATTCATATAAGATCTCTAAAACCTCTTCATCCATATACTGATCATCACCACATTCGTCTTTCACATTTTCAATGAACTCTTTATTGTGTGTGAAACAATCTTGAATTGATAGCAGAGAAGGATACTGATCTTTGAAATGTTCATGAAATACTATATGAGAGCCTTTAAGGGAGGATAAACTTACTGATGGTAATCCCTCATACCATGACCTTTCATTTTCTTCTAAACTAGCCATGAACATTTTCATTAAAGAATCCTCATGCAATTCAACTCCCAACTTATGTATATGCTTATCAAATCTAAACAAATCATATGTTAGCATCATCATTCTTTTAATCTTTGAATCTTGGAATATTTGTTAGCCAATATATCTTAGGTATTCGATTTGGATAACTAGGAATGGAAACAATATTCATATAAGCATACCTTACAACCCGAGAACTCATCTTGATGATGGAGAAACTAATTCAACTCCTCAAACTTTGCAGCTCCTTTACAGTGGAGTTGCCATATAACATTTTTCAAACTGGATTCTTTGAATATTGAGTCGTCAGGTGAAAGAGACACAACCGTATTGATGTTTTACCATTGTTTACCATCAATAGTTAGATCTAGAACTCTATCATTCATACTTAGGGAAGATTTAAACCCTCCTCCCCGTATAGGTCTTTTTGGCTGTTGGTCTCCCCAGTGGAGTCACATTCCAGAAGCTTTCAGTGGAGTTGCCAGGGAAAATTATACAACCTTTTTCAAATGCAGGAGTCTTTGTTTTCCCACAGAAACGATTTCTTCTTGGAATCTTTGTCTTTTTTTTTAGGGTTGATTTGCACTTTCATCCCCGACAATGGCGCCAATTTTGTTAGCACTCAGAATTGCACTCTAGGTTGTGTAGTGTGAATACTAAGGTAACAATAGAACCACTTTAAAAAAAGAAGTTGGCCTCTTCCTTTCTAGAGAGGGATCTCTCAGATTTTAATCAAGGCCAAATACACAAACAAAATAAAATTCAGATGTGTGGGTGGTTGAAACAAAGCAAGCATTTATTGGGCTATGGAGTCAACACATTCATGAATTACAAAATAGTTTGCAGGTGAGATTCTACAATGGAAAGGTATAATTCGGTTACAGTCATAATGCTTTTGGCTTGGTGATAAAGAAGAAGGAATGATAGTCCATCAATACAGAGCATCGAGGGGATGAATTCTGCATCAACTTTGGTTGAAAGGATCTATGGATATCTGGAACAAATAGTCAGAGCATAAACAATATGAATCCTGAACTATTACACACTCATTCCAGACATGAAGAAAAAAAATGGCAAGTTAAACAGGAAGACATGCACATAAGAAAAGAAATAACAAACTGTAACTACGACATACAGAAGAATATTTGCAGCAACAAGCCCGCATTTGGCTCTGTCATTTTATTAAAGGAGGATCTCAATTTACATAGCCCTGAACCTCACGGGTTCCAACCTCGTCTTCCTCTATTGAGGGAATATTGATAGTATCCTAGGATCCCGAGACCAACCTCGAAACAGAGCAAAAATAGTTACAGCATGAGACTGAAAATCTTAACAAAATGATGAATTGGCGGATCCACCATGATCCTAAACCAAACAGACAAGCACGCCGGGTCACACATGATATATCAGTTGGAGAATTTGGACAGCAAGGAATCAGGCTCGCTTGTTGAAAAATGTCAGTTCAGAGGATCTTCGAGCAGTCGGCAATAGCTTCATTCATGCTTGCACCTTCACCTGCGAAATTGCTTCTGGACCGTCGATCCTTAATCAAAACAAGGATATGGAGACATGTGTCTGAACTTACGCGTTTTGTAAAATTTTGATGAATTTTCCTCATGGATTTCTTCGTGCTAGTTCATCTCGAGGAATTATTTCCATCCCTTTATCAAGACCCCTTTAAATCTCCTTCGTTAAAACTTGCGGACCCTTAAGCAATTCCACAAATTTGAAAATTTAATTTTCGTGAGCATGTTGGATCAGCGAAATTAATCTTCGTCATAGATCTAGATCGACCTTGATCTGAGCCGTCAAAACCTGCAGGCCCTTTAAATGATTCCACAGATTTGGAAAGTTATTTTCTTCGTGGAGGTTAGACCAATGAAATCAATCCCTATCGTGGATCTGAGGTCAGAGATGATATCGATCGTTGAAAGCTATGGGGTCTACCTATTTCTACATATCGAGAAGTATTCTTACCCGTATACACGTTCCTCTTTTCTGCACTGTCAATCTCTGTCGAAAGTTCTCTGAACCGTTGGATCTCAGATAACAGAAAGTGAAAGTTGAGACTTTAACTTCTTCGAAGTTCGATGTTGATCTTTTCGTTCCTACCTTTTTGCTTCTGCTTTTTCTTTCCGCACCATCGATTTGTGCGGGATCTCTATGAACCGTATATCTTGCGGATTGCGGAAAGCAAAAGTCGGGTTTTCCAATTTTGCAACCCGAAACTTCACCTTTTCCCTTTTCGGCATTTTCTTTCTGCACGATTGACCTTGGGTGGGATTTATATGAACCGTAGATCTTGCAGATCGCGAAAAGTGGGAATTTAAATTTTCATGACCAAATTATTATGCTTTCTGCTTTTCGATCTCCACCCTTTGTTCTCTTCCGGACCGTTGCTCTTTGGTGGAAGCGTTCTGAGTTGTCGGATCTCATTCTACAGAAAGCAGAATGTGAAAGTTCTAATTCTATATGACCAAACCTTTGTATCTTCTGATTTCTGCCACTTTTCTTCCCTCTTTTTCCTTTCCGCATCATCGATCTGTGTGGAAACGGTTTGAACCGTTGGATCTGGACTGCAAAAAGGGGAAGTCGAGCTTACCACTTTTATAACCAAGTTTTTTACCTCTTCCGCACTTCCACTCCCGACTTTCCTTGGGCAGAAATGAAATTTGGCCTTTGCTTTTGTCCGCTGCAGATCCAGGCTGTTCATTTGTTGTCCCCCTTCAACCTAGGGTGGATTCCTTCGTTCTTATTCATTAGCAAAGCTGAGAACTGTAATTTTACCATTGCTTTGTATTTCCAACTTAGAAATGATCCTTTGAAAAACCTGCAGAATCTCATTAGCATTCATCAAGTTCATATGATAAGGAAACTTTCTAACCTTATTTCTCCATTTACTGGCCAAATCCCTTACCAATTACTTATCCAATAAATGGTGCTAACAATAGGTATATCCAGTTGTTGTCTGGGTATATTGTGATGTTCATCATTAATCGAATTCTAGTTGAATCCATATCTAACATCTGGAGTGTATATAGAAGGGAATTTCTAATTAGTAATTGATGGTTGATTCCAACTACCGTGCCAAGTATGCATGTTGATATTTCATTGGTGCTAAATATATATCACTCATCATTGATGACATTGAGAAAAACAATCAAATTAGGGGGGAGTTCATGGGTGAATACAAAGTGAAAAGTCCATGTTGAATAATTGGAGAAATCGTTGGTCAAAACTTGTGCACCTCTCTTGGAATGCATTTAACATATAAGGTAATCAACTTAAGCTTTTCTCCAAGAGGTGATGGCATTTTCTTGGAGGTTTTCTATTGTTGGCCAACTCTCAGTTGATTAAATATTAGCAGAGATTCGTCTTTTTTCACCATCATTTCTTGTTGAGAACATTGCAATACTGAAAGGTCTAATTTGAATCCACTACACTCGAAAATCCTTCCTACTCAAAAGAAGCTTCTCTGCGACAATCCATTGCTCTGTCCACCACATTGTTGCATATCAATGAATATTGAATGTGTATTGTTCTATGTTGTGTGTCCATTTTTTTGTCATATAATGCATGTTACATGCGGGCCAAAATGCTTTCATGTCATATCACCTTCTTGTTTGAAGAATTAAATTCTTGAATTTTGATGAAATTTCAATGAGAGAAAGCTCAAGATGAGCGTGTAGATGTTTATGCCTCATTAGGGTTTCAACCTTCCACAAATTGTAATTAAATAACTATTCAAATGCTCATGTATCAGAATTTCATATATAGGTGAGACAACTTATACGGATGGAGACCACCCATGCACCAACATCTCTCCTCAACAAGGTCGTCGATGGTGAATGTCAGAAAGGACATGTCTTCAATGGTGATATTAAGTGGCTTGGTAGAGTTGTTGAACACTCTACTCCTTTCTTATGTCGACAACAATATCATGATCGAAAAAACCACCTTCACTCACATTCAAAATTGTGTAAAAGATTCACAAGATACACTTGATTTTTTACAACTTGAGTCATAGCTTCTACAAGAAGAAACACATTATGAACTCATTATCGTCCAGAACAATCCTCTTTATGACTCCTTTCAGCAGCTTGCACAAAATGATGCCACTTCATAGGCACATCAAGCAAATTAGTGGTACCAGTATAGAAGTAAGAGAAAGTGAAGTTGAAGTTATGCATATAGAGAGGTTATGCTTGTTCTTTGCAAGCGCATCATCAACCCATGGGAAGATATTAGCCACAAAAAGCACATAAGCAGGCTTGGAAATGAAAAGGAAGTGATGACTCACATTCCTAATTTCTCCAAGCTTATCTAGTTTCAGAGTGTTGGGTTCTTAAACGAAAGTTCATTAGCATCCAGATCAGTTCAGAGTTTGAAATGCCAACATTATGATTCAGTTTGCCATATGAAAGAACAATGTTTTGATCTTCACCCTTGCAAGCATTGTGGAAAGCATACCCATCCTGCAAACATATGCTCCACTCTAAATAAACCTGCAAGAGAGAAGATTCACTATGGGTGGATTGCTTCTTGGAAATTGTAATCAACAACCAAGAAGATATATATGTCATACTAGAGAGTTCACTCATGAGTAATGACACATCTTGCAGCTGGGATATATTATTCTCCTAGCAGTTTTCCTGATAAGGGGAATGACAGACTGTCGAACACAAGCAAGCATGAACCATTTCTAGATAAATAGAATCTTGTGCCATTTTCTAGAGCCTCGAGCCAGAGCCACCTAACCAAATTCAGAGTTGCAACATTGAACCATAGTCACAACCATATTCAATTGAGCTCTGGTTGGTTTGTGGTCAGCCCAATGCCACCCATTTAGTAGAATGCATCAGATTCTACTAGCCTTTTGAAATGTTCTAGGAATCTCTGAGATTTTGAGACAAGTTCCAAAGATCATAGTCATCATTGAACCACCATTTAGTAGAAGAATTCAACTTCTACTGGTCTTCGAAATCTTTGAGGAACTGCTAAGCAAGAACTTGAGTCAAACCCAAGTGCCCAAGAGATTCTATGCTGGAATCGAAGTCATCGCCAAGTTACAGATTCTGTGGTCAGCCTAAAACCACCCATTTAGTAGAAGATGTCAACGTCTAATAACCTTTGATTCAAAGAGCTTCTTCATCCATTTACAGTTGCCCTTCTCAAGATTTCAACTCTCTGTTTGAACTCACATACCCTACTTCGAATTAAGGGGGTTATTGTTGGAACCTAATCTTTGATGAGATGAAGAGTCATCTCATGAGTCCAAGAGACATCTTGGGAATATGAACCCAAGAGTCATATCATTGTATTTATACATGCATATTCTTAATGATATTTGTGTTTTCACGTCATTTATCTCAGGCTTGGTGGTGTATCATTGTGTATTTGGCTTTATGTTAGCCAATTTGCATGTTTTCCTATATTGTCAGCTTAACAAAAACGTTGTTTTTATTCTTAATAGAAAAGGAATAAGTTTAAACAATTGTTGATTTTGTTTGTCCATCAAGTTTTTGTCCAGAATTCAACAATTTTTTTTTAATCCGTATTTTGTGTTGTTCAAATCATGTTTATGAATGTATCAATGGATTCAACGTGCCCTCACTTGCCCCTAAGGAACCCAGGTTAAGCAAGTTTAAATAATGTTATTTGATTTCTTAAATGTTTCTATAGGATTTCATCAAAATCGTGCCAGAAATTGTTGTCAGGAAAGGGCAAAATATCGAATGTTGAAAATAATCAACATACTCAATATCAATGTAATTTTCTATTTTTTTGTGTTTGCTTGGAACTCCCTCATTTTGCAGGAGTGGTCTTTGGTCTGAGAAACCATGATTCAGGATCGCAACCATCCTGGACCACACTTAGCTGGATTTTCAGGTGTCTCTTCTCAACTAATTCACCCCTAAAGAAAATTAAACCTAGATTGCTTTGATGACAAGACCCACACCTTAACCAAGTAAGCTAACAAAAATTCATAATATAAGTTCCAATATGATTCGATTAACAACTTTAAATTGTACTTCTTTTATATAAAACAATTATATAAATAATATTTTTTCAATAATGTAATTTTCAATAAAAAAAAACTTATCATAAAGAAGAATAAAATAACTAAATGATTTTGTAAAAAAACATAAAATAACTAAATTAACTGAATGTTTAATAATCATTTCTTTTACACTTATCATTCCAAGGATTCACTAAGCTTTTTCAACATTTAAGTGAAGCATACGCAGACAATGAAGCTTAAAGGTTTTCCTCCACCGCCATCTCATTATGTTTTAGTGCTACTTCATTCACAAATGCTTTAATTAACTCTCTTTTGTCATGCAATACTAGGCCCACACATATATTGGCATGCACATGTTTCGACGAAGTACCTCTTTCCATTTGTCTCTACGCTTATAGAATCATTACTTCATTCCTCCCATACATTATCTTCATAATGTGAAATACTTCCAAATAATCATTAGAAGAAACACAAATTATTGATTTATATGAAGGTACCACAGATCTATATAGATTTGTTTTAGTTTGGATGTTTCTACTCATAAGCCAAGGCAATCTAATGTTTCTAGATCATTTTTTGTACCATTAGAAACCAATAACACTTTACATAGTATAGGGTATGCTTTAAAGATTGCTGAAATGATGCACATCCACTCACTGTACAAGTTTTGGATACCCTACATATCAATTTTATATATTTGATACCAATCCATACTTTTGGAAGTTATAAAGTAAAGTCCCCTTCATCATAACTTTGGATGCCACTCAAACAAGTTGCACTAAGATATTAATATATTAAGACCTAGTAATATTGTATATCTTTTATTGCTGTCTCAATAATGGTTATCATGTTTGATTTCTCTAAATTATTAATTTAAGAAATATATTATATATTACTTTAAGAAAAACAATAAATTATTCCATTTTCACTATTACATTAAATAGTTTATTTTTCTTTCTAACTTTATCATTGTTAGGTATGTTGTATTAAGTTCCTTAATTATGATTTCTTAAAATAAATATTCATAAATTTAGTAGATAACATGAATACATGGTTCAAGAATCATTCAATGGGTATGGGAAGAATAATCGATTGCTCTCCCTTTGCCATTATATATATATATATATATTAAAAATAAACATTTTTAAAATTTTAATATAACAAAAAAATTAATAATTTTATTTTAATAAATTTTAATTTAAAAATTAGTTTTTAAAATTTTAATCAAACAAAAAATTTAAGAATTTTACTTTAATTAAATTTATTTAACCTAAAAATAAAATTCAAAAAAAATATTTTAAAACTTCTCAAATTTTAATAAAACTTAAAGAAATATTTTAAAAACTTCCCAAATTTTAATAAATTTAAATTATATATATATCAAACATATACAAATATTTCCAAAAATTATAAAACGTATTATTTTTCATTTTAAATTTAAATAAATACTTCTTTTAATTGAAACTGGAAAAATTTTCATTATAGAAAAAAGGTTGTGCATAGCTATCCATTACAAAAAAAACTTGTAGATTGTTTGTTATCAACATACACCATAACTGAAAAGATTGTGTTTAAAATTTTCCGAGATTTACAAAAATAAATGATTTTCTTCCTATAGTTCGACATACTTGAGGAGGGATAGACCTTGATGAATAGGAGATTAAGAAAAATACAAAAAAAACCATTTACAGAAAAAAGCAAAGACCAGGCCGATTTCTTTTTCATGCCTTCCATTCCTGGGGATGGATTTGATACCAAGACTCCTTCTATGGGCTGCACTCTAAATTTTATTGGATGGAAATGACTGCTTTGAGACAAATTAATCACCTTCAGATATTCCTTTGTTATCCTGCCCATTTTTCCCATGAGTTCATGAATGTCCCTTTACAAGTCATCTATCTGCGAGAATTGACAAGTGAGATGGTGGATTACATAGCCAATACCGGTGGAGATTTCTTTGTTTTGCTTAAGACCTCCACATACAGCCTCATACATCTTGTGCAAATGTAGTTTAAAATCCTCGATACCAACCTTAATATTATGAAATCCCGCATACCAGCCTCTCTCTTTATATCGCTCCGAACCCATCTTAGAAGAATAGCCCAATGATAATGAACGAAGGAAAAATGTCTAGCTCGAAAGAAATCGGAGCAGTAAACTTTGTGCTAAGACGGGCTGATCTATTTCTGTATTGGTTATAAAGCCTATGTTCACCACTCAAGAAGGAAACCAAATCCGCCTCCATGTCGCATGTGGGAACGTTGAATATAGATGATTGAACTAAATGCAAAGTCCCTTAATCATAATAGCCATTACTTGTGATCATGTGGCCTAATGTATGCATCCAACCATGTGTCCTACAACATCTGTGGGAAAGATAACGATAGAATGAAAGGAAAAGCGAGGGCTGCATGAAAAATACCAAGGCCTTAGCCTCCCAGTGAAAAGACTCAAGGAATGGTTTGGTACTTATTTTCACCATTGGTGAAATTCACAAAACCTGGCTCCAAGGTGGCTCCTTTATTTGCCAGAAGATTAGCTTCCCCATTGTTTTCCTAAAGAATGTGAAGGAAATTGGATTTTGTTTTGGAAGAGAGAAGGATGATCCTTCTATATATTCTTTTACATTTGGTGTTTCCCTTTTTATAATCGAACCTCATATTTTGAATAACCTATCATGAGTCTCTAATTATAACTATCCTACTTGTGCCTATATTGATAATGAGTTCAAACGCAAGCATGAGTGCTAACCATTATGCTTCGTTATTGGTTTTCTTCCCTAGTCCCCAAGCGAAAGAGTCAACTATATTTCCTCTTGGATCAAAAACTATCCCTCCCGCACCTGCCTCCCTTGGGTTCCCCTTAGAAGCTCCATCAAAGAAGAGAGAATTAGAGTTAAGGTTCTCCCGCCATTTCCAAAATTTGATTTTATTGAGTCTTATTTCCCATTCGTCCTTCCGATTATTTTGAAATTTGGACTGAAGTGAGCTCTAGTTCAAGAATTATTTACACCATAGAGCCCATGTATGTTTACGGGTTCTGAATTTGGGAAGGATATTCCCTTGCTACCCAGACTCTCAGAAATCATGTCCATTGTTTTGAACGCTGCTCTAGTGGCATTGACTTGTTTCCCCTAAAACAATGAGATGATTTCTTGCAATCCAATTTTTCCAACTAATATGTTTGAGAATTAGTTCCCACACTTTCAAGAGAGTGGGTTTCCCTTTCATATTTCCTAGAAAATATTTTTCCAATTCGCTATCATAACCTGAATGTGATTCAAGGTCCCAATATTTTTCCCAAGCTTGTCTAGGACTTTATTCCACACTTTCTTAGCAAAGACGTAGTCCAAAAAAGTTTTGAGACCTCCTCATAAGAGTTTTTGTAGAGAGAGCACCTGGAAGGACCTTCAAATTCCCTTTTGATAAGGTTGTCAGTTGTTAAGATTTTATTGTGTACAAGAAGACAAAAGAAATGATTGATTTTGCATATGCAAATAAGCTTCCAGAACTTCTTCCACACTGAGGAGGGTGGAGAATGAGCTCTCCCTTCCAAGATTTTATACCCTTCCTTAACCGACTAGACTCCAAACCACACCCATCCTCTTTGATCCTTTTCCTTTCGGTGAATTGGAGCTTTCCCATGAAGTTTCAAATGAAAAGATATATAATCCAGATATAGCTAAGCTGGAGGTTTGAGATCTTTCCAGCCTTTCCATTCTCCAGAGCATGAACAGGCTGATAAGTTGAAAATAGTTAGTATATTTTCCATATTCATCCATCGGCAAAGATCGTCTAAGGTGGGCTCTATGGCTAAATTCGGCTAATCCCATATTATGTCGTCCCATATTTTTATCTTCTTCCTGTTTCCTAGGATCCAATAGGCCTTGTCTTTAATAATACCATCTGAGACTGTGCAGAGCTCCACATGTGTGTGCCTTTCCCTTCCCACCTGAGTTAAAGACATTGAATTCTTAGTTTTTTGACATATTTCTTTCTTAATGATTCTTTCCATCATATTTTTCCCTTCTATAGTCCTCCACACCATCTTTTCCCCCATAGTTGTGTTCATAATCCTAGGATCTTTGACACCTAATCCTCCATTTTATTTTGGTATTTTAACAATATTCCAGTTGGCAAGGTAATACTTTTTCCCTTGGTTTCTCTCTCCCTACCAAAGAAATTTCTTAATCCCCACACTAATGTTTTTCATTACATTTTTTGGAGCAAGAAGGTGAGCACTAAAGAATATGGGAAAGGAGGAGAGGAAATTTTTTATAAGGGTCATTTTTCCTGCTAAATTGAGCCACTTCAGACCCCAAGACTGAACTTTTTTCTTAATCTTTTGAAGAATTGGGTTCCAAAATAAAGAATTGGAAATTTTCCTTAAAATTGGGGCATCTAAATACTTTAAGGAGTTCCACTCCATCTCAACCTTGCAATTCATAGTAAGGGAGATAGCTCTTAATATTTTGGGGTTGCAATTCCATCAATAGAGGCAACTTTTTTTAGAATTTGTTTTTCCTCCTAAAGTGGAGAGGAAGTGATCTAAGGAGATTTTGAATTTCCTTGCTAATAGAATAGAGGCACTTCCAAGAAGAATAGCATCCTCGGCAAATTGAGCATGATTAATTGAGATAACACCCTTAGCTATTGATAAACTCAGAATGGATCCTTCTATCATTTTCATGTTCGGTATTTTGTTCAAAGAATCTACTAGAAGTATATAAAGGAAATGAGACATAGGACATCCTTATCGTATCCTGCGAGACATGCTGAAAAAATATGTTGGTCGACCATTAATCAAAGGGGCAACCCAAGCAGAGCTAATGAAAGATTTTATCCATCTTATAAAGGGGTCAGAGAAACCAAATCTACTATGAACCAAGAAAATGGAATCATGTCTAACTCTGTCAAAGGAGTTTGCTAAATCTAGTTTGATTTCCATACCTACTTCTTTCCTCTTTTGGCTGGAGTGAATTGCTTCCTGAACTATAATGATATTATCAAAAAATTGTCTCTCATCGATGAAGCCACCTTGATTTGCTGCGATGAGATTAGGAATGATATTTTTAGCCTGATAAAAATGATTTTAGTGAGGATCTTATAGGGCGAGTTAGGGAGAGAGATAGGCTTGAAACGATTGATGGAGGTTGGGTTTTTTTCCTTAGGGATCAAGGATATAAAAAAGGACTTTGTGGCTCCCCCTACTCTATGTTTCCCTCTGGTCCAATTAAGCATTCTGGTGAGATTTTTTTAATGATAATCCATCATCTTCTATAGAAGTTGATCAAGAAATCGTCCAGAACTAGGGCTTTATCTGGGTGTAAACTTCATACTGCCTTATGAACGTCCTCCTCTCTTATAGGTCTATGTTGGAAATCGGTATCTTCTCCAATGATTATCAAGGGAATATCAACTCACATCTGTTCAAAGTATGCAACTTTGTACTCCTCCTCACCATATAAGTTATATAAGAAGATTTTTATCTCTTCTTTAATTTTTCTTTGGTCAGAGATTTGATCTCCATTGTCTTTGACTAGCTCAAAAAAGTTGTTCTTCATTTTCCTTTCCTTGCATTGGGAATGAAAAAATGTAGTGTTATTATCCACGCCTTTTATGAAGAGACTTGTGGACCTAAGTCTCCATTCTTCTTCTCCTTTGTTGACGAGGGCTTGGATTTCTCTATCCAATTCCTTCTATTTTTTGAGAATTTCTTTAGATATTTTCCCCACTTCAATTTTCAACTGAAGATATCCCATCTCTTCTAATTTCTCTTTTTCTCCTTACTTGGATCTTGATAATGTTCTTTGACCCAATTTTTAAGAGCTTTTTAACATTTTTGAGCTTGCATGCCCAGATAAAACTCGGGGACCCGATTATAAAAATGTTCTAGGCCTATTTGATGATATCTAATTCTATGTCAGAGTTCATCCAAACAGGGTTAAACCATAAAGGAAAGGGACCCAAATTTTTTATTGAAGAGAAAAACAAGTAGATAGTTCTATGATCTCTAACTGTAGAAGGCAGAATTTTGGAATCTAGAATTAAAGGTTTGTTAAGAAAGGAGGCGCTTACCAGCAATATGTCTAGCCTAGCGGCTATGTGACCAGGCCTTGATATTTTGTTACTCAAAGTGTACTTCCCTTTCTTTAGCTTGATGACGATCAAGTTCTAATGAGCCAAAAATGTCTTCAAGTCTTTCTCCAAAAGGTTCACGGAATTTTGATCCCCCTTCTTTCCTCTACTAAAATAGTGGCATTGAAATCCCCTGTTATGATAGAGTCAAATTGCGACTTTCCATCTCTTTGTTGCTCCAAAAAATCCTAGAAGTCATCTTTGTTTCCATGGAACGTCGGGTCATAAATATTAACTATCCATAAAGTTTCACTTTAATTTAATGTAGAAATTTCAGCTCTGATACCATGTAGAAGTATATCCTTGATGCAAATAAGAAGCACATGAAGTAGATCTTGCTACAAGATAATTCTCACAAGCATGCACAAGAAAAATAAAGAGAAGATAGAGAGACTAAATCACATGAAGAAGAAATGAATATTGAAGTGTATATTTCCATTGATAAATGATAAATAATAGCGTACATAAAAAGTACATCCCTCATAGGTAAATTCGAGCTGCATAGGAAACAACCCACCTAGCTCAGAAAGCAGACTTACTAAATATGATAAACCCCCATAGGTGGCTAAATAACTTTCCTAATCAATCAAGGAACTGACGAATTAGCTAAAGAATGAGTGAGCTGTCATGAATGATGAAAAAATATGCTAATCCTGGCATCTTGAGAGAAAATAATGGAGGATGGGTTAGCAACAAAATATAACAATTTCCTAGTTTACCAGCTTTACCTTATCCACTGAAAAGTAGGATAAAAGAAGTAAAGACAGAAAATGCAAGAAGGAACAATTATTAATTCTAGCCATAAAGTTGTTAGGATCTAACCAGAATTAGGATAAAGGCACTCCTGGGGTATATATGGAAACTATTGACCAAGTGGTGCAAGTGGATTCCAACTATCTAGGCTAGTAGGTAGAAAATTAATTAAATAATGATTAAATATTTATCATAAGTATGAAGTGGGTTTATAATATCCCAACACCCTCCTTTAAGTCTGACTGTATGATGATATTTATGAAATAATTGGTGTTGGCAAGGGGTTGGGGTAAGTTGCGCAACATCGCGGATGTTGCGCAAGCTCAGAAGACACCACGCAAGACAAGGATAGTGCGCAAGGCGAAAGATAGACTACTTTTTTAATATTTTGTGTCAATTTTGTATTCTTGGACCATATTTTGTGGATATTGGTCATTAGTTGGTAGAATCAGTTAGGAGTTTGTTAGAAGTGGACCATGAATGTAAAGGCGTAAGCCTATAAATAGATGAAGAATTGTGAATGTAAAGATATATCTATAGGGGAGAGAAACTTGATTATGCTCATTGATCTGTATCTTTGCTTTATGACTGAGAGTTAAAAGTGTTGTCTATTTGGATCTATGATTTACTGCACAGAAGTAATATGAAGAGATGAGGTTGATTTGAAATGATGTTATCTTCTTTTGTCTTTTTCTATTTCTGCAATCCACTGATGAGTATGTACAACATGGATCTATGATGCAATGTTTACTACTTATGAATGATGTCATAGTATTAGATTTGTTTTTCCTGTGATAGTTGAATGATGTTGGACAGGGTAAAACCTGTCTGGGTTGATGCTCAGGGAGATCGCGGCAAGTTGGGTGTCGATAGAGTGGGAACCCCTGTCGACTAGGTTTTGTTGGAGGGATTTGCGCCAAGAAATGGTTATGTTGCAAGTACCTTGTTGCGACAGAGAGGAGGGTATGTGGCATCCGAAACAATCAGAAACTCAAGAGTGCATGTGGCATCCATCGCGACAAGAAATTCAAGATTGGTTTGATCAAAACTTATGAGAATTCACTGAAGCAGAAAATCAAAACCCTGGACTGACGACAGAGAAGTGGTTGGTGAATTATATACACGACGGTCCTCACGAGTATTTTTTCTATGAGTTTTCCATCATACTGTACGAGTGGTTGGCGTAGTTCACGTACAAGAAAACACATTTCCAAGGAGGAGAACCAACATCATTGACCCCTGAATTGATCCAGGAGCTACAAGAGACTGACAACAAAGCATCGCGAAGGAGGATATATTACTGAATTTGCAGTCGACACTACCAAGTCTTACAGCAAAGCAGAAAGGGAATTTTTCAATGGACCCAGAGGTAGGTTCTTATTGTCTCTACAGTTGTCAATTAAAATGTTTGTCTGCGAAAAGGGTATACTGAAGATGCACCTAGAGTAGTATAAATCTGGTGTGTGGAGGCGGTGGATACTGAGACTAAAGGGGGAAGACGAATGGGAAGATAAGGGGTATATGGGTGAAATTTTCGACGAGACTATGAGGGAATCCAAGGAAGAAAGTGGTTGTATAAGCAGAGGAGCAAGTTTTTGACAAGAGAAGAGGAAGAGGACAGGGGAAGGTCCTGCTATGATCGAAATCCAAAACTTTGAAGGAAAATCACACGGGATGAAGTAACCCTACAGTGAAGAAGAGAACGACTAGACCTACACTACGCCCAGGACAATAGTAAGATCAAACCCTAGAAGCAACGTACCCACGCCTCCGCGCACCACTTCAAACTCAAGGAGAAACATAAATTCCACGCGAACTTTCCCAACATGTCAACAACATTCTAGTAGTAGTTCAACATCTATAGGAAGAAGGCCCAGGATGGCGGGCGATGACACAAAGTTACCTTTGTTTCACGGGAACGGGATTGACGATCCCGAGCAGTATTGGTTTCTCTACGAGCCAGTATGGACTGTTAGAGAAGCCATAGATGATGATTTCAAGAAGGGCCAACTGGCGACTACTCTGCGGAGTAGTGCACTAGATTGGTACATGAAATTTATACAGGTTCCTACGGGGACCCCTGCAAAAACATTGGATGAAGTTTGGAAGGGAATGATTGAAGAATTCTGGAAGCCTAAATCTGAGGCATAATACATTACTGAGTTGAAAGAGATCAAGCAGTTTCTAGATGAGACTATTTGGGATTTCGATCAAAGATTTAAGATGTTGATGGCATGAGTCAGCTTTGACATGAGCGATGTTTAACATAAAGAGTGGTTTATTGTAGCCTTGGTACCTCATATCCATCAACCACTAATGCAGTAGAAGATTATGACACAGAGCGAGGCTCTAGAGATCATGATGAAGTTAGAAGCTTCACATGTTGGAGAGAATGCAGCTGGTATGAACCAAATTCAGGCATAGTAGGAAAACTTGACGCTGCAATTGCAAGACATTAAGAAAGGGAAAGAGAATCACAAAGACCTTTGGTGCACTCATTGTCATGCAGATGAACACACTAAAGATACCTTCCCTACCTTCCATAAGTATCTGCTATCTGGGGCATCGAACCCACTAAGTTACGGCAGTGTACCATGGTGTCGCATATGTCAAGTCTATGGATATCGACACGAAGAATGTAGTTACATGCAGAAGATAGTGTCAAAACCATCCAACCGATATCGTTCCTTTTGTCGATCGATCGGGCATGAAGATAAATACTATCGTGCATATGATCTACTTCAGGGAAGAACATATGATTCATACTTTGTGAAGGGCGAAGATCATCGTGTAGTACAACGAGCATAGCCACAGCCTCAGGTGGTAAACTCTCGACCACAACCGTAGTATACATCACCATCACAGATGCACTTCATACCATTGCAGACGCAACCACAGTTTGCACGGCAACCATAGTAAAATCAAATGGTGATGCCTTAACCACAACCGTAGTATGTTCAAGATGCACAGTATGTTTAGAAGCAACTGAATCCCTCGCTGCAACAGATGGCTCAGCCGCAGTATCAGCAAGAAGGAGGATTTCACGAAGGATTTCGAGGTAGAGGAGGAGGAGGAGGAGGAGGTCGCAGATCAATCTAGTGTTATAATTGTGGGGTATTTGGGAACTACCAGAGGAACTTCCCACACTTGCAGTGCTCATGTACATATTGCACAGTGCTCAATCATACTATCGAAAATTGCCCACAGCTAATCGCAAGATGGAAGGCCGAGAACATTCCTTAGTTGCAAAGCTAGAATTAGGTACAGACTCAGAATCAGACCATGAATCAACCTATGAACCCTCTGTTGAACCATAATCCACCGTTGACTCAAATTTCACCGATGAACCAAAATCAAGGGCTGACGGTTGGGATGATCTTAGCAAAGCCTAGAACATCGGATGTTGACGTTGTCATTGTCACCCGCATAGGAGCCATAACAGGAGAGTATGGGCCCCACCAATAGATTCGATTGGCTGGACAGAAGAAGGCATCGTTTCATATCACAATTGAAAAAGAGACATTGTTTGGATCCCGATATGCGATCAGAAGAAATCTTGGTAAGTCACATGTCTATGAAATTCCTTCTTCTTTTGATTCTTCACTAGAGGCAGGACCATTGCGAAAGCATGGTACCTTGAAGCACTTATTTGAGAGTTGCTTATCACTGGCAAGAAAACTAGAGTCTTTAGCCGAGATTGAATTTTTTTTGCACCGCCTGGGTAAGGAACGAAAAGATTCCACGGTGAACTCTTTGCATAAGAAAAAGACAGGGAAGGAGATGCGCATGAACATTCATATTGGGGACTATGAAGTTGATTCAGTCATCCTAGATCTAGGATCTGATGTGAATATCCTAACAAATCAGACTTGGCAGAAGATGGGGAGGTCGACATTGGGTTGGTCCCATGTGCAACTGTGATTAGCTAATCAAGCTAAAGTGCAACCAATCGGGCGTGTGTCGAACCTGGTTGTGGACGTTGAAGGTATGAAAACTTATGCCAACTTTGATGTGATTGAAGTTGTTAATGGTGAGGGATCCTATCCCTCACTGTTGGGGATTGAATAGGCGAACGATAGTATGGCATTCATTAACTTCAAGAAGCGGATAATGACTTTTGAGAACCAAGACATTTGAGTCATTGGACCTATGGGTTCCAACGAAGGATGACGATACATTGAATCGGTAAAGGATGAAGTTGTCAAGGGATGGGATCATGCTTACAACATCTTTGAATATTATATCCACCCAACTGCTGATGGAGAACTCGGTTGGCGCAGCGCTAGTTCTGTGTTTTCTGATTCTGAGGATGCATTAGAAAATTGGCAAAACTGCCTGCATGAGGTATCAGTCAGAAAATGTGATCTAATCACACAGTCGTTGCATCATGTTGCGACTGAGATTGTAAAATTACCAGTTTATGAAGGGATACCTGAAATTTTAGCATTCTTAATGGAATTTGAAGAAAAGGTCTCGAAACTGCAGCGATTTTTGGTGATGGAGGAAGCACTGAAGGCTACTCCAGCACACTGGTGGGCGACTCATAAAAACACAATCAATGGATGGGCGCAATGTCGACAGTTGATGACAGTTCTCTTTGGAAACAAAGAGGTTTATCACGCTGGGAAGTATGATGGATGGAATGAACCTAGCATCCATTTGATGGAATGTCAAAAATTGTGGGCCTCGGGACCAAAGGATGAATGGGTCCATGCTTTTATTCACACCTTTAATGAAATGCCAAGATCCTGGTATGTATCAGTGGAGCTACGCAAAGAAATAACCACTTGGGAAGAAATGATGGTTTGCTTTACGCATACCTTCAGTTTTGCAGACGCTAATCTCGATTCCAACAATGCACTTCAGATCATTCGAAACGTGGTTTTAAAAGTTGTACCAGTCGCATATCCTATGGATCCACATGTGCATTTCCATATGCATACGATGATGGAATGCTATAATGTATCTAGCGAACTTGAAGATGATGATGAACTACGAAATATCAATACTCTGGAGACGGAAGGGAGTATATATGTCGCAGCACCTAATATACTGACTGATCTAATGAATCGTCTGCTAAATATTAGAAAAGTTAACATTGGGACGGAGTCGAATCCAAAACTTTCAAGTGTTGGGGACTACTGGGACGAGGAGACTATGGCAAATATCATATATATGTTGCATGAATTTCAAGATTTATTTCCAACAAAGTTCTCAGAAATGAAGGGGATACTGGGTGATCTATGCGAGATGAAGATTCTATTAAATCCAGATGCAAAACCAATAAGACAGAGGTTGTATCATCTGAATCTATGATACAAAGAAAGAGTCAAGGATGAACTTGACCGGATGTTGGACGTTGGAATCATTGAGCTGGTTGAAGAATCATAATGGATCAGTCCCATGGTGGTCCAAGACAAGAAAATGGGTGAAGTTTCGATCTATGTTGATTTAAGAAAACCGAATTATGCATGTATGCATGATCTATTGCCGACGCCATTCACAAATGGAGTACTCCAAGGAGTAGGCGGTCAAGAGATGTACTCTTTTACAGATGGATTTTCTGGTTATCACCAGATTATAATTGCCAAGGAATATCGACATAAAATGACATTTGTCATCGAGTGGGGTTGCTTCCAATACATCGTGATGCCTTTTGGGATGAAGAATGCGCCTACAATATTTTCCCGAGTTCTTTTCGTGGCATTTAAAGATTTCATTAAGAAGTTCCTATAGGTATATATGGATGATTGGACAGTGTATGGTCTAATTAAGGATCATTTGGAAAACCTTCAAATAATGTTGGAAATGTGTCGACAACATCAGATTGCACTGAACTCCAAGAAGTGCATTTTTTGCGCACCATTCGGGATACTGGTTGGTCACATTGTGTGCAAGCAAGGATTATTGGTTGATCCTGCAAAAATAACGCTCATTTTGAGCTTTCCACCACTGACAAATGTGAAGATGCTTCGGGAGACACTGGGGCACACTGGGTACTATTGCAAATTCATTAGAGGATATGCTGCATTTATTGCCCCTATGGAGAAACTACTAAAGAAAGATGATGTCTTTATATGGAGTCCAGAATGTCAAGGTAGCTTTGACACGCTGAAGGCCAAGATGGCTTCGACGCTAATACTTGTGTTCCCTGAATGGAACAAGGAGTTCCATGTTCATGTTGATGCATCTTCTGTTGCGCTAGGAGTAGTGCTTGCGCAGCCGAGAGAAGGAGATCTGGATCACCTAATCACTTTCGCTAGTTGGAAGTTGTCCTTTGTTGAGAAGAACTACATGACCACAAAGCAAGAAGGTCTAGCAATGGTCTATGCGCTGCAGAAATTCAGGCATTACCTTTTAGGCGGTCACTTCAAGATTTTTACTGACCATTCTATGTTGAAATATCTGGTCAATAAGCCTGTGTTAGGGGGGAATATATGTCAATGGTTACTTCTCTTTCAAGAGTTTGATTTTGAAATAATTGTGAAGCCGGTTCGCTTGAATGCTGGCCCTGATCATTTATCCAGGATTGAGACAGGTGATTAGCCAACAAACATTGAGGAGGGACTGTCGGATGCATAGTTGTTCAAAGTCGATGTCGTGGATGATTATTATGACCAAATAATTCAGTTTTTGGTGACAGGAGTTGCGCCAATAGATTTTTTAACAAGTCAAAATAAGCAGCTAGTAGTCAAAGCCTCGGACTTCCAATTGATTGTTGGGCAGTTATACAAGCTTGGACCTAGTGAAATCTTGTGGAAATGTGTCCTACCACATGAACAAGGGCAAATATTAGCAGAAGCTCATGCAGGAATCGATGGGGGACACTATGGAGGGTGCAAAATGGCAAGGAAGGTGATTTGCATAGGTATCTTGTGGCCTACATTACACAATGATGTGACAGATTATCTACAGACCTGCGATGTCTGTCAACGCATTGGGAAACCATCGCAGTGAGATGAGATGCCGCTAGTACCGTAGGTAACTTTTCAACCTTTTGATAAATGGGTTGTGGATTTTGTGGGTCCAATCAACCCACCTAGGAAAAGAACTGGTGTGCG
Source organism: Pseudotsuga menziesii (assembly GCA_001517045.1). Taxonomy (NCBI): domain Eukaryota; kingdom Viridiplantae; phylum Streptophyta; class Pinopsida; order Pinales; family Pinaceae; genus Pseudotsuga; species Pseudotsuga menziesii. The sequence continues at coordinate 1,010,002 of LPNX010511173.1, read as the reverse complement.
GTACATAATCAAAGCAACAAAATACTTGACAAGATGGGCGGAGGCTGCACCAGTTGTGGACTACACCGATGCGATAGTAGCAAGACTTCTATTTGATAACATTATGACACAGTTTGGATGTCCAAGGATATTGATGGGTGACCAAGGCAGCTAATTTATCAATCGTAAGGTAAGAGCGTTGACGGAGGAATTGCAGATACAACATAAGAAAAGTACACCATATCATCCGTAGGTGAATGGGATGGTGGAGGCATTCAACAAGATATTGGATCACGCGCTTACAAAGGTATGTAACGCTAACTGAGATGAATGGGATTTGAAAATTCCATCAGTACTGTGGGAATATCGCACCACTTGTAAAATATTGACGGGACAAACACCGTTTAAATTAGTATACGGGAAAGAAGCAATCATGCCTATGGAGTACATTGTTCCCAGTCTGTGCATTGCAGTGGTGACAGGAATGGATGATAAAGCCGCGGTAGAGGAGCACATAGCATAGTTGATACAGCTTGAAGAAGATCGTTTCATTGCGGGTTTCCATCAGCGTGTTGAGAAGGATCGACAAAATGCTTTGCATGATCGCCACATAATGAACAAACAACTTCAACAAGGAGATTTGGTGTTGCTATACGACAGCAAGTTCATGAAGCATCCAGGTAAGTTACAGATGCACTGGTTAGGTCCATATCTTGTCAATTCTATTACATCTGGGGGGGCAGTGCAATTGCAACAATTATATGGAGTAATGATGCCAAAACTGGTGAATGGTAGCTGACTGAAGCCCTATAGGAATGGGACAGAATCGCACATGACTTAAGGCACTACGCACTAAAAAAAAAACGTAGGAAAGATGAAAGGAGGAGATGGTGCACCAGGAGGGAATGGTTGTGCAAACGCAGGATTCAGTATCGCAGTTAGGAAACTCTATCGTGTCAGCTGTAGGGTCATGACATGTTCAAAATCAACACTAAATAAATAGTAGTTAATATGATTCGCCAGACAGCACAACACACTGCTGGTGGCACTGCACCAAGAGAAGGGGGCTACACCAAGAGAAATGGGTGGCGCCAAGAGAAAGGGGATGCACCAAAAGGAAGGGATCGCATGAGAGAAAGTGGTTGCATGGGCGAAAGTGGTAGCATGAAAGGAAGTAGAGGCGCCAGAAGGAGTGACTGCACGAAAAGGAGTGGCTGAGCAAGAGAGAGAATCAGTAGCATCATTAGGATGACAAATCCCGCCCACCGAAGGACGGTGACCAAAGGTCACATCATCGCTCAATGACGACCATGAAGGCAGGTGAACGACGACACTTTTTAATGTCATGTTTAATGATAAGCGGATCCAAGCGGTATGCTAGCAGAATTGACGGCGTAGTCAGATAATTAATGCATGATTTAGTCATAATGATGAACTGATATGACAATGATTCTATCCAAGCTGAATTTTCTGTTATAAGCAGATGGTTGGTCGCTAAGAGAAAACCATTGGGCAAAGTTGCATTGTGCGAAGTTGCAGAAGTGATCAGCAGGGTAATTGAAGGAAGCTACGCTGCATAAGGCAGGGGAAACTTAAGGTGATATGCAAAGCACCCTTGATACGGGGGAGACTATGAGTGAGAATGCTTCACCAGTTGAAATTACAGAAGAAGTTGCAAGTATGTGGGTTAGATTTTACAAGATGGAAGTGCCTCGAAAGGTCATCCTTGGCTATATTTCTCCCAGTCAGTCTGGGGCATAGACTAAGACACCCACGAGGATTCCAGAAGGGGCTAGAGTTCTTTCCCCACTTGACTAAGTCTGTAGGAACAGAGAACGGGATCGACTTCAGGCAGCCTAGGTTGATCCTGAATGCAAGGAACGACAAGGTTGTGGAAGCTGGAATGTATTTCAAGGAGGCATGTAGGCATCATAATTTGTAGCTGCAGATGGTTTCCATGCAACTGGTAGCCACCCAGACACTGATAGTGAGCTCGAAGTAGTTCAACGACTAGTATTTGTGGTCGAAGAAGCAAGACAATTCCATGAGACACAAGGTTGCAACGGTGTGCCGAGTTAAGAATAAGTTGACCTCGGAAGAGGAAGTTGCAACAAATTCCACAGTTAGACAAGTTCTAGGTAAAAGAAACACCACTATATGTGAGTAGTTTTAGCACTCCAAGGTTGCTGCGTACACTAGGTCCACCTGACGTGGCTCAAGGACAAGCCAAAAGACTGTGTTGGGGGCATGTTGGAAAGGGGTTGGGGTAAGTTACGCAACATCACGGATGCTGCGCAAGATCAGAAGACACCGCGCAAGACGAGGATAGCACGCAAGGCGGAAGATAGACTACTTTTTGAATATTTTGTGTCACTTTTTTGTATTTTTGGATCATATTTTGTGGATATTGGTCATTAGTTGGTAGAACCAGTTAGGAGTTCATTAGAAGTGGACCATGAATGTAAAGCCACAAGCCTATAAATAGATGAATAATTATGAATGTAAATATATATCTATAGGTGAGAGAAACTTGGTTATGATCATCGATTTGAATCTTTGCTTTATGATTGAGAGTTAAAAGTGTTGTCTGTTAGGATCTGTGATTTACTGCGCAAAAGTAATATGAAGAGATGAGGTTCATCTGAAATGTTGTTATCTTTTTCTGTCTTTTTCTATTTATGCAATCCATTGATGGGTATCTGCGACATGGATCTATGATGCAATGTTTACTACTTATGAATGATGTCGTAGTATTAGATTTGTTTTTCCTGTGATAGTTGAATGATGCGATCTAAATAAAGATGTGAATGCCTAGATTTGATAGATAGAAAAATGAAGTACTGATGCCCATAGTCCTCTTCCTTTCTGCAGAAACATGGTTTCATTAGCCCTCCCTTGAACATCTTGAGTGAGACTTCATCCGCTTTGTGGGTGTTGTTGGACAGGGTAAAACCTGCATGGCCCAATGCTCAAGGAGATTGCGGAGAGTGGGGTGTCGACAGAGTGGGAACCCCTATCGAATGGGTTTTTTTGGCGGGATTTGCACCAACAATCAGATGTATATGGATTCATATAGGTGTATAGAGACCCTAACAACAAGGTTATTGTCACCCTTTACAATTATTCGTGTCCAGAAAAGATGAGGAAAGAGGCAAAACCACATGGGGAAATCCTCCCTCAAGAAAGGACAAGGCACAACATTTGAAATATGTATTTAATATGTCTCTATATTCACTTGAATGAGTTGAATGAACTACCTCTGGTGAAATACTTGATAAATAAATTTGCAGACTCCATGATCATGCGCTAGAGTGTATAATTGGCAAGAAAGAAGAAGAGAGACTCCGTGTATCTCATCATCTGATGAAGTAGGAGAATTATCTGAATGATTCTTCATGCTAACAAACTCTAATATAAAAACATAATTTGAAAAGGAAAATATATCTATGCATACTCCTTCCCAAAGAGTACAAAAATAAGACAATCAGTTCCTTGTATAGCTGCAAAATGGTGATGTGGATCACGTATCTTTCTTCCAATTTGATGTAGCACCTTCCCAGATATAATATGAGGCTGAAAATACTGATATATCATAAATATTATTAAATTGAACATAAAATACCTAAGCTTCAGTGTCTCCATGAGGATATAGGGATAGACTAGGAAAAGGATGAGCAACTGGGGAAAACTGATGAGTGTAAAAATATGAATGATGGATGGTCTTGAGATCTAAACCATAATTGTTAGAACAGATCCAAACATGTGTAATATAAGTCCAATGATTACTAAGTTCATATATAACCAACCAGTAAAAAATAGGAAAGACTTGAAACCATTAGATATAAGTAACACTGCATAAGAAACCAATGAGGAATCAACTAGTGAACTTGGGGTTTGTATAGTCTTAGGAGTATTCATAGGTATGGTAGATGGTATCGATGGTGGTATGGATCATGTCATGATAGGAATATCATCCTGAAAATATGCTTCTAAATCATAATTATAATCATTTGAATGAATTTAGGAAGAGCTGCTTAAAGACAAGTCAAGACTAGTGAAAAATCACAATCATTGGGAGATGAATCTAGGAGTTTGATAGGTGGATTATCTAAGTAAGAAACTGAAATTTATGATTCTGGTATATCATAAAGTATATATATATATATATTTGAGGAAAGTATTTAACTCTAGCACTCAAGTCATAGTTTATATCACCTTGGAATTGTGCACTATAACAATGTTCTGAGGAATCAACGGGCTTCTCTAGCTCATCTGGAACTTCAATGTTGTGATTCTCAAGTAGATGAGACATGATATCCATATTATTCTTCAAACATTTATTCTAATGATGAAATCCATTTCTACAATAAGAAAAATTGGATGTACTTCCTTTCTTCTTGACTTTCTTCATTGAACCTTCATTAGTAGGCTTCGAACTTTCATCCTCATTATCTGACTTTGGCTTCTTCTCTTTCACAATTTACTTCTCTTTTGATTTGGTATTCTTGATTCCTTGAAATATGATAGCATGATCCTTTCCATTGGAATATATAAGAGCACCCATATGGATCAATTTATCTTGCTCCTTTGTCACTGAATCAAAGGATGTACTCAAAGAAGGAATTTTCCAATTAGAAATAGCAATCCTAGTAGCATGGGAAGTAGACACAAAAACTAAGTATTCAAGACCCAATTTTGATAGAATGGAAAAGATCAATTCATATTCCTTATTATTAATCCCACATTGCTTGAGAAATAGAACAAGTGACTTGAATTTGGTGAATAAACCCTCAATGGAATCGAAACTGCTTGGACTCAATGAGAATAACTCATTCAACAACTGATGCACTCTTATCTCATCTTGAATTCCAAAGAGTGACTCAAGTTTGATCCATACTTGGTTTGGAGTGGTCACACCATCTAGATGAAAGAGTAGATCATGGTAAATAGAGAGTTAAAGCAATCCATAGGCTTCATCCAACCTATTATGCCACTTAGATTTCTCAACAACAGAATTTGGTTCATTTTCTAAAGCCATAGAAACTCTATAGAGTCCCTTACTATGCAATAGAATGCCAAATTTGGATTTCCATTTGATATTTTTGAAGGGATTTGAGATCATAGTTGAATAAGAATCCATACTGAGATATTGATGCGCTCAAGGAGATACTCTATGCAACCTTCACAAATAAAACTAGGAGAAAATATTGTAAGCTTAATAACAAGCTCTTATTCAGAGAGGTATAAGAGACTGGATGCACTTTGATAGATAGGATAGATAGATCCTCAACTATGTTGAAGTTGAATAACCTTGCACTCTGATACCATGTATAAATAGAGCCTTGATGCAAAGAAGAAGCATAGGAAGTAGATCCTGGTACAGGATAATCCTCACAAGCATGCACAATGAAAATAGAGAGAAGATAGAGAGATTGAATCACATGAATAAGATATGAATATTGGAATGTATCCTTCCATTGATTAATGATGAATAATAATGTACATAAATAGTACATCCCTCATAGATAAATTTGAGTTGCATAGGAGACAACTCATCTAGATCAGAAAGCATACTTATTAAATATGATAAACCCCCATAGGTGGATAAAAAACTTTCCTAATCAGTCAAGAACCTCATGAATTAGCTAAATAATGAGTGATTTGTCATGAATGATGGAAAAAAATGTTAGTCCTAGAATATGGAGAGAAAATCATGGAGGATGGTTGGAAACAAAAGATAGCAGTTTCCTAGTTGACTAGCTTTACCTTATCCACTAAAAAGAAGGATAAAAGCAGTAAAAGAGAGAATCTGTAGAAAGGCACAATTACTAATTCTGGAAGTCAATAAATCTGGCAGGATCTAACCAAAATCGGGATAAAGGTGCTCCTATGGTATATATGGAAAATATTGATGAAGTGGTGCAAGTGGACGCCAACTATCTAGGTTAGTAGGTAGGAAATTAATCAAATGCAACCTCATACATCTTGCACAAATGTAGTTTAAAATCCTTGATACCAACCTTAATACTATGAAATCCTGCATACGATCTTCTCTCTTTATATCGCTCTGAACCCATCTCAGTAGAATCGCCTAATGATAATGAATAGAAGAAAAATGTTCAGCTCGAAAGAAATCGGAGCAGTAAACTTTGCACTGAGACGGGCTCTATTTATGTCTTAGTTATGAAACCTATGTTCACCACTCGGGAAGGTAACCAAATTCACCTCCATGTCACATGTGGGAATGTTGAATATAGATGATAGAACTAAATGCAAATACCCTTAATCATAATAGCCAATACTTGTGATCACGTGGCCTAATGCATGCATCCAACCATGTGTCCTACAACATCTGCGGGAAAGATAACAAGGGAATGACATAAAAAGCCAAGGTTGCACGAAAAATACCAAGGACTTAGCCTCTTGGTGAAAATACTCAAGGAATGGTTTGGTACCTTTTTCACCATTGGTGAAATTCACAAAACCTAGATCCAAGGTGGCTCCTTTATTTGCAAGAAGATTAGCTTCCCCATTGTTTTCCTAAAGAATGTGAAGGAAATTGGATTATTTTTTGGAAGAGAGAAGGATGATCCTTCAATATATTCTTTTACATTTGATGTTGCCATTTTTATAATCGATCCTCGTCTTTTGAATAACCTTCCATGTGTCTTCTATTATAACTATTCTGCTTATGCCTAGCTTGATTATGAGTTCAAACCCAAGCATGAGTGCTGACCATTATGCTTTGTTATTGGTTTTCTTCCTTAGTCTCCAAGTGAAAGAGTCAACTATATTTCCTCTGGGATCAAAAATTATCCCTCCTGCACCTGCCTCCCCTGGTTTTCCCTTAGAATATCCATCAAACAAGAGAGAATGAGAGTTAAGGTTCTTCCGCCATTTCCAAAATTTTCTTTTATTTTGTCTTATTTCCCATTCGTCCTTTCGATTATTTTGAAACTTGGATTGAAGTGAGCTCTAGTTCAATAATTATTTACACCATCGAGCCCATGTATGTTTATGGGTTCTGAATTTGGGAAGGATATTCCCTTTCTACCCAGACTCTTAGAAATAGTGTCTATTGTTTTGAACGTTGCTCTAGTGGCATTGACTTGTTTCCTTTAAAAAAATGAGATGATTTCTTGCAAGCCAAATTTTCCAACTAATATGTCTCGTAATTAGTTCCCACACTTTCAAGAGAGTGGGTTTCACTTTCTTTCCTAGAAAAAGATTCTTTCGATTTGCTATCATATCGTGAATGTGATTCAAGATTCCAATATTTTTCCCAAGCTTGTCCAGGATTGTATCCCACACTTGCTTAGCAAATACGTAGTCCAAAATTGTTGTGAGACCTCCTCGAAAGATTTTTTGTAGAGAGAGCACCTGGAAGGACCTTGAAATTCCCTTTTGATAAGGTTGTCAGCTGTTAAGAGTTTATTGTGTGTAAGAAACGAAAAGAAATGATTGATTTTGCGGATGCAAATAAGGTTCCAAAATTTCTTCCACATTGAGGAGGGTGGAGAATGAGCTCTCCCTTCCAAGATTTTATACCCTTCCTTAACCGACTAGAATCCAAACTGCACCCATCCTCTTTGATCCTTTTCCTTTAGTTGAATTGGACCTTTCCCATGAAGTTTCGAACAAAAAGTTATATAATCCTGATATAGCTAAGTTGGAGGTTTGAAATCTTTCTAGCCTTTCCATTCTCTGGAGCCTGACTAGACTGATATGTTGAAAATAGTTAGTAGATTTTCTATATGCATCCATCGGCAAAGATTGTCTAAGGAGGGCTCTACGGATAAATTGGGGCTAATCCCATATTATGTCCTCCCATATTTTTATCTTCTTCCTATTTCCTGGGATCTAATAGGCCTTGTCTTTTATAATACCAGCTGAGACTTTGTAGAGCTCCATATGTGTGTTCCTTTCGAATTGGAAAGGTAATACTTTTTCCCTTGGTTTCTCTCTCCCTACCAAAGAAATTTCTTGATCTCCACACTAATGTTTTTCATGGCATTTTTGGGAGAAATAAGGGTAGCACTAAAGAATATGGGAAAGGAGGAGAGGACATATTTTATAAGGGTCATTTTTCCTGCTAAATTGAGCCACTTCAGACCCCAAGACTAAAAATTTTTCTTAATCTTTTGAAGAATTGGGTTCCAAGCTAAAGAACTGGAAAATTTCCTGAAAATTGGGGCACCTAAATACTTATGAGTTCCACTCCATCACAAACTTGCAATTTATAATAAGGGAGATAACCCTTAATATTTTGGGGTTGCAATTCCATCCATAAAGGTAGATTTTTTTAGAATTTGTTTTTCCTCTTGAAGCGTAGAGGAAGTGATCTAAGGAGCTTTTGGATTTCCTTGCTAACATAATAAAGGCAATTCCAAGAAAAATAGTGTCGTCAACAAATTGAGCATGATTAATCAAGATAACACCCCTAGCTATTGATAAACTCGGAATGGATCCTTCTGTCATTTTCCTGTTCGGGCTTTTGTTCAAAGAATATGCTACAAATATATAAAGGAAAGGAGACATAGGACATCCTTATTGTATCCTGCGAAACATGCTGAAAAAACCTATTGGTCAACCATTAACCAGAGGGGCAACCCAAGGGGAGTTGATGAAAGATTTTATACATCTTATAAAGGGATCGGAGAAACCAAATCTACCATGAACCAAGAAAATGGAATCATGTCTAACTCTGTCAAAGGCGATTGTTAAATATAGTTTGATTTCCATACCTACTTCTTTCCTCTTTTTCCTGGAGTGAATTGCTTCCTGAACCATAATGATATTATCAAAAATTTGTCTCTCGGTGATGAAGCCACCTTGATTTATTGAGATGAGATTGGGAATGAAATTTTTATCCTGCTAGAAATGATTTTAGTGAGGATCTTATAGGGCAAGTTGCGGAGAGAGATAAGCTTGAAACGATTGATGGAGGTTGGGTTTTTTTTCTTAGGGATCAAGGCTAGAAAATTGGAATTTGTGCCTCCTCCTACTCCATCTTTCCCTCTAGTCCAGTTAAGCGTTCTTGTGAGATATTTTTCTATGATAATCTAGCATCTCCTATAGAAGTTGATCGAGAAACCGTCCAGAACTGGGGCTTTATCCGGGTGTAAACTTCATACTGCCTTATGAACCTCCTCCTCTCTTATAGGTCTATGTTTGAAATCATTATCTTCTCCGGTGATTATCGAGGGAATATCAACGCACATCTTTTCAAAGTACTCAACTTTGTACTCCTTCTCTCCATATAAGTTCTCTAAGAATATTTTCATCTCTTCTTTAATTTTCTTTGGTCGGAGGTTCGATCTCCATTGTCCTTGACTAGCTCAAAAAAGGTGTTATTCATTTGCATTTCCTTGCATTGGGAACGAAAAAATGTAGTGTTCTTATCCCCTCCTTTTAGACAGAGACTTATGGACTTAAGTCTCCTTCTTCTTCTTCTTTGTTGATAAGGGCTTGTATTTCTCTATCCAATTCCTTCTATTTTTTGAGAATTTCTTAAGATATTTTCCCCACTTCAATTTTTAACCGAAGATCTCCCATCTCTTCTAATTTCTCTTTTTCTCTTTACTTGGATCTTGATAAAGTTCTTTGACCCAATTTTTAAGATCTTTTTAATATTTTTTAGCTTGCATTCCCAAATAAAACTTGGGGACCCGATTATGAAAATGTTCTAGGCATGTTTGCTTATATCTAATACTCTCTCAAAGTTCATCCAAAGAGGGTTAAACCAGAAAGGAAAGGGACCCAAATTTTTTATTGAAGAGAAAAACAAGGACATAGGTCTATGATATCAAACTGTAGAAGGAATAATTTTGGAATCTAGAATTAAAGGTTTGTTAAGAAAGGAGTCGCTTACTAGGAATATGTCTAGCCTAGCGGCTATGTGACTAGGCCTTGATATTTTGTTACTCAAAGTGTACTTCCCTTTCTTTGGCTTGATGACGATCAATTTCCAATGATCCAAAAATGTCTTCAAGTCTTTCTCCAAAAGGGTCACGGAATTTTGAGCCCCCCTTCTTTCCTCTACTGAAATAGTGGCATTGAAATCCCCTGTTATGATAGAGTCAAACTATGGCTTTCCATCTCTTTGTTACTCCAGGGAATCCTAGAAGTCATATTTGTTTCCATGGAACGTCAGGCTGTTAGATTTTTATCATTCAAGCTAGCATTATATTAGGATATTTAACTAAGAGAATAACAAGCACAACAATAAAAANGGAAACCATAAATGGAGAAAACCCCACAACTTCCTCAGAGATAGAATCAGCACCAAAAGTAAAACCCCAAAACAATAAGATGATCTCCCGACAGCAGTAGTCTCTTTCTTTCTAGCCCCAACAACTTCTTCTCCCTCAGCTATGCGCTACAACTAAGTGTGAGTGAGTGTGTGATAAATAGAGAGGCTCACTCTCTATCTATACTAATTCCCGACTTGACAATAACTCACTAGGTCCGACTTCACTAGGAGAGTCTAATAACCCTAGGGCCCCACAACTGTGGGGACTTTAACCCTTGTTCAATAGGAGGGTTACCCACAATGACTTGACATGACTTGTTTACATTATAGAAACTCCCAATCGGAACATCGGGGCTTGAAATGACTCAATTACATTACAGACACTTCCCAAAATAAACATTGGGATACAATACATAAGATATACAAGTGCATACATTCCGAAGTTACAATTACATCAACACTCCCTCTTGACTAGGAAGGTATTCTCTCAACACAATTTATCAGCACAAGTCTTCTTCTCTGTATTATCTGAATCATCGTCAAGTTCTCGTTATCTTCATCTTCAAGTCATCTTGATCACTGGATCTGGATCATCACTCGATCTGGATCATCTTTGGTTCTGGAACATCTCTGTTGGATCATCATCACAGGTGCTATCTCTTGATTCTTCTCATCACATGAATTTCTACAGAGCCATCCCTTTTTCATGTTGGTTATAGGCCTAGCCTCCATGTAGGTATTCTTCAGCACTTATATATGACCCTAAGTCAGAATGGCCCACCCAGCACTTACATCTAACCATGAGAGGAACACATCCAACACCTTGTCAGAAAGGCACGCCCAACACTCACATCTAACCATGAGAGGAACCAATCCAGTCATCTATGTTGAAAAGGCCCAGCACTCACATCTGACCATGAGAGGAACCAATCCAATCATCTATGTCAGAAAGGCTCTACACTTACATTCGACCATGTGAGGAACTAATCCAACCTACATGTCGAAAGGGCTCTGCACTTACGTCTGACCATGTAGGAACCAATCCCACAGTGACATCAGAATGGATCTGCACTTATATATGATCATGTAGGAACCAATCCCACAGTCACATCAAAATGGCCCTCAGTCCCAGACTGAGTATTCCTGTTAACTGACTAGGTGCCTCCATTCTCCTAGAGAATGGCATCTCAGCACCAAGCTGAGTATTCCTGGTAACTGACCAGGTGCCTCCATTTCAAGAATGGAATTCAACACTTATATCTAATCATGTAGGAACCAATCCTATAGTCACATCAGAATGGATTAGCACTCATATCTGACATGGAAGGAACCAATCCTTTCACCATGACAGAATGGCTCAACCCTTACATCTGACCATGGAAGGAACCAATCCTCTCACCATGTCAGAATGGATCACAGACTCATCACTTCCCTTTGGAGGGAACCTCGATCTAGAGAACACCAAGATTCTCCCTGAAGTACTCAAACTTCACTCTGGCCAATGGCTTCATCAACACATCAGCTATCTATTCATCCGTCGCAACATACTGGAGCTTCACTGCTTCTTTCTGCACCATATCCCTAATATAGTGATACTTGATCTCGATATGCTTCAACTTGTCATGGAACATCGGGTTCTCTGACAACTTCACACAACTCTGGTTGTCATAATATATACAAGTAGCATCTAACTGGAGATCAAATAAATTATTCAGTAGCTTCCTCATCCATACTACCTCACAACTAGCTAAACAAGCTACGACATACTCTACTTCAGCTGTACTCAGTGCCACACATGATTGCTTCCTGCTAAACCAAGAGATCACACCTAATCCCATACTGAAGCAACACCCTAAAGTGCTCTTCCTATCGATGGCACTACCTGCCCAATATGAATCAACATAACCCTCTAGGTTAATCTTCTGATTCGCCTCATACTTGAGCCCATAATCAATTGTACCCCTCAGGTACCTCAGAATATGCTTTGTAGCAATCAAGTGAACATGTCTTGGATCTGTCAGGAACTGGCTCAAGATGTTCACGGCAAAGAAAATATATGGTCTCGTGTTCGTCAAGTACATCAAGGACCCAATCATCTGACGATACATCGTAGCATCAACCACTTCTGATGAAGCATCACTCAATAGCTTCAATTTCGATGCCATAGGTGTGGTCATGGCCTTGCGATCCATCATCCCAAACCTCTTCAATATCTCTATTGCATACTTCCCTTGTCCGAGGAAGATTCCATCCACATTCTGTCACACATCCATGCCTAGAAAATAGTGCATCATATCCAATTCCTTCATTTTGAACTCGGCAGCAAGCTTCCTCTTTGTATCAGCAATCAAACCATCCATACCTGTTACAAATAGATCATCTACATCCAGTAGGAGTATCACTGGGTTACCATTTTCAACCTTGTAGTAAAGGTTGGAATTTGCTTTACTTTTGGTAAAGCCTAAACTGGATAGAAATTCATCAATTCTGCCGTACCATATCCTGGGTACCTGTTTCAAACTGTACAGGGATTTTTTCAATATACACACACGAGACTCCCTGTCATGTGTCTCAAAACCGACTGGCTGCTCTACATACACTTCCTCTTCCACTACACCATTCAAGAAAGCAGTATTGACATCCATTTGGTGTATCTTCCATTTCATCACTGTAGCCAAAGAAAGTACTGATTTGATGAAAGTGTATCTGGCTACAGGTGCAAAAGTTTCTTCATAATCTATTCCTTATTTCTGTGAGAAACCATAAGCCATGAATCTTGCTTTATATTTCTCTATGCTGCCATCTGCAACATGCTTGATCTTGTAGATCCATTTGGAAGTTACAACAGACTTCCCTTCTGGTCTTGGGAAAACATCCCAAACATCATTCTTTATGATCGATTGATACTCTTCGATCATAGCATCCTTCCATTCTTTCCTTTCTGTCGCTTCTTCATAATTGGAAGGTTATTTATCGATGAAGTCACATAATAAAGCTACATACCCGGAGCAGGACCTGGGCCTTTTTCTTTCTCCGTGATTCTCTTCTAGAGCCCCATATCTTTATATACCTTGGGTAGCTTCTCATACCTAAGCAGGTTTCCTCTTGTGAGGATTCTTCTCCTAAGGTGGATTTACATGTTCTTGAGGTTCTTCTAATTATCAATCTTCTTCTGGAATTTCTTCATTCATGGTTGTGTCATGAATTCTGGGTGCTTCTGTTTCTTCAGGATCTTCAGCAGGTCTCTTTCTAGATTTGTTGTAAGCTGAGTCTTCATCAAATGTTACGTCCCTGCTGATGTCGATCTTCTTGAATCCTAGGAAGTATATTCCGTAAGCCTTCAAGCTTTCAGAGTATCCCACAAATATACCGTTCTTTTCTAAAGGATCTAACTTTGTCCTCTTTTCTTTCAAAATGTGTATGTACACTGGAGAGTCGAATATTCTAAGATGGCTGACTTCTGGTTTCTTGCTGGAAAAGACTTCTTCAGGTGTCTTGTTCTTGAGTGCTCTGTGTGGAGTATGGTTCTGTACATACACCGCTATTCTGGCATCTTCTGCCCATAGATGCATAGGAAGATCTTGATCATGAAGCATTTCTCTTGCAGCTTCCATGATCGTTATATTCTTCCTTTCTGCAACCCCATTCTGTTGTGGATTATATGGAGTGGATAACTCCCTCTTAATCCTTGAATCTTTGCATAACTCTTTGAATTCATTTGATGTGAATTCTCCGCCATTATCTGATCAAAAGGTCTTGATCTTCTTTTCAGTGTGGTTCTCGATCAAGGCTTTGAATTCCTTGAATTTGCTGAATACTTCATCTTTGTTCTTCATAAAGTATATCTATGTCTTCCTAGAAAAATCATCAATAAAAGAAACATAGTATACATACCTGCATTGGAACGCATACATTGGAGTGAATGATTTCCAAGATTCCTTTTGCTTTGCTTTCGCTACTTGGAAATGTCTTCTTTGTGTTCTTTCCTTTCGCACATCCTTTGCAGACTCCTTCATGTTTTGACTGCATTTCTGAAAGTCCTTCAACAGCTTTGCTTGCAAGGGGTAGTGCACATGTGCAATCCTTCTATGCCAAAGTTCATTTGGCTCTACTGAGTCATGAACCAAAGCTTGTTCTGGTTGGCCCTTCAATTTGTATAATCCTCTTTCTTGTTGTCCAATTACTATTGCATCGTCAATAGTCTTTCCTCTTTGCCACATGAGGACTTGTACATCTACAAATGCAACCATCATGCCTTTTGCATCCAGTGCCGATATGGAGAGAAGATTCTTCTTTAGTCCTAGTACAAACAAGACATCCTTCATTTTCATAGACTTTCCAGAGTCTTTCTTGTAGGAGGATTCACCACTACCTTTTATGGGATATTGGTAGTCATCCCCAAGTTTCACCTTATGGGGTGAATTATGTTTGGATAGTTTCTCAAAGGATTCCTTGAATCCTGTCATGTGTTTGGAATCCCCACTGTCAATAAGCCAATATTTGCTTCCATGTGTGACAGTTCCCGTGAGAGCGGAGATTAGAACATATTCTTCATCACTTGAAGAGTCTTCACTTTCTTGTTTTACTCTCTTTTTGGGAGGATCATCATCCTCAGCAGTGTGAGCATGATGTCTTCTTTTGGAGTTCTTCTCCTTCTTAGATCCATTCTTATTCATGGGACAATTTCTAGCAAAGTGTCCTCTTTCATCACATGTATAGCATCTGAGTTTGGATAGATCCCTGTTTGTTTTTACAAATTATCTTTCTGATGAGAATGCTTACCTTGGTGATGATGATTTTCCCTTCTACCTTTCTTGGAGTGTACTGTGAGAGCTTGATCTTCATTTCCCATCTTTTCTTCTCGAGCTAATATTCAAGCTTCTTCTTGTGAGCATTCTTCCCACAGTCTATTGAAATTGATTAGCTTCTTTCTCGCACAAATTCCTTGGATGAAAGAATCCCATGATCTAGGGAGACCATTCAAGGTTGTCATCACAATTTCTACATTCTCCACTTCTTCATCCACTGCTTCAAGTTGTTCTTTGATCTAGGAGACCCTTGTAAAGTATGACTGTATGGTCTCCTCATTCTGGATCTTTACATTCTTCAACTAGTTCCTCAAATTCATCTTCCGGTTTATGTTCTTCCCTTCAAATAGTTTGGTCAGGGCATCAAACATAGCTTTAGGTGTCTTGAGGGAGGACACCTATGGTATGAGGTGATCCTTTATTGAATCAGTAATAATCCTCTTATCCATGACCAATTTCTTCTTGTGTAAGGCCTTAGCCTCATCTTCCTCTAGAACTAGAACCTCCTCATTGATGTAGGAGTCCAACTCATTTTCTTCCAGAACCAGGGAGATCCTATACTTCCAGGATGGGAAGTTATCAGCTCCCTCAAGCTTTTCATCAAGCTTGGTATGATGAGACATCTTAACTGAGAACCTCAAATGGAAATACAAAATATTTAGAGCTTACCAGGTCAAGATGTCGGATCTGGAGCTGGAGCTGAATTTCTGCAGTGTTGGTTCAGGAGCATATTAGGGTTTGACTTTCCCAGAGTTCTGTCCAACCAAAAACTTTGATCTTGATCTCTAAACTTTGATTTTGAGGAGGATATCAATCCAGGCTTGGGCTTACTCAAAAATTCCACTTCTATGGAAATCCCTAATTTTAAGTAGCAGTGTCGAGTCAAAAACTCAAAATGCTTAGAATCAGATTCTGCTTCGACGGAAAGATGCGCCCTAGAGAGGAGAGTCAGCGCAACCTTCTTTTGCTGAAAATATGTGGAGAGAGATCTAAAAAGTAGGAAGCGCTAGTTTTCGCAGCTGCATAGTGTCTTCTTCTCAGGTTAAATCTGATACCATGTTAGATTTTTATCATTCAAGCTAGCATTATATTAGGATCTTTAACTGAGAGAATAACAAGCACAACAATCAAACACAAGAGACAATGAACCCAATGTTTTTTCCTCAGGGAAACCATAAATTGAGAAAACTCCGCAACTTCCTTAGAGATAGAATCAACACCAAAAGTAAAACCCCAAAACAGTAAGATGATCTCCCGACAGCAGTAGTCTCTTTCTTTCTAGCCCCAGCAACTTCTTCTCCCTCAGCTATGTGCTACAACTGAGTGTGAGTGAGTGTGTGATAAATAGAGAGGGTCACTCTCTATCTATACTAATTCCTGACTTGACAATAACTCACTAGGTCTGACTTCACTAGGAGAGTCTAATAACCCTAGGGCCCCACAACTACGGGGACTTTAACCCTTGATCAATAGGAGGGTTACCCACAATGACTTGACATGACTTGTTTACATTATAGAAACTCCCAATAGGAACATCGGGGCATGACATGACTCAATTACATTACAGACACTTCCCAAAATAAACATCGGGGTACAATACATAAGATATACAAGTGAATACATTTAGAGGTTACAATTACATCAACACGGGCCATAAATATTACCTATACAGAAAGTTTATTTTTTATTTAATGTAGAAATTTCAGCTTTGATACCATGTATAAATATAGCCTTGATGCAAATAAGAAGCACAGGAAGTAGATATTCCTACAGGATAATTCTCACAAGCATGCACAAGGAAAATAAAGAGAAGATAGAGAGACTAAATCACTTTAAGAAGAGATGAATATTGAAGTGTATCCTTCCATTGATTAATGATGAACAATAGTGTACATAAATAGTACATCCCTCATAGGTAAATTCGAGTTGCATAGGAGACAACCCATCTAGCTTAGAAAGTAGACTTACTAAATATGATAAACCCCCATAGGTGGCTAAAGAACTTTCCTAATTAGTCAAGGACCTCGTGAATTAGCTAAAGCATGAGTGAGTTGTCATGAATGATGGGAAAACATGTTAATCCTGGAATCTAGAGAGAAAATCATGGAGGATGGGGTGGCAACAAAAGATAACAATTTTCTAGTTTACTAGCTTTACCTTATCCACTGAAAAGTAGGATAAAAGCAGTAAAAGACATAAACTGCAAGAAGGAGCAGTTACTAATTATGGCAGTCATACAGTCATTAGGATCTAACCAGAATTAGGATAAATGCACTCCTTGGGTATATATGGAAACTATTGACCAAATGGTGCAAGTGGATTCCATCTATCTAGGCAAGTAGGTAGAAAATTAATCAAATAATGATTAAATATTTTATCCTAAGTATGAAGTGTGTTTATAATATCCCAACACCCACCTTTAAGTCTGACTTTATGATGATATTTCTGAAATAATCATATGCATATGGATTCATATTGGTGTATATGGATCCTAGCAACAAGGTTATGGCCCCCCTTTACAATTATTCATGTCCAGAAAAGATGAGGAAAGAGGCAAAACCACATGGGGAAAATCCACCCTCAAGAAAGGACAAGGCACAAAATTTGAAATATGTCTTCAATATGTCTCTATATTCAGTTGAATGAACTACCTATGGTGAAATGCTTTATGAAGAAATTTGTAGACTCCATGATCATGCACTATAGTGTATAATCCGTAAGAAAGAAGATGAGAGACTCCTTGTACCTGATCATCTGATGAAGTAGGAGCATTATCTAAATGCTTCTTCCTTCTAACAAACTCTAATCTACAAACACAATCTGAAAAGGAAAATATATCTATGCATAGTCCTTCACAAAGAGTAGAAAAATAAGACAATCAACAACACAATTAATTCCTTGTATAGCTGCAAAATGGTGATGTGGATCACATATCTTTCTTCAAATTTGATGTAGCACCTTCCCAGATCTGATATGAGGCTGAAAATACTGATATATCATAAATATTATCAAATGGAACAGCAAATACCAAAGCTTCAGTGTCTCCATGAGGATATAGGGATAGGCTAGGAAAAGGATGAGCAACTAAGGAAAACTGTTGAGTGTAAAAATATGAATGATGGATGGACTTGAGATTTGAACCATAATTGTTTAGAACAGATCAAAAAATGTGTAATATAAGTCCAATGATGACTAAGGTCAAATATAACCAACCAGTTAAAAATAAAAAATACTTGAAACCATTATATATAAGTAACACTGCATAAGAAACCAATGAGGAATCAATTGGTGAACTTGGGGTTTGTATAGTCTTAGGAGTATTCATAGGTATGGTAGATGGTATGGGTGGTGGTATGGATGGTGTCATGATATGAATATCATCCTGAAAATATGCTTCTAAATCATAATTATAATCATTTGAATGAAGTGAGGAAGAGTTTCTTAAAGACAAGTCAGATCTAGTGTAAAATCACAATCACTAAGAGATGAATCTAGGAGATTGATAGGGGGATTATCAAAGAAAGAAACTGAAATTTATGATTTGGGTATATCATAAAGTAAATATATATAGATATTTGAGGAAAATATTTAACTCTAGCACTCAAGGCATATTTTATATCAACTTGGAACTATGCACTATGATAGTATTCTGAGGAATCAACAGGCTTCTCTAGCTCATCTGGAACTTCGATGTTGTGCTTCTCAAGTAGATGAGACATGATATCCATATTCTTCTTGAAAAATTTATTCTCAGGATGAAATCCATTTCTGCAATAAGAACACTTGGATCTACTTCCTTTCTTCTTGATTTTCTTCATTGAACCTTCATTAGTAGGCTTCAAACTTTCATCTTCATTATCTGACTTTGGCTTCTTCCCTTTCACAATTTGCTTCTCTTTTGATTTGGTAGTCTTGATTCCTTGAACTATGAGAGCATGATCCTTGCCATTGGAATATCTAAGAGCACCCATATGGATCAATTTATCTTGCTCCTTTGTCAGCGAATCAAAGAATGTACTCAAAGAAGGAATTTTCCAATTAGAAATAGCAATCCTAGTAGCATGGGAAGTAGACACAAAATCTAGGTATTCAAGACCCAATTTTGATAGAATGCAAAGGATCAATTGATATTCCTTCTTCTCAATCCCACATTGCTTGAGAAATATAACAAGTGACTTGAATTTGGTGAATAAACCCTCAATGGAATCAAAACTGCTTGGACTCAATGAGAATAACTCATTCAACAACTGATGCCCTCTTATCTCATCTTGAACTCTAAAGAGAGACTCAAGTTTGATCCATACTTGGTTTGGAGTGGTCACACCATCTGGATGAAAGAGTATATCAGGGGAAATAGAGATTTAAAGCAATCCATAGGCTTCATCCAACCTATTATGCCACTTAGATTTGTCAACAACAGAATTTGGTTCGTTTTCTAAAGCCATAGAAACTTTATAGAGTTCCTTACTATGCAATAGAATGCCAATTTTGGATTTCCATTTGTGACTTTTGAAGGGAGTCAGGATCATAATCGAATAAGAATCCATACTGAGATGTTGATACATTCAAGGAGATACTCTATGCAACCTACACAAATAAAACTAGGAGAAAATATTGTAAGCTTAATAACAAGCTCTTCTTCAGAGAGGGATAGGAGACTGGATGAACTTTGATAGAGAGTACAGATAGATACTCAACTCTGTTGAATTTGAACAACCTTGCGCTCTGATAGCATGTATAAATAGAGCCTTGATGCAAAGAAGAAGCATAAGAAGTAGATTTTGCTACAGGATAATCCTCACAAGCATGCACAAGGAAAATAGAGAGAAGATAGAGAGACTGAATCACATGAAGAAGAGATGAATATTGGAGTATATCGATTGATTAATGATGAATAATAGTGTACATAAATAGTACATCCCTCAGAGGTAAATCTAAGTTTCATAGGAGACAACTCATCCAGCTTAGAAAGCAGATTTACTAAATATGATAAACCCCCATAGGTGGATAAAGCACTTTCCTAATCAGTCAAGGACCTCACGAATTAAATAAAGTATGAGTGAGTTTTCATGAATGATGGAAAAACATTCTAATCATGGAATCTGGAGAGAAAATCATGGAAGATGGGTTGGAAACAAAAGATAGCAGTTTCCTAGTTGACTAGCTTTACCTTATCCACTAAAAACCAGGATAAAAGCAGTAAAAGAGAGAATCTGCAGAAAGGAACAGTTACTAATTATGGCAGTCAATAAAGTTGGCATAATCAAACCAGAATTGGGATAAAGGCACTCCTAGGGTATATATGGAAAGTATTGACCAAGTGGTGCAAGTGGATGCCAACTATCTAGGCTAGTAGGTAGGAAATTAATCAAATAATGATTAAATATTTTATCCTAAGTATGAAGTGGGTTTAGAATATACTAACATTTAAATCCTCTAATTCTAAAAGTAACCAATTCCCGTTCTCAGTGTAGGATCCGAGTCTATAGAAATATTTATCCCACCAGGTGAGTATCTCACCAGAATATCCCATCGAACTACTTGTTATGCCTTCACGTCTGGGCCATAATTTTTTCATTAATTCTCTGCTATCTGATTCTTGGATTTTAGTCTTCTGGAGCAAGAAAATTGTTGTTGATTCAATGTTTTTAATTCTTTGTATTTCTTATATCTTTTTTTTGCCTCTTATTCCTCCGCAATTCGAGGAGACTATTTTCATTATTTCCTTTGAGTTGGTGGGTCGAACTTATCCTTCTTGTTCTCATAGGTTCCTTGGGTTTTCTTTCCTATCTGAATGATTCTTACATGTTGATATAAACTAGATTTCTTACATGTTTCCTTCTCTCAAGACGATTCTATATATCTAATGGTTTTGTTGGGCTTCCTTCCTGTTTTTTATTGGGGTTCTACCTCTTCCTTTTTACTTTCAGAAGTTTCCTTCTCCTGAGACTTATACATGGATCTCGTTATGGAGGCCCCTGAACTCTACGATATTTCTTGATAGATTTATGTGGGTGGATTCTTATGAATGGAGGGGATGAAAGTTTCTTCCTTACTTGAAACTATCGTTGTTGGTTCAACTTCATTTTCCTTTTCTTCTTCCATTTCTTTTTCTTTTAGTTATCCCTCTTCCTCCTCATTATTCTTCGGGGATAGAAAATGAAAGATATTTTTTTTGGTATTTCTTTTTGCAGGGGATGGCGGGAGATTTTAAGTGTTTTTATTTCCTTTTCTCCTTGAAACTTTGTTCCATTCTGCCTCTTGATTTTCTTCTGTAAATTGTTACTTCATTTTGGACATGATCTAGCAAAATTCCCATAATCATGGCATACCCTACATTTAAAGGGGATTTGCTTGTAGTACATTGTTTAAAAGTGGTTCCATCCATCCATGGATAATTTAATCGCCTCTGGTAGACCTTTTTGTAGATCCACTTCAACACATATTCTGGCGCATGAAAAAATTGGGGATTTTGGGGATTTTGGCTCTGACTTGTCAATGTATTTCTTGAGCGAGTTCCTAATGCCCTTTAGGTATTCATCATTCCAACAGTGCAGAGGTAAATGGGGGGGGGGGTTGCCTGGACTGGGACGGCAGAAGCAATGTCCTTTTTAGGACTAAAATACATATCCCATTTGTTAATATACATGCCTCTTAGTCCCATGAAATAAGGTATGTTTCAGAAAATGAGATCCTGATATTCCTTCTTCTCGAAGAGGAAAACAAATAAACCTCTATCGTAGAAGTTTTGTTGGAATTCTCCCTAAATAAGAGGTCTCCGATTATTGTTTAACCAAATTTCTATGGCTTGAGGAGATATCCAGAGACCTATGAAATTCCCAACCAACCCTTTCTCTGAAAGAGCAACTTCTTTTTATTTGGAGGCTACAGAGGAAAGTTTGACATCCGGAATGACTACTCGGTTGACAAACTTGAAATATTGAGACATCACCTTGCTTCAAGGAGGGGTTGAAGCTATAATTTTTTTGAAGTTTTCTTCCAAGGAGGAGTGCCTTTCAATCAGATCAGGATCTAGAGGAGGGGGAGGAGCCAGATCCATAGCAGGAGCCGCCAGGAAAGGAAAAATTTCGACGCAGAAATTAGGGTTTCTTCGACAAAATGTTTGTTTAAATAAATACCTTTTACTAATAAGAAATAAATCATTTAATGTTTAAATAATTCTAATTTCAAAATTCAAGGCAATACACCCTATCTTATCTTTCTCATAAGACTGAGTCTCTTCTCCATTGAGAACATACTTATGACCATATACTTAACGTACAAGAACAAGATAAATATTGTGGGAGACAAGAGGCTCCTTATGAGTTTTTCATACTCTAGTCAAAACCACCTACGACTTAAGCGAGTTTGGCATACATATGCCAAGTCTTGGATTAATCATTGGGGAGTTGAGGAAGAGGCCACTTTGTAGAATAATGATAATATTAAAAGTATTATTGCATCTAAATTCAAGGAGAAGTTGTGGTGCAACAAAAAATTAGAGGATAAGATTAAATTAAGATAATATAAGGAGGTGATCAACCCTAATCCAAAATATCAAAAGTAAAAGTATATTCACTATTTTAACTAGCACAAAGAAGAAAATCAACATTGCTAAAATAAGAGCAAACTCTCATGAGCTCTATTGTGAAATAGGGCGTTGGAAAATCCCTAAAGCATAATGTGATGAAAGAATTTGTCATCTTTGGAACACTAATAGGGTTGAATATGAAAATCACCTTCTCATAAAATGTCAAGCATACACCCACATTAAAGCACAATTTCAAAATATTTACTACAATATTGACCTTCCTAACCTTTTAACTCATCACGACTATGGTGATATAGGATTGCTTAAATCTTTTCGAGCAAAAAAAAAAATTATAGAGAAAATCAAGGGATTCATGAGCTTTTTAAGGTCTAATAGACAAAAGTTGGTGTCAGTGGATGTTAATAACCATCATCGTCAATAAATATTTAGTCATAAGGGTTAGCTCAAATATTCATTGCATTAGAAGTGAGATCTCTCCCCTTGGGGAGGTCACATGTTTGACTCTCTTAATCCCTCTGAAGTTAGACTTTGTAATGAAGACCAGTGATTTACCCCATTTACTATCCATAAAACATGAGAGTACTAAAAAAGTTTTATAAAAATATTTCTCTATCAAAAATTCTTTATTTTCTCTTATACCATTTACTTCACTTACTTATCACGAGCATAGATCCATTTTAAGTCCAGATCTACCAAGCATCGAGATGGGTATGATTTTATGAGGTGTAAATCGTTTTATCTTCAATTTTTTACATGTTCAAAAAACCTTACACCTCAACAATTTTGATCCCTTTGGTTCTTCGTAAATCCATAAATTCGGGTTTAAGATTAATCTATGTTGGTTTTATTTTTTATTTTATAAGTATATATGGATTTTTTTATTACTTTTCATTTGGTTCTAATTTTTTTATTTTATGAGCCAACATTAAATTTTTAATTACTTTTTATGTTTGGTAATGTAACATATCGTTACGTTACGCTACGTTATGATGTGTGGCAACATATCCCCCATATTAGGTTGTAGAGTAGGGAAAAATTTAGGAGCGAAATTTAGCCCATGGACTAATTTTAGAGGTTTTTCTCCAAAAAAATTATCCATTATTTTTTATTTTTTTTCTAATATGATTTGCCCAAATCCCATAGGATTAAAAAATTTTACTCTAAAAAGCGCCAAAATTGTCCAAAAACTATATAAAACCCTTGAAGTTTAAATATTTTTTTTAAATATTGCCAAACATTTTATGATTGGAAATTTGATAATTAGTGAGATTTGACAAGGTTTCTACACTTTAAGAATATTATGGATCCTTAAATTTTCTATGTTCTAAAGCACCTCGCTACTCTCGATACAACAATATTATTATTTAATATTAATATTATTTAAAATTAATACTTAAAATAAATTAATTATCTCAATTACCATAATTAACATGGATACACTTTCATGTGATAAATTTATTTTTTTGATAAATTAAATTATGGTTTCAAACGCAAGTAAATGCAATCATATACAACACTTGTTAATATTTGATTTGAACTTCATAAAGTTTTGTATATTTGGTCCCATCAAGAAATAAAGCATATGTTGTAAGTGTATTTTAATATTTATAAAATAAATTGTAGGCTCATAAGAACATCCTCTATTTAAGGGGCAGAAGGAGGGGGAGGGACTATCACTTGTCCCATGGAACTATCGAAATGATGTATGCTTAGGGGCTTGGAAAAGAAACAAACAATCAAGTTGAAGCTCTTGTGCTTTTACAGGGACATAAACAACTAAAAAGAAGGAATTATGCAAGCTTGGGTCATTGAAGACTCTCAAAGCCTCATCTCTCTCATGATTTTCAAATCACTCCCTAAAGAATTCCAATTTAAAAAAATTGTTTGCAAAATTCATAATCTTCCCTCCAAATTCTAGCTCCTTCTCTTCAATGTACTCCACCAGAACAATATCGAGGCTGACTTTGCTAGCAACAAGGAGGTTGCTCTAAATCCTGGAACTCTTGTGTTGGGCGACCACGTGGAGCTCCTAGACCCTCTCCCTTAATGGGACTCGAACCTCCTCGTGCTAAGTGTCAGGTGCATGCAGGAATGGATAGTGGCACATGGAAATGGGATGGCGCTAGGATGACCATACTTTGTGGATTAAAGGAGGCATGTGTGATTCCTCGCCTCCTGGTTTCTGACCGTATACGAAAAAAGGGTGAGCGCCATCCCTGGAGTACTTTTCACACCATGCTTAGCGATGGCAGGGATCGGAGTTATGGCTCCCGATATATTGAAATTTGGCCACATGATCCCATTTCCTTGTCTCACATTGATAATGTAATGACCGAATTCAAAAATTTCCAGCAAAGGAATAATTTGGGGAAAATTTGTCTTGACTAGTCTTGACTCTAGGGGATTCAAATGGAACAAGAGGGTCTCAAGTTTGGTAGGGAATGATAAGGGAATTATTAGGAACACTCAATTGACTCTCTGATAAATTTATGACAAGTTATAGATATCTGCAACTCTATTTGGGAACATTGGAAAAAATGGTAAAATTACTAGTAATTTATGGTTCAATTCCCCCTAGGGTATGAGCATAAATGGATCTCCAAATCCTATGTGACCCTACCAACTTGTCAAACAGAGTATGGGGAATTTTATTAGACTTCATTTACTATCATTTGGTATGGTTAATAT
The DNA here is from genome assembly GCA_001517045.1 of Pseudotsuga menziesii. Taxonomy (NCBI): domain Eukaryota; kingdom Viridiplantae; phylum Streptophyta; class Pinopsida; order Pinales; family Pinaceae; genus Pseudotsuga; species Pseudotsuga menziesii. The sequence continues at coordinate 984,723 of LPNX010511173.1, read as the reverse complement.
TTTTTCAACATAGATGTAAAGCTTCATATTCAAATGCATAAATTCAGTGATATTTGCTTAAGGGAAATGACATGTAAAAGCTCAACTTTGACTCACACTTGTGCATATAATGGTTTAGAATAGAGAATAATGAATATATATCATTAAAATCATAGTAACATCTCACTAACAACATATTAAATCAAATTCAATTCGCAACATACATTAGATATACAACCCCATTGAAATGGGAAATCAACACATGGAAACTAGTCACAACAAAGTTTGGAAATGTGGACATTTGCATATGTATTTATACAAATTTTGACTTACAGAGAGGATCGGAGACATATTACAGAGACATAAATCATTCACCCATGCTTGGGCATCAACTGGACTCAATGGGGTGCAACCATCATTTACACAAGTGTGTCATCATAGAGAAATATGGAAATATTGAAGTGGGAATTGAGAGAATGGGAGGAGAGATGGGTCATGAAAAATAGCATCCTCCTATCTCCAGAAAAAACACTCCATTAATATCTACATGAGAGTTCTTGGTGGCCTCCCCCACATCCAACTTGGATGAGAATCTCACTCTCTCGAAATTGGCTCACTAGCAGGGTAAGTGAGCACTCACCGTGCAATGGACAAGCTAGTGCTTTCCAAAATGCCAAAGGAAAAAACTCAAATGATAAAAATCCATTATAATTCCTCTTGAAATATTTTTATAACCCTCCTAAGGTCCTCCAAAGTCTAATTCACTCCCATAGGCTTCCTCCAACTCATCCTTGATGTTTATTAACCTCCATGACACGTGTCCTTCTCCTCAACACTTCATCTTCCTCCAAATCCGAATTGTTGCCACCAAACCCAAAGTGCACCCTATTGGGGGCTATTTTTATCCATGGCATTTCATATTTCCATAGGTCTGCAATTAGGTCTGCAATTAGGTCTGCAATCAGGTCTGACTTGTCATAGATTATTCCATCATTGTTTTCATAAAACACAGTGAATCTCTTTCCAAGTGGCACCTACTTTCTTCCTAACCTCTTCCTCTTCTATGGGGAGTTACTCCTCCTCACTCATTCAAATCCTTGGTCTCATGATGTGTTACTTAACACCTCTTCACCTTCCAATAACGTTCCAATACTCATAACTTCGAATTTGGGGTTAAGTCATGACATTTGTAAGGAAGAATCTAGCCACCCATGGTCTCCATGAACCTCCAAATGTACTTATGAAGCAATGCCACTTTATTTTCTCCATATTTATTATTTTGTTTACCCAATTTAATGTGTAAATGACAAAATAAGGTTCTCTTGGGTCCCATAGCTCCCTTATTGCAATATTTAATGCCTCCTCCCCAACCTAGGGAACTAGTAGGTGGGTGAAACATTGTCAACTAGTAGTCTCATTGGTATGGGGAAATGATAGATAAGAATCGAACGCTCAGGTATTATGTCATCATGTGCATTGATTTTCCTCTCTCATCTCAAAAAGGTGGACTGTCTATTGAATATCAACTTGTGCTCAGAAAACTTTGCTCTCCTCTCGACATTATGGATTTTAGTGAAGCAAATTATGACTGTTGCTTGGAACATGCGAGGGGGGCCATGGGAAGAAATTTGTGATGCATTAAGCAAGATTTGAAGGCTAAACAATGGAAATGGTGACAGCATAGGGAGGATACCAATGACAAGTTGGAGCAACTTGAGGATTTTGTCCATGAAATTAGAGTTGTCCAAAAGGAACATGAGGTATCCACTGAATCCCAACTGAAGGAGAAATCTCTGACTACCTGGGAGCTTGTGAATCGGTTGCTGCAAGTAGAAATTCAAATGGATGCTATGACATTTGAACATCGTTTTCTTCATGAAGTGGAGGAGAAGCAAAATATATCGGAAGGGAAAGGAATCAGGCCTTCCCAAGGCAGTTACTCATGCCACTAATTCATGTATTTCCATTAAATTTCAGTTGGGTCAGTTTGTATATATTTTTTGGTTTTATGTTAGTTGGACTTTATTTAGAATTACTATTTACAAGTTTCCGATATCTTTTGAGCACCTATGCTCCATTTTGTATGTAATACCTTTAATGTCTCTTTGGTTCAAGTGTTTTACCGGCCTGGTTGTACTAAGCCAAATGCTTCCACTGGGCCTTTTTTGATAATATAAAAACTTCTACCTGTTTCTGTTTAAAAAAAAGAACATCCTTTATTTAATTTTTAAGATGAATCAAATTTCGTAAATATAGGTTAAGTATTTTTAGATTTCTTTTTTTAAATTTAATCTTTAAATTATTTTTGTTATAACTTGTATTTATTAATATTAGTATTATTATTCATTTCAATATTATAATAACGATGATGATAGTTAACATCTATTTATACCAATTTTGGTCTATTGGACCTTAATGTTTGCTTTAGAGTTTTATTTATGTGCTCAAAAAGATTGGAGATGAGCGTTCCTAATTTACTATCATTTTGATGAGATAGGAGGTTAGGCAAGTTCGTATTGCAACACAATTTTTGAAACTAAGATCTTATGTGGGTGTACACAATAAAATCTAAGAGAGTGTTTTTCATCCTCAAGACTCATGGTCTCACAAGAATGACAGATTATTTCAGCCCACATAGTTTAAGAAAAGGACCAACGCCTTGTTTCACTATATAGTTCATGAGAGTTTGTTCTTATTTTAGCTATATTGATATTCTTCATTATTGGAGGTAAAATAGAGAGATAATTTTGATCTTCAAGATTAGGGTTAAAATGGCATACTTGTAATATCTTAATTTCTTTTATCCTCTAATTTTCATCACACCGCAACTTCTTTTTGAACCTCGAAGTAATAATATGTTTATTATCATATATATATATCGAAAAGTGACATTTTTTTGTCAATCCTCCACATCTTTAACCAAGACCATGGAATCTTTATTCTAACCTCACTTGAGCCTTAGATGGTTTTGAATGGAATTTAAAGCAATTTTTTGGAAGTCTCTAGTCTCCCAAGTTATTTAATTTTTTCCTTGTACATTAGGTACCTAGTCATAGCTATGCTCTCAATGGGGGAAAGAGCCATTTCAATGAGGAGAATATGATATATTGTGTATTGCTTTTAATTTTAAGATTGTAAATTATAAAACGATTATGTATCTGCTCAATCCTTCTCTAAGATTCTCTAGAGATGCTAAAACCCCAAACTTCACACCCATACATGAGAATGGGAGTGACAAGAGTTTCAAAGAGGTTTTATATTTTTATCCCACATCACAAGGCTTGTTGGCTTACAATTTTTTTCAAGACCAAAATAAGCTTTCCAACCTCAATTGATCATTTTCTCAATGTTGTAATTCCATCTAATCTTGTGATGGATATCAATCTGAAGATATTTGTAGGAAGTCACTTCCTCCAAGTTGTTATTATCATACAAAAAATGAGCATAAGTGAACTTATTAGATTTTGTCAACATAACTTTGGTTTTGTCGGTATTGATGGCCCATGCAAGAGCATAAATCCTTGAGACTTCTTAATTGCTTATCAAGATCAAAGGGACATCTTGCCAAAAGTACAATATCTTCAGCATAAATAAGGAGGAGGATGACAATTCCCTCTAATGTCGTGTAAGTGCAATCTACATCTACTAAACAACCTTCTAACTTATCTATGTATAAAGCAAAAAGGGTAAGAAGAGGGGGCATCCTTTCCTAACTCCTATATTACAATAAATATCTTTCTACCAACCCTTGGTTTTCTTAAACTTGAAAATGACATTCTTGTACAACCTTATTGCAACAACTCTCAACTCGAAAGGAACCTTTAACTCTTGTATCTTTTCCACTAGTTATTTCTAGGCATTGTATCAAAAGATGTCCTAAATTCCACAAAGTAGCAAATTAGATTGAGCTTATTATTGCGACATTCCTCTGCAATGATCCTAAGAGTAATGAGGTGGTCTATGGTGGAATAATACCTTCTAAAACTGGCTTTTCCTTTGGCCCTTTTACCTTGAATTTCTAGCCATATGTTGATCTTATTTTCCAAAATAACTCTGCATAACTTAGCTAAGAGAGGGCTACTCATGATGGTCTTATAAATAGAGGGGTTATTGTTATCACCTCTTTTAAAAATGGATGCAATAAGGATTTGAGTCCATGGTTTAGGAAATTCTGGTTTGACTACTATATTGAATAGGTTGTGTGTGTGAGGGATAAGGACAGACCCCCCGAAGTTTAGCATTTCTATGCAGTATCCTTTGGTTTCCTTATCTTTCACATTATCGAGGTGCTTAATCCCAAAATCTATATCTTTAAAAAAAAACTTCTTACATAAAAAGGGTTGAATGTTGTCCATGGAATCATGTGATTCATAAAGCTTCTTAAGATAGGAATTCCAGTCCTTCAATACAATCATATTATTCTCTTTATTTTTGCGAGTTAGAATTTGTCTCCAAAGTTTTTTAGTATATGTCTTAAAGAGGTGTAAAAACTTCTCCTAGTTATTATTTATATAGATCCTTTTTTTTCTTTTAATGAGGGATTTTTACCTGTTTATCTTGTCAACTTTTAGGGACTCATCAATAGCTTCTTTAATTTATATTCTTGTGATTTTACACTCTTTGTCATACCAAGGGTTGGTCATTTTATTTCTATTTATGTGACACTTTAGTAGAGAGCTTATTAATGGAAGAGGAGAGGCTTGTATAGAAATTACGATAAAGGTCTTCTATATTGCCCTTACCAGTGAGAGGAAACATATTATTATTTAAATCATTTCAAAAAAGAAGAGATTTACTTTTGTTGAAGATTAAGTACTTTTGACTCTAGGAATTTGTTTTTTTTTTCCTCGGAAAAAATTCGTAATTTTATTTCAAAGTAGAACAAAATTACATCTGCACATGTAAGAGGATCACTAGGATCCCTACATTGTCACATATTTGCTGTCTCATATTGACATAACCAAAAAAAATTACAAAACTGTAACTGTAAAAGCATATCAGCTAGATACATCACAGAAAATATGGGTATCACAACCCAAATCATAAGAACACAAAAACTCAGATATACTGCCGATAGCAAAGGCCACCACCTCTGAAAACGCCGTCGCCACCGCAAAGATCCCTAAGGACACAATACGGTTCGCCACGCAAGAGTTTATCCACAGTCACCGCCACCGCCATAAGGCTGGCGATCTTTCTCTGCAATAGATGATCCAGCAGCGACGAAAGATAGTCAAAACCCTCGACCCCAATTCATGAAACCAAAGCCCACCAATCACAACCTCGATCTCGATTCTTGGAGCCGAAACCCTTAACCCCGGATCTTGGATGAAGCCCACCGATCAAGAAAACCCCATCAAAAAACCCGCCGAAAAATCGCAGATGAAACGAATCCACGGCAAGTACCTCACAGATCTGGTAGCTGAAACCCCAGCAAAAACCGCGGCGAAATCAAAGCCTCGAAGGCTGCCACGATCTCAAACGCCTTAGGGCATCGATCCAAAACTGGCACAGGCAGGCAGCTGTATTTTTGGTGACCACAGCAAAGGTCGAACATCATACTGGATTGGAGGCATTGCTGAAGCCCGTAACGTAGCCAAGACAGGGAGCCATAGCCAAGATGAAGTTAATCTCAGCTGCAACCCCGGTGTCGTTTCCGACCGTAAGGATGAGCAACGCCATGGCCATTAATGTTGTTGCGACTAGGTGCCTCTACCCTGCTACGCCCGCCATTGTAATTGATTTTGGATTCTCGTTGCGAGATCGATCTCGTCGTGCACACACTGGACGCAGGGTTTCCAAATCGAAGGACAGCGTGCTGCAGAAGACAAGAGTAGGATTGGCGGATCTGAGAGGAGGAGGGGGAGCCAGCAGGGAAAGCCTGGGCGTCGGTGGCTGCAAGCTGCAAGTCCTCCCCAAACCCTCATTCTCCCACCATCGCTTCTTGGAGCTCCTTTCTCCTTCGCAGATCCCTCAATTGCCTAAAAAAACTCTAGGAATTTGTTTATGAGTGTTACAATTAAATATCTATGATCCAAGTCAGGTTCATGGTCATTTAAAATGTCAAAATTTATTTTTTTGTTGTTTAAATGGATATTGAAAAAGACATAGTCAACACACTACTTCCAAGCCCATGAATGCAAGTAATTCGGCTAGATTTGGGTCATTTCATAAGATTGTTGCAAATAATTACATCTTGAGCACTACAGAGCTTGCTTAGCTAAGAACCAAACAAATTCCCCCTTAGTATATCTTCAATTTTTGTTTTGCAGCTACTGGCTAAAGCAAGGCCTTCATCTAACCATAGAGGATTAGGGTTGGAAGCCTTGCTTAAGAGAATAACTTGGTTACCAGTTGTTCGAGCATTAAAATCACCCATTAAGATGATGTTTCCTTCATTTCTTAAACTAAAAATATCATGTTCAAGGTTATTATAAAGGACACGTTTTCTTACATGTGCAGATATGTAATTTTGTTCTACTTTGAAATAAAATTATGAATTTTTTCCGAGGAAAAAATAAAGGACACGTTTTAAATTGTTCTTCTTATAAAAGCTATAATTGATAGGCGCAAAAAAAACAAATTGCTATAAAGATTTTTTAGCTTTATTATCTATAATTTCCATCCATGTGTACTTGTTGAATGGATCTTTCTTATAATGCTAACATAAGGGGATATGTTCTTCCTAATGTACCAAGCTATGCCTCCAATGCCTCGGCGATAAGATCGCTTGTTCCATATCGACCATAAGACAAATCCTACTATTGTAGGGACCTTAGATTCTTCATGCTCCCAAGTTTCAACCAACAATATAATATCAATTCCATTTGAAAATCTAACTTAACTTGAGACCTATATTCCATGGAAAGCCCGAGTAGTTCCAAGAGAGGATCCAGAGCATGTCAAATTACTATTTATTATTATATTTTTTATCTCTAATTCGGATGACAACCTTTCTATTAATCTACAAAAAATATTTTTACATTAAATTAAAATTTAATACATTAAGATTTTTTTTTAAATTATAATAAGATATTGTCAATTGGGTTTAGCCTAAGTGATTGTGTGATGGAGTGTTATCCTCTCCACCCAATTTCTATTTGCGTAAATGATATGTTGAGTTCATAGTGAGTATATTGTTATAATGGATTTGAACTTTATTGTTGACTTAATCTTGTGTCATAAATAATTTAAAATCTACCCTAAATACCATTTTCAAAATGTAAAGAAATGCTTGGAGATTTTCTCCAAATTTATTACCCAAGGTATATAAAGAGAAAAAAAAATTATTATGTATTAATTCATTATAAAAATCTTTGTGTAGATCCACTAAATATTTTTCAATCTAAGGTTTTTTTGTTTTTCTTGAATTTTGTTTTTTTCAACATTCTTTATACAATAAAATTGCAACCAGGCGATTACAAAGAAGTGAGATTTTTTTTTTAAATTCTTTGTTGTCTCCTCCATGTGAAACTAGGCCATTTATAAATAAATTAGTAGAGAGAGCTTTCTTTTATGGCTTCTTACGAGTAATGTTTCAGATACTTGTAAGCTACTATTGTTTACCTAACAAAATTCGATGACAATACATTTACTTAAACTTTGTTGAAAACCTTTTGAATGCTGGGTGAGTAAAAATTAAGATCCCATTGCCCGGTTGAAATTATTGAATTTTTGTTTTCCTCCTAGCTCTCATTTTGACTTTATCTCTTATAATTATAAATTGAGGGGAGATTGACTTTTTATCTCTTGTAAATAGAGGGAGTTAAAGGAAAGGGCATGCATTGAGGGGAGATTAACTTTTTATCTCTTGTAAATAGAGGGAGTTAAAGGAAAGGGCATGCATTCTTCTCAAAATTCTCACTTATGATAAGGTTCCTAACGTGTTTTCTTTTATGCCTACTTCCTTTACCTCATCTTCTTGTGCTTAGACTTCCTTCATTGAGTGGGTGTCCTTTATAGGCTCCTCCTCTTTGCTTTTCCCTGGCTCAGCCTCTCCCACATATTTTTTAACATCTTCTTGCGCTTCTACATAGATTTATGTGAAATTTACTTTTAATGCTTCTTCTTCTTCTTCCTTTCATTTGCTTTGATTTTTTAAAATCTCAAATTGTTGAGCCATCAAAACAGTGTTTATGTTCTATCTAAAATATTAAATCAGTAAGTCATCACAGCAAGGCTTATGTTCTAGTTTTATTGTTTAGATATTAAATCAGTAAGTCATCATAGCAAGGCCTATGTTCTAGTTTTATTGGAGTGGATATTGCATTATCTTTTGTTTGTTTACTATTTGCATGGAATACTAATTTTCCAACTATGGAAGTTGCTACTTCATTTTGTATTTTTTTTAGCAAAATAATCATACTCATGATACGTATTATTTAAACAAGAGTTGTTTGTAATCCAATGCTTACAAGTGGCACTAGCGATTGAGGTTGAATTGTTTTTTCCTTGAGTAAGCCTTTCTCTAGATCAATTTTTGTGCATATCCATGCACATGTGTAGGAGCTCAATATTGTAGCCACTATGTCTAAAAATTTGTTGATATTGTCTCCAATTAACTAGAAAGTTAGACTAACCCAAAATATGAGCGATAAACATGGGAGGTGAACCCACATTGGGAGCACTTAAGGGGTATCCTCTTCAAGGTTGAATCTAGTGACTAACTATTCTAGTATAACACTTGAGGATGGCCTTTGTAACGACCCTACGTTGAGTGCCATTGGAAATGGCATGACAGAGGGCATGTCAGGATGCATTACTCAAGGGTGCACGACTAGTCCATATGATTTTGGTAGCCTTGGTGGTCGACTCATAGTTGTTGGCCATGAGATGGACATGATAGTGTATTAGCGAGCAAGCTAGGAGGACCAAGGGACGTTGAATCGAATAGGACAAGACAAACCGACGAGATGCTCAATGAAGGATGACATGATTGGTAATGTGATGTGTGATGTGGCAACCATACTAGGACAATAGCATGGATGGGTGTAACGATCGTATGTGGTCGTATGGAGCCGGGACATTACCTTCAAGCACCATCTAGTATTGAGACTAGGTGGGTGACAAAATTGTCATACGTTGGGCAGTCGGTTTTTCAGTGTTGTTGGCTCGAGGGAGGCAATGGTGTAGCATTGTCTAAGGTCAGGCGGTGACAATGGACCATTTCCTATGGTGAAACCGACTCTTGACATTTCGCACAATCTATAAGGTGCCTGGCTTGGGTTCAACCAAGAGATTTCGGTGAGGCGTAGTCTGGGTGATACTTACAGTTGATGGTTGTGCCCAGCTAGCAAGATCACGTATGTGCCACATGACAACTAGGATTTCAGACGACATGGGATGCTTGAGAGGGAAAACAAGATTTGTCCCATGACATATGGTATTAGAGCCACGTTCGGTTATGGCATATGCGGAAGTGTCTCTTCACCACAATGCCCCTTTCATTAGATGTGTTGATGGAGGTGTGTTAATGAGGATGTCAACATCTTTAAGTGGGGGAGATTGTAATGACCCTATGTTGAGTGCCATTGGAAATGGCATGATGGAGGGTGTGTTAGTATGCATTAATCAAGGGTGCACAATGAGTTCATATGACTTTGGTATCCTTGGTGTTGGCCCTAGGGAAGTGTGTAGAGTATGGTCTAAAATTTTTGGGGAATATGGTCGAAGTGTGAACAAGGTTGCGACAAAGCAAAGAGAGAATGGGTCAGATCTTGAATTTTGGCCAATTTTTGGGTAAACATTAAATATAAGGGGTGAGTTAGTTAGAAAACTTGTCCAATTTGGGTAGTGGGCGTGGGATGTAAACTTGCCATTAGAGCCTATATAAATGTAAAGGGGATCCTTGAGTAGGTTGATATAGGTTGATCATGGTGAGTCCTAATCGTAAGTTGTTTTGGTTGGTCGAGAGTAAGTTTTGAGAGCATTTGTAATTCGGTATGCTATAGTGAGAATGAAGAATAAGAGTCGTGAAAGGTATGTAATGTCAATCCACAGACTGTGTGCGTGGACATAGTGTAATGCGGTTTTGATGAACAAGTCTGCAGGTTGTGTGTGCAGACCAAAAAGCATTCAAGGCACGACTTATACCAGATGAAGAGTGATTTTGTGGTTTATTTCCCGTATGGGTTTCCATGTTAAAACCTTTGTGTCAATGGTGTATGTTTATTTTATGTCTGAAGCTTTGTGATTTTGTTGCGATTGATAATCCTTATGATAAAATGGAATAATGGTGTTGAAAATATGATAGACATGATTTAGATCTCTATGTTTTATATGTTGTTGTTATCTCTCAATGATTGTTCCTTGATCTGCATCCTCAGGTAGTTTGTTGAGTTTTTCCATGGATATATCCCCTTCTGTTGTTGCGGAAGCCTGGTTCTTGTAGTCCCTATAGGTATCTCGGGTGAGACTTCACTTGCGTCACAGGTGTTTCTAACGGGGTTATGCTTTGTCAGGTCAGTGCCTTGGGTTTCGTTGGTCGGGATGAAGGATGAACCTGGGTTAGTTGAGATGAGCCAACAAATGGTCCTATGAGGATGAGGCACTTTGTGCTAAGGCATATGTGTAGGTTTCCCATGCATGGGAAGCCTTGATGGATGATGATGAGTTGCAGAGAATAATAGAGCAACTGCATATAGCCGAATCAAATTTGGTCAGGTTAAAGAATTTGTTGAAGACATTGTCGTTGGTCGAGAAGATGAATAAGGTTGTTGAATTCAAATTCTTCCAGCAGCAAGTCGCCAAGCTTCGAACATAGCAACAACGAAGAACTGATTGTGTCGTAGAGCTTCAGGCCGAAGCAGAGTAGGTCACAGGGACAATTCATCAAGTACATGTGTAAGTGTGACATGCTCTAGAGGCAACGAAAATAGAAACTTTGGAACCTATCAGTTTCGAACTTGTGGAGAAAATTGTCAAGGTCAAGGAAGATGTTCAACGACATGCAGAGGATGTAATGAAAATCTTCCAAGATTTTCAAAATAAGTTGAACGTGACAAAGGTGTTTGGCTAAAGTGTCTCAGGGGGGGGGCACAAGTGAGCGTTGGGGGCTTGTTGGCCCTATGGAAGTGTGTAGAGTATGGTTCGGAAGTTTTGAGGAATCTAGTCTCACTGTGAACAAGGTTGTAACGAAGCAAAGAGAGAATGGGTCAAATCCAAAATTTTGGCCATTTTTGGGGAAAACATTAAATATAAGGGGTCAGTTAGTTAGAAAAGTTCACTTGCATCGCAGGTAAGAGTTCACTTGCATCGCAGGTGTTGTCGACGAGGTTATGATATGTTGAGTCGGTGCCTTGAGTTTTGTTGGTCAGGATGAAGGTTGAACCTGGGTTAGTTGAGGCGAGTCAACACTTGGTGTTCGGGTCAAGGTTGTTGGCCATGAGACGGACAAGATGGTGTGCTAGTGATCAGGCTAGGAGGACCAATGGAGTCGAGTCGAGTAGGACGAGACAAACTGACGAGACGATGCATAGGAGGCTAAACGGAGGATTACGTGATTGGCAATGTGAAGTGCAGTGTGGAATCCATGCTAGGACAATAGTGTGGATGGGTGCATCAATGGTATGTGGTTGGGTGGAGCCGGGACATGACATTCGGGCACCATCCAATATTGGGACTAGATGGGAGACAACATCGTCATACATTGGCCAGTCAGTCATTCAAGTGTTGTTGGCTTGGGGGAGGCAATGGCATAACACTGTTTAAGGTTGGGTGGCATTAATGGACCATCGCCTATGGTGAAATGAGCTCTTGGCATTCCACACAATCTCTAAGGTGTCTGGCTTGGGTTCAACCAGGAGATTTTGGTGAGGCATAGTTTGGGTGATACTTGCAGTTGATGGTCATGCCCAACTAGCAAGATCACATATGTGTCACACGTTGACTAGGATTTCAGATCGTATGGGATGCTCGAGAGGGAAAACAAGCCTTGTCTCGTCACATATGGTATCAGAGCCACGTTCGGTTATGACATACGCAGAAGTGTCTCTTCACCACTACGCCTCTTTGGATGTCCCAATGGAGTCACGTTGACGAGAACATCAACGTCTTTAAGTGGGGGATATTGTAATGATCCTCTGTTGAGTGCCATTAGAAATGGCATGATGGAGGGTGCATCGGGATGCATTACTGAAGGGTGCACAATGAGTCCATATGATTTTGGTAGACTTGGTGGTCAGCTCATGGTTATTGGCCATGAGATAGATAGGACAATGTACTAGCGAGCAAGCTAGGAGGACCAAGGGACGTCGAGTCAAGCCAAACGAGACAAACCGGTGAGACATTGTATAGCAGGCTTGATGGAGGATGACACAATTGGCAATGTGATGCGTGATGTGGCAACCATGCTAGGACAATAGTGTGGATGGGTGCAATGATGGTATGTGGTCTTGTGGAGTCGGGACAGGACATTTGGGCACCATCCAATATTGAGGCTAGATGGGCGACAACATCGTCATATGTTGGGCGTTCGGTCGTTCAAGTGTTCTTGGATCAGGGGAGGCAATGACACAGCATTGTCTAAGGTTGGGTGGCGATAACAGACCATTGCCTGTGGTGAAATGAGCTCTTGACATTCCGCACAATCTCTAAGGTGCCTGGCTTGGGTTCAACCAAAATATTTCGGTGAGGCATAGTCCAAGTGATACTTACCGTTGATGGTAATGCCCAACTAGCAAGAACATGTCTGTGACGTGTGGCGACTAGGATTTCAGGTGGTATGGGACGCTCAAGCGGGAAAACAAGCCGTGTCCCATGACGACCTTCCTCTTGAGAGATGATGTTGTGATTTTTTTATCTCTAAAACCTTTATAAGCATTCTCACGAACTATTCATTGTTTGATTAAGTTTGATGCCCTTAGTTTGAAGCCTTTGCAACTAAAGGTTGGAAATTTGCAACTCCACACTCGAAAGCTTAAACATTGAAGTTCCTGATTTTAGCTACCATGATAATGACATCACCATCCTTCACAAACAATAATTGATTTAATTCTCAACCAATCATGTTGAAATTTGTAATACACTTTGACATATCCTTAATGAAAAAAATCACTCAAAAATTTTACAACTAATTCCCACATAAATTGAAGTAGCCTTATGACAATAAGGAACCGTGATCATGCAACAATGAGTAACTTTCTTTGGTTTATGTAGTTCCATGGAAATTCAAGAAGCAATTAAAAAAAAAAGTCAAAGGGAGGCGACTAGAGGAAGCATACATATGATGTTAAGGCAACAACATGGAGGCCGTGAGTTGGCTTAGATTTCCGATATGGATGGATACCTTTGAAAAAAAAATAAAAAAAATACTAAATGGTTATTTTATCCGTTTATTTATTTAGTATTGGATTGCTTTACTCGTGAAGGGGGCCACCGGGTCGGCGGGGGTCGGCGGTCACCAACCACGTCCAGCTCATCAACGTGGGCAACACATCCAGCCACGTCATGGCATGTTCGGATAGTACATGCCATACCATGGGATGGGGTGGTCCACATGCATGTCATGTTGTGCGGCCGACGACGACGACGACGGGCCATTTGCCATGCCATGCTTGAGATGACATGATATCCTGCAGATGTCGTCATCTGGATGGTAAAAGGTGGAATACTCCTCCGCCTCATGACGTGGCAACGCGGGGTTGCACGGGCAGGAGGCGCTATCAAATCCGGTTAAGAGCCGCCCTTGGAGTCCGCGGCCCGCTGTTAACGTTATCGGAAAGCATGTAATCGGCCCACTTTAGTTAAGTTGTTAGACGCCACTTCAGATTGGTGAGGGTTCCTTATCTTGAGGTTAAAAGGAGTCCGAGGTTAAAATAATAAAATATAACGGAAATCTCAACTAATTTTGTGCTCGAGCTTAGCTGGAGGTTTTCGGCCATACATTTTTGTTGCTAAGGTCATGTAGAATCAAATGCAAGCTTATGTGACTTAAATGCTTTGGTTAGCTTAACTTTCTTTCACCATGCCACGTGTGTTAATTTTTTTTAATTAGAGGGGAGAATTATAGGGTTGTAAGATAACGTAATGTTATATTACTTAAAATTTAAAAAAATTATGTTGGTTTATAAAATAAAAAAATTCATGTCAGCGCATAAAATAAAATATTGTGAAAAGTAATTAAAAAATTCATGTCAGCCTATAAAATAAAAGATTAAAGATTAAACCTGGATCTATCATGAGAGGGATCAAATTTCTTAAGATGTAAATTTTTTGTAAAAAAATTCAGACAAAAAATTCACACTTTAAGAAATTGTATTCCTCTTGGTGCTTGATAGATCCGAGCTTAAGATGGATCCATACTGGTTAAACCACTCATTTCATTATTTGTCACTTATGACAACCTCAAATTCTAATTACAAAGGGGTTTGGGGTTTGCAATGGTTCTTCTCATGCTTATTTAACATAGCATGCTTACCTTATGTGTTCATGGTGGATTTTTTATATCTGGGTGATGGTGGATTGATACTTGTCGAGCTATGGCTTATTGCTTGGGATAAGGATCCACCATGCAAGTGGTCCAATTTCAAAACTCGATGGGTGTAGAGCCCTTGTGTGTGTATGAGATGAAGTGTTGACTTTTTGGAGTTTGTTTCTTTTCATTAGTTCAAACTCGGGTGGGTGTAGAGTCATTGTGTGTGTGTGTGCATGAGGGAAAGTGTTTGATTTCTTGGAGTTTGTTTCACTTTGTCACCAAAAGGGCATCACACATGTTTGACATGCCCAAATTGGTCCATAAGTTAACCTTAATAGGATACATTATCCTTTTATCTCATTAAAATAATTATTTCCCTTAAGTTTTGTCCATGCACTTGGGAATGACTTGCTTGGCGAGTTTTTATGTCTACTAATTAAATTAAATATATTTCAACTTTCATTTGTTGTTGTTTATAGCCTAAGATGGAACCATCCCTGTTATATGGAACAAGCTCCTTCACTCTCTTTGGAGATAAAGAGAAGAGGTCAATGACTTTGAAAACTAAGAAGTAGAAGAGAAAATTGGTGACAATGTAATAGTATAAGAACAGAAAACAAAGACAAAAATCGCAAAAGATAAGGAAATGAAAGTGGAGTTTGTAATATTGCATTAACTAAAAGTACGTAAAAGAATACATTAAGTAATGGGTGGGAAAAAGAAAATTTGACATGCCCCCCACTATAGATCTCTGTCTTCCTCCTCTCCCATGTGAATATCCAAGATTTTTTAGATGCTCAATGGTTTCAAAGAGTCGTGTCCATATAATCATGGAAATTACTCTAAAGATGCAGGCAGAATGAAATGAGAGAGAAAATGATATGCAAAGTACATTTCCAAGTAAAGATCATGATGGATGCTCTTTGTCCTCCTCCTCTCCCATGTAAATATCCATGATTTTTTAGTTGTTCAATGATTTTAAAGAGCCATGTCCTTATAATCACGGCAATGACTCTAAACATGCAGACATGGTGAAATGAGAGAGAAAATTATATGCAAAGTACATTTCCAAATAAAGACCATGATGTATGCTCTTGCCAATCACTCCTATGATGGAATGTTAAGTCAATCCAACTATTTGACTTGGAAATTATGGGGAATGAGTCACACAACCACCATTTAATCTTCTTTCTAGTGGAGCTTTATTACCAACAATACATGCATACTAGAATGGGTGTAATGACCTTTTTATAGGGATACAACGACATTAAGGAAACTCCTTCAACATAATAAATGGGAGAGAGTGAGAGTATAATTTAACGTGGAACAAAATCTCACCCATAGCATGATTTGCATAATCAACCACTTATGACCTTCCCATAAGAAACTTATGTATGGTTGGTTACAAGTGACTTGGGGTCCTTTTAGGATAAATCAATTGCTATTTACCACAAGCACTAGGCATTGTTACTTTGGAGCTTGAATCATTGGTGGGAAAAACACAAGTTGTTTATAATAGAATTTGGGTTATATATGTTGTTGGATTATTTATAGAACCGCAATAGCCTAACTTCAACTCCAATACAAAAGCTCTAATGTTGATCTTGTTTGGGGTCGTATGCATTATTTTTCTTTCAAATATTGGGATCATGTGACTTTAATTGCTATCGAGAATTGGTACTTTCATCTCATTTGGTTTGGAAAACAATGATTATGGTTTTATCACCTATGCTAGAGCATGTATTAATGCAAATTTAATCAACTCTATTTACCACATTGTGTTGGAATGTGGCCACAGATATTGGACTCAACCCCCAAACTACAAACACATTAACTTTTGTTATAGACTTTAACCATGGTTATGTAGAGACCCCCTCCTTGAATGAAAAGTCATCTCCAACTACAAAATAAATCTCTTAGGCCCTCTTGGTGAAAAGACGCACAAATTGACTACCATTGGCTAGATTCACTTAAGATCCCCAATAATCAGTGCTTGCTTCTCCAACAACAATTGCTCAGATGCTTAAGAGTAGATGTGAAGTTAATGCAACGACTATACATGAGCGATCAACTCCTATGCCATTGGTTAACTCCTTTGGAATGAATCATTTTCATTGGATTTGGGAATTGATTTAGATTGATTGTCTTCAATATATGCAAGGAAACAACTAATGATGATTGATATGTCAATAGTCAACAATATGAACACTAGTTAGACTATTATGGGACATTCATGAAAAACATGCATAAATGGAGAAGCGTGGTCATTAATTCCAAATAAAAGGCTATGTACAGTCATAGTTGTATGTAGAGATATAAACTCGGTCAAAGGGGTATAAAATTGTATAATAGATCATAACTCTTTGTATGTATTGGTTAAATTATTGCATGTCTAGAAGTGTTGATACATGAAACAACTCTCCCATTAGAGGCTAGAGAGGAAGAGTAAGACCATAATATAGCTTATTTTTCATCATGAATGAAAGTTGTTAAGGACACTCCAACATGAAGAATGAAGAGACTTCATGAATTTGATCATTTTGATTATGATAAGGAGATGGTACCTTTTATGAATTATGGAAATTTGACTTTTGAATTATTGATCATCATTGCGAAACCTTCTTCAGGGGTGGTTTGATGTCAAGAAGACAAAAGGAAAAAAAACACTGGATCAAGGACTTCTTTCATCCTTATTAATTGACATGCTTTTTTTTGGTCTCATGTTTAGTCTCAAAATGAGGTGGGGCTTGCACACCTATTTCTATGTTAAATTATTAGATGTAGGGATGATCTTCTTCTTGGTTCTTATGAAAGTATCATTTACATGATGTAAAAAGTTTTCTTTGCCTTGTTTTTTCGAGTAACATATATAGTGGGAGCCTCCTAGGCACTTTCCCTCATTTTGAGGATGGTACCTACGGTAAACCCTGGGTTCTTCGAGGCACATGACCAGGTCCACAACCCATGAATTCTTCATATATAGCTCATCAACAATCGAATCGCTAAGAGTAAACAGGTCACAAAATGAGATTTGAATCTAGGTAAGAAGGGTAACAACTTTTTCTCACAATTACTGAAACTACATCCAATTGACAACATTTTCTTTGTTATAAATAAGAAGTTACGTTTTTTCCCAAATAAAAAAATATATCAATCAAAATACCCAAAAAAAAATTAATCATAAATTGACATTTCCTTTATAAAACTATAACTATTTAAATGTTTATTTAAAAAAAATTAAACATCAAATATACACTAAGATATTGTTATAAACTTCGTATAAATAACTACCACAAATAAAAAATAAAAAAGGACCCATAAAACATGACAATAAAACTACTAATTATAATATTTCATTTCATATTGATGGTATTTTTATTTTTAACATTTTTCTTTAGTGAATGTTGGTAGATCCCTCTGGGTACTTCTTGGTTCTCTCTATAGGCCAATCCATGTCTTCTAGTGGGTAACATAGATATCCAATTTGAAGACAAAGTCGTTTTCAAAATGTCCCATAGCCATAGATTTTGACAACAACAAATAATCTTCCAAGACCCACCTTTTTGAAATACTTTAAGGCATAAAAGGCTGAGTAGAAGGAGTAAGAACATACTACCACATGAGATTGTGTTAGTAAAGATTTATTATTGGCCCAATGTTTTATTTTATTATGTTTCAGTAGGCCCCTTCCCACTGCTTTGGCTAAAATTTAGATCTAATTATTGCCCCAAATTTTAAGGATTACAGTGGTTGAAACTTGAGGATCGATGTGATTGCCCATCGCTTACTTCCATGGCCCACCCTCTAAGCCTCCATGATGCAAGCTATTGAGCTTTCTTTAGGTTATATAATTATTCCCATGTATATAGCATTGAAAAAAGTTAGCCTTATATGAGATAAGCAATCCATATCACATATCACTCACTTCCATGTTTTCATGATGTTATCAAATTGTTAGTCATTTTGGGTGTTTTTTTCTTTTGTTGCGATGTATTTTTGTCGAAATTTATTGCTGTCGATTGAAGTTCTCTACATAAAAGAGAGAATATATTTCGAAGCGATTTCTTACATGGTAATTTGGCGTTAACAATATTATTAGGACGATGCTTATTGTTATGCTTAGTTGTTTAAGAAATAGCCAGCTTTCCCAATTGTTTCTCTTTCCCATCGAGGGGGTTAAGGTAACTTTTCTTCTTCTACATTTGACTGTGTGGGGTAGAGGCACCCACTAAATCTAGAGGACGCAATTGGGAGTTGGTGAGCTGGGATTTCATTTTAGAGGGCAGAGGGGTTTTTCTCTTCTTATTTCTGAAATGCTGCCAACCCCTCCAGCCTGGAATCTGCTCAGATTGTTCTTAAGCATTGTGGGGGACTGTGTGTGTATTTTTTGGTATCCGATGAGCGTTTCAATGGCATTCTGATCCTTCACTGTGTTCAACAGATCCCACATTTTACAGGTAATATTGGCATTCATTGTAATCACTTTGATTTGCATAATTCTATTAATCAGCCCATTGAAGTGTTCTTGAATGCAGCTGGGTTGCTGCAATTTGGTTTGTTTTTATTTGCAATGTTCGGTTGTGTTGCATTGTTTTTCCCCCAATGCTGCCATGCATTAGCCCTGTTAAATTCAGATCGCCTGTATGGAAAGTAGAGGCTTATGAAATCGGAGTGTAGTTAAGAATGTAAAATCTACTGCGTAATTGGTGGTGGAATGAGAAAGTCTTTGCCAGGTTGTCCAGGGTTCAATCCGTGGGGAGATGTGCTAATCCCTTTTAGCTTGTATCTGTCAAAATTATGTAGCCCCAATTTTCTGGTCCCAATTTTGTGTTGGCGAAGCTCAGGGCTCAAATGTAAGTTCGACCACTTGAAAATTAGTATCATCACAGTCTATCTGTTTATGATTTCGCTCATAGCGGTCCTGGTGATCCAGGGTTCTTTGCAAATCAACAGGTCGGAAGTTTGTAGAACAATGTGATCTGAAGATCTGCTTGAGCTTTAGGTTTTTTTGGACTTCTTTTCACAACATATTGAATTGGAGTTTCAGTTATCGTTTCAACCCAACACTCCGGCTCTGAGCTGCAGTGTTTCTGTAGCATTGTTTGAAACTTATCAGGGCGTTCTTCTCAAGTTCTATTAAATGTATTTGCACACGACATTGTTTCTTTTATTATGTTGTTTCCTTGACATCTGATAGGTTTGCCGATTGATTCCCTTTTTGGCTGTCTGATTTGCATGAGTTGAACCATGCAGTGAGAAATTTGATGCTAAACCTAACCCTTTTGCTCCTTCACTCACATTTGCACATTTACATCTCTATGTGGAGAAAGGCTAGGCTAAGTTGGGAATTAATTAAGCATTTACTTTGTATATTGAATCTAATCCAAATGTTTTATGGGCTGTTGATTGAGGTCCATACTGCAGAATTGTTTACTCAAATTATGATAATTTTATTTGCGAATATCCTTTTCTTAGTTCTGATACTGTGAGTATTAGTGTGAATACTAGCTAGGTTTGCCTCCCGTTGATATGGTCATTTTCTCCTGTCTTGTCTACTAGTTTTGAGCCTTGTGGTATTGCTTGTTTACTCGCATCTATTCCTTTTGCCAGCAGCAACACCGGGGCAGTAGAATTGCTGTTGTGGATTTTGCGCTGCACAGATGGATGGAGTCGTTGACATTTCTTCTGATATCTTAATTCATAGAGAGGCTACAGAGCAGGATGTAGACAGAAATCAGAGTTTCCAGCAAACGGATGGCCATCATGAAAATGGTGCTGTGTCTGATGATCCCTGCTCTCAGTTCCCCGACAACTTATTGGAGTCCAGGAAAGAGAACAACGTGGAAGATGCAAACACAAATATGGGAAGCACAAAAGTGGATGGGCTTCAAGATCATCTAAAGGTAGAAGAGGAGCTTGAATCTCAACTGCCTAGAAAAAGTGAAGGAGAAGTTGAAGTAACCTTAATACCAAATGGGGGCTCGAACCAGACTGGGGATATGCTTGTTGAACAGGAGCAGCAATCTAATCTATTTCTTGAAGAAAATGATGCATCAAAACCTCATCAAACAGAAAACAATCCAATGGCTACTGAGGTATGTCCACCGTAGCATCTGTGTTTTTTTGCTATTTTTGAATGATTATTTCCATTGAATAAACTTTTATGGAAACATGCATGATGAAAGATTGCCTTTATAATGCAATGTCTGATCCTATTCCAGGGGATCAGACTGGTATCCAATCCACTTTCTACTCGGTTGAAATCAAAGAAAGTTAACTCTACTGTTCCAGAAAATGGTAGAAATGCAGATTCCCAGAATCAGAAGTCAAGACCTTCTCATAAATCAAATACGTTGTCGAAAGGAAACCCAAAAGCTACAGCAAAAAATAGTATAGATACAAATTCAAAATCGAAGAAAAATGCGATAGAGGTATGTGAGGCGGATAAAGCTGAAATCACGTCACCTGCTTTAAACAATCCCCTCCGTAGGTCAGTTAATCATGGATCTGCAAGGTCAAATTACACTGTTCCACAGCCTTTTGCTTTGGCAACTGACAAAAGGGCATTTACTGGAGTTCGGCCTGCTGATAATGAAATTGTCGAGAGCAAAGATAAGCGTACTGTTGCAAATAGTGTCACATCTTCCTCAGTTTCCAAAAAAACACAGGTAAAAATGATCCAAGCAGGCTTGGTGAATCTATATTGTAAAACTTATTCAGGGGATATGAAGTCGGTGTTTAAATTTTGATTATTATGATGGTGTCTGTGGTGGGTACTTAGTAGTTGGTCTATCAATAGTTATATGTTTTTCGCATGTGCTTGACTCGTTATTTAGCTCACACCTCACCATTTATTTTATGATTGTTAGTTGGTTGTGAGGATGGCTTCGACCCAATCATCCAGCAAGTCTTTGCGTTCTGAGAGCTTTAAGTAAGTCTCTTCACCCTTGTTTGTCTGATATCTCCTAACAGTATTTTGCGAGAAGGAAATAGGCCCAGCAATTAGTACTCTGTTTTGTAAGCATTTTTTCTTGTCTTTCCAGGGTGCATGATCAAAATTTAAAGGTTCCCATACACTTAGATTCAAAGACTGAGGAGGAGGAAGACACCTGTTCTGTTGGCTCTTCGTATCCTTCCATTTGTGAAATTTATACAACTGTAAACACAGTAATATGATATTGAATTCTCAGTGAGCATTATGGTCATTTAAATTTTTTTGGCATAATTGCTTTTGTCTGCAGCTAGCTTTTGTCCTTTGTATCTTTGTTGTACTTAATTTGTTTTAGAACTGCAAATGCAACCCAAGCTTTGAAAGAAGGACCAAGCAATGGTGCCTCTGGTGTTAGCTTCAGTTTTAGATGTGATGAGCGAGCAGAGAAACGGAAAGCGGTATTTTTTATTGTTTTTATTTTGAATTTTATGTTTTTGGTAATGTCATTGCTTTTAAACATAACTATCTTTAATTTCACTCCAGCGTGTATTTAGAGTGCTATAAATAGTAATATTTGATTTTGTTTTTGATTTAATTTCCCAGTTCTACTCAAAGTTAGAGGAAAAGATCCATGCAAAGGAGTTGGAAAAAAACCAATTGCAAGCAAAATCCAAGGTTGTTACAGACTACTGCACTTATTCTGACGAGTTATGCTAATTCTTATTAGACTGATAAATGCTCAATGCTCATGAGAAGCATATCCTTCTCTCCGTATTCATGCATTTGATGCCTCTATATCGTGGCTTCATTTTTAGGGTTGTCTTGTTTATGGTCATACTACCTTGTTGCAGGAGGAGCAAGAGGCTGAGATCAAGCGGCTTAGGAAAAGTTTGACATTTAAAGCCACACCCATGCCAGAATTTTACCAAGAAGCGACACCACCGAAGGTTGAGATCAAGAAGGTACATAGTTGTACATTTCATTGCCTTGGCTTCGGGCTTGATTTGTGTTGTATTATCTATTTGAGGATTGTTGCTCGATTGGTGGGAATTTTGTTGTTCAAAATACACATTTAACTTGAAAGTTGGAAGTCATGCTAGAAATTGGGACTCACAAAGTGTGCCTAACTATAAGGACTACTGAAATTACGAAATTATCATATTTGTATGTTTGTTCTTTCAAACTTGATGGTTTTGTGAATATCTGTGGGGTTTGCTATGGTTTTCTGTTTCTTTGAAGCATTGATATATATATCTCATCATGTTTTATGAAATGCAGATACCTCCCACCCGTGCAAAGTCACCTAAGCTTGGACGTCGAAACAGTGATAAAGAGGCTCGTTTAAGCCTTGATCAGAATAAATCCACTGGAGCCCTGCAAGAGCTTACTGAAGATGAGAATTCAGACAAGGGCTTTGGTAAAGACATTGCTTCTTCAAAGAAGGCTTTGCGGAAATCATTATCCAAGACATCTTATGCACATAAAACTCTTAAATTGAACTTTGAAGAAATCAGCCTAAAACAGCAGACTGTAGATCAGCCAAAAATTAAACCTGCTGTTGGGTCAACCGAAAATGGTAATCTTACTACAGTCAGGGTGCAGAGTACTTCGTCCAGTATTTGCAGTGAAGATAAAGTTATCTTGAAGGAATTTGAACCCATTAAAGAAAAAGATAATGTTGAACCTTCACAAGTTGATGATGCTATTGCCACCATCATGGTCATCGATAATCAACCAAGTGAACCTGATGAAGGAAGGGTGATTGTGCAGGAATATGAAGCAGTTGAAGAAAAAGATAGCACTGAACCTCTAAATGGGCATAATGAGATAGGAGAAGTTGAGTTTACTAATAAAATTCAAGCGAAGGAGTCTGATGAAGAGAGAATCGATGAGCACGGTTTGGAAGCAGTTAAAGAGAAGAACATTGCTGAACCTTTAAATGAGCATGATGAGATTGCAGAACTCAAGGTTAACGATGATCAACTGAGGAATTCTGATCCTATTGTTCATACTGTTAAAGCTGCTGAAACTGACTGTATGGAGCTAGTAGATAAATTACAGGACTCTCATGCCTCTAAATCCAAGAACAATGGAAGCAAGGTGCCGTTGCGTTCCAAGTCTCAGAAGATAGAGCAGATCCCATGTAATGGCGCAGATGCAAATGCAACCAAGTCTAAATCGTCAAGATCTAGTCAACCAGGTTCAACCCAGGAGTCCTTAGAATCAAATGGGAAAGGCATACAAAAATCAGGACGGGAGCGATTCAAAGCAACGGCATCCTCTTTGACTAGTTCAAACAGGGAGAGTGTGAAATCCACGTCTTCTAAAAGAACCAACAAGGGAAGCAATGGCATGGCTCGAGTTGCTGGAGATGTTGCTGTACAGTCATAAGTGCAAAAGCCTTCATCTCCTGGTTTTGATAAATAATTAGAGTGAAATATTCATTATTTGGGTGAAGGGGAGGCCGCTCTATGCAAGCTCATAATGTTCTTACTCTGCATATTCTGGAAACAGCTATATTCATCAGCCTCATAATTGAAGGCGCAACTGAGTCACTTCCAGATTACTCGCATGCTCTGAGAAAGTGTTTGATTTGTGTTCATGAAAGTTTGTAGCTGTGTGCATTTTGAATAGAAGCTGTGTGCCAAATAACTTCAGTTTATGTTGGACCAAGTGGTAAGTATGGTTGGAGAACTTGAACATTTGAGTTTGCGGTCTGCAGTATGAAAACGTGGCGCTATCAATACATATCAATTCTTCATCATTTTTTCATTGATAAATTGTGTAGTAGTGACAGTAGGCAGCTGTACCTAAAAGTGTGGTATAATTTTCTTATTGCTACTGGGTACATGGTTGGAGAACCTGAAGGTATCAAATTTGTATTAGATTGATCCGGTCTCTAGATTTGGAGGCTTCCTTGGCCTGTCATTTAAATAAGACAATAGGACTTTGGTTGTCATTTTGTTATGATGTATAAATTATGATTTGCCCACTACTTATGGTGGCAGTACTATGGATATATGCCATTACAAGTAATGCACTTGCAGTAAAATGCTTTTGCTTTTCTGGTCTGTTAGCTCAATTATTTTTCCCTTTTATTAGATTGCATGCTAAATTATCTTACCACAGGAAAAACTGCCCCACCCAAATGTTTCAGTAAATCTTTTGGGGACACATTTCCAGTTTGCTTTGAAACTTCACTGGGATATTTTATGTTATTCCATGTTACAAGTGTAAAATGCTAATTCTCTGGGAATGTCATTTTTAATATTTTGTAATTACTGTTTGAAGGGGGAATGGGAGTTGATTTCTCGGGGCTGATTATCATAGGCAGATAATTTAAGTTATTACCACAAATCTATATCATGTTTCACCATTCCTATGTTCCTTATAAGTCATGAAAGTCCTGTGTGTCCCTGAAGAGACAGAAGAACTGCGTTCTGATCTTATAATAGGGGTGCATTTGAATACAAAAAGCTTTTCGATCTCAGGCTATAAAGATCAAATCCAGGCTCTTGAGGACTATGTTGGTTCGTCTCAATGTTCAGCTAATGGGAACTTGAATCTGGTGTTCCAGTGTACTTATGGTGAAAGGACTATGGAAATATGCTGTTGCATGTAAATGCACGTGTACTAGTATGCTTTGCATTTTTGGTCTCCGATTATATCGCACAGGAAAAATTACATCAGATTAAATGTTTCAGCAAGTATTTTGGGGATGTTTAATGATTACTGGTGTAAAATGTCAGGGCTATATCATGATATGGCCATTGGCTATGACATCTTCAAAGTTAAATATTTGAAATTCCTGTTTGACTCAGGTGGTCACAGCCACGCCTTTCCTGGGTGATCGCTATGTACCTATTCAGCAAAATCTTCATCCTTGCTCTTCAAATGACTCAATTAAACCATTTCACCCAGATGTGACTCTTTTGTCATGGTAATATGTGATACTCTTCCATAACACCGTGCTTCTGTGTCATCATTCAGCTTCCCTTTTGATTTGCCCAAACTTTTTATCAGAAACTCTAAGTAAACAATAACAATGTGAATTACAGTAATACATAGCATCTAACTAACTTGAATTTTACTCAAGTAAGTTAAAACTTACAACCTGGTTTAACACAAAACAAATATAGCTTTATCCAAAGAAGAAGAATATATCTTGCTGGCAGCTCCAGTATCAGAACTTCTAACAAATGGTCCATCGTATATAGATTTCTAGTGCAATTAGTTAATGATGAAAATGTAGAATCTGAATCTGTGAAATGCTCAAGTAAAATTTGTCGTTATCAAAACTGAACCATGCAAATAATTTGAGATTTTTATGAAAAGGTGAAATGTTCAATAAGTTTGAGCTTTTTTTTTCCACTGTAATTCTGCATTGATAAAAAGTGAAATGTTCAATGAGTTTGAGTTTTTTTTTTATCCACGTTATCAAAATTGTTTTTTTGAATTGATAAAATTGAATGCAAAAATAAATTTATCAAAATTGTTTTTTTGAATTGATAAAATTGAATGCAAAAATAAATTCAACATCGCAACATATTCAACTAAATACACTTATTTAATTAGACAAACAAAAGTGTATCTAAAATACTGAAACACCAAGATTCAAGATTCTATTTCATTGTGTTCCCAAACTGGATCCACTTAACTAATTGGACAATTAAAACACCAACGTTCTATTTCAATGTTCCCATCTTTTAGCCTGTTGAACTATATTTTGTATTAAAGTGATACTTTGATCTCACCTGATTAGTATAAAAACATTTTTGCCAATCCTTTTTAACTCACTGTTGAAAAGTTAAAACTTCTCTCCACATTATCTTTAGCCACTCATTTCACCATTCCAAATGCAAAATATGTGAAAGCATTGCTATAATGCAAGATAGAATACAAGGACGCATCATACCATGATTTATTCGCTTCAAAGTATACTTCTTCTTCCTTACTCCGTCGTATATGCTTTTTAAATTGCAAAATATTTATGTTAACATCTTTATTTACAAATTCAATGGCTTGGTTTAACTTTATTTACCATTATAAAATACAGATATAGAATCCATCAAGCATTATTATCCTGAATTTTATATTTTCTATTAATCACTCTTTAATTCTCAAGAGAACCTATAACTTTAACCAATGTGACTTTATTAAAGTGATTAAGACTAGTTACGTTATTTAGGATAATTACCCAAGTTGGTAGTGAAAACACATCTGTTTTAACAAAACCTATAAATTATATAGATTATAGAGGAAAACATATTTGTTCGAGATGGCCTAGATTATATAGGAAAACATAGTGTCATTTTGAGAAAGGTATGGAAAATACACATGTTCTAAATAACCTATAGATTATAAAAAAAAACACAAATAATGTATAGATTTATAGACTAAAGAGGAAAACACATGTTCTAAATGTATAGACTACAGAGGAAAACCTAATGTCACTGAGAAATGTCTCATTTGAGAAAGGAAAGCTCTAATATTACTTTGAGAGGCAGATACGTATTTTTTCTTCAAAGTTCTTTCAGTTATATAAATGATCAAGAACATTATTACTAAGTTGAGCAAAAGTAAAGTTGAAAGTTTTAAGAAAATTAAAAAAAATCTAAATTGTTGACAAATTTGTCTTTGACATATAGTGTACTAGTATTTATGTTAATTTAATTCCTTTTATAGTGGATTGATGATACCATATCATCTATAATAGAGACATGGATTTAAGAGATACATATTTTTAAAGATTTTAATAAAAGGATGAAGACAAAGTTGGTAATAGTTATTTTTTTGAATAGATTATATAGTAATTTAAATTAGATAAATTGACACTTACAAAAAAATTGTAGAATGTATAGTTGGAAGAGTAATAGTATATTTGATGTTTCCTTTTGTAAATAAATGTGTTTTAATTGTTTAACCACTATTAACAAGCCCATTAAAAGGAAGCGACTGTTATTATATAATCACAATGAAAGGCATTTACATTTATGTTGTATAAAGAATTCTAATATGCTTAAGGAAGTTATTTTATAATAATGGATTAGAGGAATGATCCTCTCCATCACGATGACAAATAAAAGATAATTTACAATGAACTTTTATTACTCAAAATAATGGGCAATCCCTTGTTATTAAAAGACAAGGTTATATTCTTGGCTTAATAGGTTGAAGTTAAGAGCATTATCATTTCATAAAAAATGTAACAACTTCACAAATTCTATCCACGTTTTATTCTTATCAACATACTAACTACATCGATAGCTAGGCGCATATAAAACCCAAAATGGAAAAGATGTTAGGTGAGTAACTTACGTTATCAAATTCAACTTCAAAAAAATATGAACTTATAACAAATAATAATAATACTATATGTTAGCTAAATATAAATACAACTGGAAATAAAAAAATTCTATATATGATAAAATATATTTAAGAATGTATACTAGGAAAAAAAGAATACCATTTACATAAAAAGAAATAGTGGTTAACACCTCACTTGGTTGGTCACACCAATATACATTGCAACACTTTTAATTTAGTAAATACAATTTACTTTGGGTCCACTACTCATATCCAAACAACCAATGAACATTTGTTAGACCCACATTACAACCGTCATTGTAAAAACATGTCAACAAATATGCTACATAAGCTTGGAATTCCTTGTTGGGGATTTAGAACAATCATCGATATGTCTTTTTGTCTCTTTCTTCTTGTAAACATTTTCCCACTCAACCAAACTTGAGGCATTGGTGGAGGCTCTAATGAATTTGATTGTGGAATAAGTTTTGGTTTGGTCAAAGGAACTATAGCCCATTATGGATGAGAACTATAAGAAACTTTATAGATCCATCTTAATTCCATATTGTCAAGCGCTAAGAACATTATCAACCACAAACCTTCCCTCAATTTCTGCACTCTAAAAATGGTTTGCACCTCAAGAGATTTGATCTCTCTAGGCAATTGTAGATTCGAAATCAAGATAAATTTATGTTGGTTTATTATTTTTCCATGTAATAGAGCACACAACCAGTCAACAACAAGGCTCAGGTGCAAACCTTTCCTCAAATTTTGCATTGTAAAAATGGTTTGCACCTCAAGTGATTTGATCTCTCTAGGAACTTTATAGATCCGAAATCAAGATATATTTATGTTGGTTTATTTTTTTTCCATGTAACGGGGCACAAGGCTAGTCAACAACAAGGCTCAGGTGCAAACCTTTGAGGCATCGATGGAGGCTCTAATGAATTTGATTATGGAATAAAATTTAGTTTGGTCAAAGGAACTATAGCCCATTAAGGATGAGAACTATAAGAAACACTATAGATCCATCTTAATTCCATATAATCAAGCACTAAGAACATTATCAACCACAAACCTTTCCTCAAATTTTGCACTCTAAAAATGGTTTACACCTCAAGATATTTGATCTCTCTAAGCACGTATAGATCCAAAATCAAGATAGATTTATGTTGGTTTATTTTTTTTTCCATGTAACAAGTCACAAGGCTAGTCAATAACAAAGCTCATGTGCATACATTTCCTCAATTTTTGTACTTTAAGAATGATTTGCATCTCAAGAGATTTGATCTCTCTAGGCACTTATATATATCCAAAATCAAGATATATTTATGCTATTTTTTTTCCATGTAACAGGGCACAAGACCAACCAACAACAAGGCTTAAAGCCATTACATCAATATTCTCATTATAAGCTCAACATCTTACTTAGGGAAATAAAACTTGGGTGGGGAGGATAACACTCCACTCCATTCTACAACCACTTGGGCTATACCAAATTGACATTAAGTTGGTTTTTTTTTTTTTCAATGTGGTTCACGCGCCGGCTTGACCGACGAGCTACGTCCACGGAAATAAATCAGGCGGGCCCACCCAAAGGGGCCTCACACCTTCAGCACACTTCATGCCTAACCCCAAGGGCGTCAATGAGAGTTGAACCCGTTACCTCTATACTGAGAGGCCTAGCGACGAGCGCTCAACCGATTGAGCTAACTCTTGGGACTTGGTTTATTTTATTATAATAATTTTATTTATTATTATTATTATTTACAATTTCATTAATCTTTGCGGGATGCCTACACCTAATTTAATTTCTACATATATCAAGGAGAAAAAAAAGAAAAGTACCAATGAGATTTGAGCATTATTTTTTTTAACATGAAAGGTTATGCTTGTATTAACAAAAAGGATTGCAACCGATATTTATTTCTTTGTCATTGCCGATAATCCAAGTTAGCTTTGATTGTAGAAGAGGGGCTTCCAAATATTTATTTCTTTGTCGCTTTTGAGAATCCAAGTTAGCTTTGATTGTAAGAGTGGGGTTGCACCAATTATAAGTTTCCAAATATGGGACCCTTTCTTTGCTCACATCTTATGTGGCCCTTGGAAGTATTTTTTAACAATTGCCTTTTTCCACCATTCCAAGTCGCCGATAATAATTCTCCACATAATTTTAGCCCCAAGAGCGATATTCATGATATCAAGGTTATTTATTCCAATCCCTCCATGAAGGGTTTTGGTGATCTCACTGTATTCCAGTTTACCAAATGGAATTTTTTGGTGTTTGTTTTTCCTCCTTGCTAGAGCAATTTGTGAATTTACTTGGCTATTTAAGACATTACTCCTTTTGGAGCAAGGAGGGTAGAGCATATGTAGATGGGCAAGGAAGAGAGAGCAAATTTTGTGAGTACTATCCTTCTAGCTGGGTTGCGCCACTAGGATCCCCGTGATTGTAATTTATTTTTTATTTTTCTTAGGACACCATACCAGATTTATGAGTTGGGGGAGTTTAAGGAGATCAACATTCCTAGATAGTTAAAGTTTTTCCAAGATTTGATGAAGGGGAAGTGCAATTTTTTTGCAATTTCCCTCATCTTTCAATAGTTTGTATCCTAATTCCTCTCAGCCGTAGCACAACCATAGGCACTCCATTCTACCAATTCTCTATATAAAAAAGGCCACCCTCGAGTTGGGCTATCAATCCACAAGGCATTGTCGAACATCCCCTCTATAGCTATCCCAATCCACTGGCACTCCCCCCCTTCAACTTGCACAACCCAAGGAATGGGGTTCCCTTCTATGAGTTAACAATCACTTGGGATAATTTCCACCAATTCCCTTCCAAGGCTCTAGCACATGCTAACCAAGGACTCTCCGTGCCAAGAATCCAAGGAACTCAACTATTCTTCGGTATGGGTCCAAACTATAGTATGGGTGATGGATTTAGGATATGGTATGGGTGACGGTGGCTCATAGCTGACAACAATTGATGGCTAAATCATGGAAGAATGATCACATATTGAGTTAGTTCTTAATAATTTGTATGCATGTTGAGAACTAGCCAAGTGGCATGTGAGGATGACAAGAACTAGACAAATGACACTCATGGGAAGTTCACCTTTTCCCTCTCTAATCCCTAGGCTTTGATAATTAACTCAGGTTAAGGGTAATGGACTTTTAATTAAAGAGGCTTTATAAAACTTGGGGTAAAAATGAATAATAAGGATATTGACTTAAATTACAAGTCACGAGGGTCATCTCCCCCTTTAAACCCCATTCTCACTCTCCCTCTTGTGGAATCATAACCCCCCATCTCTTCTTCGTCCTTCTTAGTCTTCAATAATCATGGATTTTACATTAATATAACATGTACACAATTACATTATCTTGCACACAAGACCATTCATGTTCGGCATTCAACTCCTAGCCATTTAACCAATATTTACATAATCACATCATTACATAATGGGGCAAAAAATGAGATTTTACATTCCCCTCCCCCTTAATTTATTCACCATCCTCAATTCATATTAGCACTATTTACATATACAAAATTTCAAAACAATCGTGGGTATGCCTCTCACATAGTATCCTCAAGCTCCCATGTTGCTTCTTCAGCGTTGTAATGGGTCCACTGGACCTTTACATACCTGATGGCCCTGTTTTGGAGCAACTTGACTTCCCTAATCAAGATACGCATTGGTAGCACCAGTATATCTCCTTTTGGGCCCACTTGGATAAAATCCCAATCAATAATGTGGTTAGGATCAATCACTTTTTTTTCAATAAAGACACATCAAACACATTATGCACTATTATGTTGGTAGACAATGCATGCTCATATGCAATAGGCCCTATTGTGGCTAATATTTCAAATGAATCACAATATATGGGCATTAGCTTAGGACATATCCCACACTTCATGGAACTTTTTTTTGGCCTAAATTTTAGATACACACGTTCACCGATTTACAATTATCTTGCTACTCTGTCCTTGTATGCATAACGTTTCTATCTATCATGTGTTGTTTTCAAATTTTGTTTGATCTTAACCATTTACTTTTCCATTTCTTTAAGCAATTATGGCCCAATAACTACTCCGTCTGCTAGATTATCCCAATTGATTGGAGTATTGCATTTTCTTCCATACAGGGCTTCAAATGGATTCATCTTTAAAGATGCACGATATCCATTATTATAAGAAAACTCCACCAAATGCAAGTAATATTCCCACTTTGATGGCTTATCCATCCATACATTCTGAGCATATCTTCAATAACATGATTAACCCTCTCACTTTTTCCATCTTTTTATGTGTGATATGCTGTATATTCAGATTTGTCCCAATTCCTTTAAATAGTCATTTCAAAAAATTTGAAGTAAACTTTGAATCTTTGTTTGAAACAATTTCCCTAGGAATGCCATGTAATTTGCCAATCTTTTTCATATACATTCCTACTATGTTAGTTCCTTCATGAGTTGACTTGATTGGAATGAAGTGTGCAACCTTTGTCAACTTGTCCACCACTACCATGATTGAATCATGTTGTTTTGTTGTCCTCCGTAATTTGGCGATGAAATCAATTGTCACCACATCCCATCTCCATTATGGAATTGCAAATGGTTGAAGTAATCTTGTTGGATGTCCATGCTCAACCTTTACTTTATGGGATTCCATACATATTTCCATATACTCAACTATTTCTTTATTTATTCTTGTCCAAAAGTACTGATGTTTTATTGTTGTAATGGTCTTTTGATATCCATGATGTCCGACATATGGTACCTTGTTAAGCCTTGGGAGTAAAGTGTCATAAGTGAACTAGGAGTGATTCATGGATTTCACTCCTCTTGTGATGGTTATGCACAACATATTGCCTTCCAATCTTTCTTTTTCCAATTTTCTACTTAGTGTTTCACCCATAATGATGTAAAGGAGAAGAGAAAGGGTCCACCCTTGTCTGAGGCCTTTCTTAAGCTTGAAGAAACCTGTGGGTTGGGTTTTCCATTTACTATGGGAACTACCCAAGAACTAATTTGAGCATTATTATTATTATTATTACTCTATTTTTAAATATTATATACCATTAATATATTGAAATGCATATGAATACTTTTTTTTTTCCAACAGGAAAAAAAAAACATACTTTTGATATTCATGTTGAATAAAAAAGTACATAAACTGATCAAGTACCAGTCCAGTATCAAATTGTTCATTCAAGGATACTTCCAGAACTTTTCTAAAATAGTCCAAAATAACAGACAAAATCTAGATCCAGTCTATAAAAGCTTATGAAAAAGAAAATCATAGATTTTAGCTAGCTACACTACAAATATATTGACGTTTCCTGAGTTGATAAGTAGGTTATCATGGGATTCTTCCCAAAAACAAACACCCTCTTCTCCATCTAGGGCTGCCTTAGAGAGTCGATCAACCAATTGATTCTGCTCTTTGTAGATGTGATGGAAGTTGATGCTGCTGAAGTGTATCATCTTTTTTATTTATTCTAGTACACCGGGGAATAAGTGAGAGAACTTTGAGATTGTAATCACCTGAAACCCATTTGATGGTGACTCTTGAGTCTCCAAAAACCTATAGGGCCACAATACCAAAAACCGTAGCAATTTTGCATAAACACCATAAGGCTAGTAATTCAGCCTTCATATTAGTACCTTTTCCACAATGTAGTTTGAACTTGTAGATAAGATTGTCATTGATGAAGAGTGCCACCCCCATTGCAAAAAACCCATCCTTGGCTGCCCCATCAAAATACCCAACTGCATCATTGTGTTGAATAGTTTTCAAGCATATATGCTTAGTAATTGCTACAATCTGACAACTGAAGTCCTTAATTAATTGAAGGATATGTAAGCTGATGTAGTATAAATCTAGGATATGATCTTAAAAAATGCAAAGATTTCTCACTCTCCAGACTTTCCAAGATATAATGAAAGGAAGTAAATGATACTTTTTACTTGATTTTAACCAATTATAGAGGCAACTTTCAAAGTTTTCACCTTCCCATAATTGTGGGATATTTAGAGAGAAACAAATATTTTTCCAGATAGACTTAGTGAAGTCACATCTTATGAAGAGATGAAATATAGATTCAGAATCCTGTTTGCAAAGGATACAGTAACTGGGTCCATGCCAACCTCTTTTAACTAGATTATCCAAGGTCTTCAAACAGTTCTGTAATGTCAGCCATAAAAAAACACTTAAATTTTAAAGGAATCTTCCATTTCTAGATAAGCTTATACCACAATTTGTGTGCACTTGGGGAAGAATCTTGAACAATTGCTTGATAAGCTGATTTAGCAGAGATATTTCCAGTGTGCAGATTTTCTGACCAAATTAATGAATCCTCATCCAAGGAGAGTCTATAGCTGGCCAGATTTAATTTTTTTATATAATCCTCCCATTTAATAGCTGACTCTTGAAAAAGACCTGAGTCTTTAGATGTAAGCCAATAAGAACGATCTTTATTTCGCCAAATAGGTCTTCTAATTTGGGCCAGAGTAGTGTACCCAATATCAACTAGATAATTCAAGATATTAGAAGACAATTTATAATCTTCTTTAAGATCTATGATGGGATCAATGCCAACGTTAATATTTTTTCCATTTCCAACTTTCCAGCATAACTTCAAACTAACTCTATTACTTTTAAAAATCCTTTCCAAATTGGAGAGCAGTTTCTGAAACTCTTTGAAGGCTTCCTGATCTAGTTAAAGAGATTGTTTTTTATGTATTTGCCTTTCAATATATCAGATTGGAGAGTATTTCCTGTAATAGGCCTCCAAAATTTTTTCATTCTCAGAGCTGTATTAAACCAGAGAATATTTTTTACGCCCCATCCTCCCCATTCTATGGGAAAGGATATTTTATCACATCTAATCATATAAAGTTTACTTCTTTTTGTTCCTCTTGACCACATAAAATTGAAAATGAATCTTCTTAAGAGAGTGATAATAGAGGAGGGAACCCGGAGGAGTGAAAACCAATAGAAAGGAATGCTTTTAAGGAATGCCTTGATTAAAGTAAGCCTACCACCAATAGAGAAGAATCTAAAAGTCCAGTTTTTTATTCTTTTTTCAAATTTTTCGGGCAACTAGTGCCAATCTTGAACTTTGTAATCATTGGGTTTCAGAGTGTAGCCAAGGTAATTAAAAAATGATTACAGATCATATGTTTAATAAGGTAGTAAATAAGTTAGATCCGATAAAGAAGTCATATCCACAATTCTATTAATTAAACTGGATTTTTTGTTGCTAACTGTCATACCCGAAGCTTTACAGAATAAATTGATAATCCCTTTGTAGCATCTCCATTCTTCTAAGGAATATAAACTAAATAAGAAAACATCATATGCAAAGAGAAAATGGATAATGGAGAGATTCTTACAAAGTTTGATTCTTTTTATCATACCTTTGGGATTTGCATCTTGAATATTCCTGCTTAAGCCTTCGATAACAAGGACGAAGAGCAAGGGCGAGAGGGGACAACCATGTCTGATCCCTCTTTCACTTTTGAAAAAAATTTGATGGAGCACCATTTACCAAAACTGCAAATTGTGCAAATGTGACACAAGCCATGATCCACTTAACAATTGACAGTGGCAGATCGATTTGTATGAGAATCAACCTTAGATAATCCCAATCAACTTTATCAAATGATTTTTCCAAATCCATTTTGAAAAGTGAGGCTTTCTTCTTCTTTTGTTTGATAGAATGAATAACATACTATGTTATCCCTATAACATCCATAATTTGTCTGTAAAAAGGAAATCCAAATTGCTCACAAGATAGAGCCTTTGATAAAGTGGTTTGATTATGTTTGCTATAATTTTAGTAATGAGCTTGTAAAGGAGATTACACAGAGCTATCGGACGAAAGTTAACAAAACTGCTAGGTTTGTTGCACTTGGGAATTAAAGTGATGAAGGTGGCGTTTAGTACTCCAGAAACAATCCCTTATGTTCTTGAGAATTCAACTAAATCAAGCAATTCTTTACCCATTATATCAGAAAAATGTAAGAAGAGCTCACCAGTCCACTCGTCAGGGCCAAGACTTTTTTATTTTTTGAACTATTTTAGAGCTTCCTGAATTTCCTGAAGAGTGAATTGACCTTAAATATGCATAATATCATCTTCATTGAAAAAAACAGGAAATAAATTGGCAGTTTTAATCTGAGCTTCCAAAGAGGTTTGATCATCCATGTTGAATATCTTTTCAAAATAATCTTTTGCCAATCTTTGAAGAGGATCTTGACCTTTTATCATATTCCCATTTTCTTCTGCTAAATCCTAGATGGTCTTGGAGTTTCTCATGTTTGATGCAAAGGAATGAAAAAATTAGGTATTATTGTCTCCCAAATTGATCCAAATAGCTCTACTTTTAAGTCTCCAGTATTTCTCTTCTTGCTTTAGGATCAAATCTTTATTTTTTTCGAATTCCTTGGTTAATACTGTTGGAAAGGAGTTGAGGATCAGTTAGTTGCACAACATCATGGATGTTGTGCAAGCCCAGAAGATACCGCATAAGACGAAGACAACGCGCAAGGAAGAATCTAGACTATTTTTGAATATTTTGTGTCACTTTTTGTACTTTTGGAACATATTTTACAGATATTCGTCAATAGAGGTTAAATCAGTTAGGAGTTAGTTAGAAGTGGACCATGAATGTAAAGGCGCAAGCCTATAAATAGAAGAAGAATTGTGAATGTAAGCATCGATTGGTTATGATCATCAAGCGATGGGTAAGAATTGAGAGTTCAAGGCTTAGTTGAATTGTTGTTTGTTTGAATCTGTGATTGATTGCACAGAAGCTAATGTGATGAGAAAGATGTTGATATGAACTTTTGTCTCTTCTTGTCTTTTTGTTCCTGCAATCCTATGGTGAATGTATGTGACATGGATCTATGATGCGATGTTTAATACTTGTGAATGATGTTATCTGTTTAGATCTGTTTGCATAATTAGCATGGTTATTACAGTGATAAATGAATGATGCAATCTGAATGATAAATGGTTATGCAGATGACTAGATCTGATAGATAGACAAATGAATTGTTGATTCCCATAGTCCTCTTCTTTTCTATAGAAACTTGGTTCTGTCATTCCTCCATTGAACATCTTGGGTGAGACTTCATTCGCTCTGCGGGTGTTGCTGGAGAGGGTAAAACTTGTTTGGGCTAATGCTCAGGGAGATCATGGCGAGTTGAGTGTCGACAGAGTGGGAACCCCTATCAACTAGCTTTTGTTGGTTGGGTTTGTGCCAACAAATAGTTCCGTTGCCAGGACCTTGTTACGGATAAGAGGGGGGTATGTGGCATTCGATGCGACCATAAACTCAATATTGGATGTGGCATCTGACACAACCAAAAATTCAAGATTGGTTTAATCAAAAGCTGCGAGAATTCACTAAAGCATAAAATCAGAACCGTGGACTGAAGACAGACAAGTGGTTGGAAAATTACATACACGATGGTCCTCACGAGTATTTTTTCTTTGAGTTTCACATCATACTATACGAGTGGTTGGTGCAGTTCACAGATAAGAAGACAAATTTCCAAGGAGGAGAACCAACATCTTGGACCCCTGAATTGATCCAGGAGTTGAAAGAAACTAACAACAGAGCGTTGCGAGCTGTTGAGGTCTGGCTGGATAGTATCCTAGAAGGATATATCACTGAGGTTGCAGTTGACACTACCAAGTCCTACAGCAAAGAAGAAAGGGAATTTTTCAACGGACCCAAAGGTAGGTTCTTATTGTTTCTACAATTGTCAATTAAAATGCTTGTCTGCGAAAAGGGTATATTGAATATGCACCTAGAGTAGTAGAACTTTGGTGTGTGGAGGCGGTGGATACCACGACTAAAGGGGGGCGACGAATGGGAAGGTAAGGGGTAGATGGGTGCAAGTTTCGATGAGACTGTGAGGCAAGCCAAGGAATAAAGTGGTTGTACGAGGGGAGGAGAAAGGTTTCGACCAGAGATGAGGCAGAGGACAGGGGAATTTCATGCTATGATCGAAACGCGAGACCGCGAAGGATGACCACAT
Source organism: Pseudotsuga menziesii (assembly GCA_001517045.1). NCBI lineage: Eukaryota > Viridiplantae > Streptophyta > Pinopsida > Pinales > Pinaceae > Pseudotsuga > Pseudotsuga menziesii. Next base: position 947,035 of record LPNX010511173.1, on the reverse strand, counting down.
AGAATGAAGCGACCCTACAGTGACGAAGAGGACAACTAGACCCAAACTGTGCCTAGGACAACGGTAAGATCAAACCCTAGAAACAATGTATGCACGCCTCTGCGCACTACTTCAAAATAAGGGAGAAACACAAATTCCACATCAACTTTCCCAACGTGTCAACAACATTCTAGTAGTAGGTAAGCATCTGCATGAATAAGGCCTAGGATGGCGGGCGACGACACAAAGTTACCTTTGTTTCGTGGAAACGGGACCGACGATCACGAGCAATATTCATTTCTCTACGAGGCAGTATGGACTGTTAGACAGGCCATGAATGATGACATCAAGAAATGCCAATTGGAGACTACTCTGCGGGGTCATGCGCTAGATTGGTACATGAAACTTATACAGGTTCCTATGAGGGCCCTTGCAAAAACATTGGATGAATTTCGGAGGGGACTGATCGAAGAATTCTGGAAACCTAAATTTGAGGCACAATACATTACCGAGTTAAAAGAGATTAAGCAATTACACAATGAGTCTGTTTGGGACTTCGATCAAATATTTAAGACATTGACGGCGAGAGTCAGTTTTGATATGAGTGATGTTCAACATAATGAATGGTTTATCGTAGCCTTGGTACCTCATATATGGCAACCACTGATGCAACATAATATCGCGACACAGAGCGAGGCTCTGGAGATCGCAATGAAGTTAGAAGCTTCACTAGTTGGGGAGAATGCAGCTAGTATGAGCCAAATTTAGGTGCAGCTGACGAACTTGACGCTGGAATTGCAAAACATTAAGAATGGGAAAGAGAATCACAAAGATCTTTGGTGCACTCATTGTCGAGCATATGGACACACTAAAGATACTTTCTCTGACTTCCAAAATTACTTGCTATCCGGGGTGCCGAACCCACTAAGTTGCGGTAGCGTACCACAGTGTCACATATGTCAAGTCTATGGACATTGACACGAAGAATGTAGCTACGTGCGGAAGATAGTATCAAAGCCAACCAACCTATATTGTTCATTTTGTTGATCTGTGGGGCACGAAGATAAAGATTGTCGTGCATATGACCTACTTCAGGAAAGAACATATGATTCATACTTTGTGAAGGGTGAAGATCACCCTATAGTACAACAACCGCAACCTCAGTTGGTAAGCTCTCGACCACAACTGCAGTATACACCACCGCTGTAGATGCAATTTATACCATCGCAACCACAACCACAACCACAGTTTGCGTTGCAGCCTTAGTTTGTACCAAAACTGGAGTACAATCAAATGGCGACACCTCAGCTGCAACCACAGTATGTTTAAACAATGCACTATGTCCAGCAGCAGCCGAATCCCCCTGCCACAACAAATGGCTCAGTCGAAAGTACCAACAACAAGGAGGATTTTGTGGAGGATTCCGAGGAAGAGAAGGAGGCTTTGGAAGAGGAGGAGGACGAGGTCGCGGATCTGTCTAGTGTTACAATGTCGGGGTATTTGGGCATTACCAAAGGGACTTCCCACATTTGCAGTGCTTGTGTACATACTGCACGACAATTGATTATACTGTCAAGAACTTCCCACAACTAATCGCAAGATGGCAGGCCGGGAACATTCCTTAGTTGAAAAATGAGAGCCAGTTACAGACTTAGAATCAACTACAAAATCAAAATCAGTTGCGGAACCAAGCTCAGAATCAAGTTCCACTTCAGAATCAGACTATGAATCAACCCATGAATCTGCCATTGAACTAGAATCCACCGTTGACTCAGAATCCATTGATGAACCAGACTCAAGGGTCGACGATTGTGACGATCTCAGCAGAGCCCAGAACAGAGGATGTTGATGTTGCCATTGTCACTCGCGGAGGTGCGACGACTAGCGAGGATGGGCCCTGCCCACAAGTTTAATTGGATGGAAATAAGAAAGCAATGTTTGATATCGCCACTAAAAAAGAGACATTCTTTGAAACTCAGGATGTCATTGGAAGAAATCTTGCTAAGTCACCTGTCTATGAAATGCCCTCTATTTTTTATTCACCACTAGAAGCAGGAAAATTGCGGCAATATGGTACCTTGCAGCACTTATTTGAGAGCTGTTTATCACTAGCACATGATCCTAGTGCTCTAGCTGAGATTGAACATTTGTTGCACCGCTCGGGTAAGGAATGGAAGGATTCTGCGGTGAACTCTTTATACAAGAAAAAGACAGGCAAAGAGATGCACATGAATATTCATATTGGGGACTATGAAGTTGATTCGGTCATTTTGGATCTGGGTTTCAATGTCAATATCCTAACAAAGTAGACATGGAAAAATATGGGGAGGCTGACATTGGGTTGGTCTCCTGTGCAATTGCGCTTGGCTAATCACGCTAAGGTACAACCAATCGGACGGGTGTCTAACCTAGTCATAGATGTTGAAGGTATAAAAACTTATGTCAAATTTGATGTGATTGAAGTTGTTAATGGTGAAGGCTCATATCCAACAATGCTGGGGATTGGATGGGCCAATGATAGTATGGAAGTGATGAACTTTAAGAAACGAATGATGACATTTGAGAACCAAGACATTACAGTCATCGCACCTATGGATCCCAACGAAGGACGACAATATATTGAACCGGTAAAGTATGAAGTTTTCAGGGGATAGGATCACGCTTACAACATATCTGAAGACTATATCCGCCCAACTACTAATGGAGAACTCGGTTGGCACAATGCTAGTTCTGCATCCTCTGATTCTGACAATGCATTAGAAAATTGGAAAAATCGCATGCATGAGGTGTCATTTAGGAAATGTGGTCTGATCACATAGTCACTGTGCCATGTCGCGACTGAGATTGTAGAATTACCAGTTTATGAAGGGCTACCTGAGCTTTCATCATTCTTAATGGAGTTTGAAGAAAAGGTCTCAGAACCGTAGCGATTGTTGGCAATGGAGGAAGCACTGAAGGCTACTCCAGCCCGTTGGTGGGCGACTCATAAAAAGACAATTACGGGTTGGGCGCAGTGTCGACGGTTGATGACAGTTCGCTTTTGCGACACAGAAATATATCACGCTGGGAGGTATGATGGACAGAATGACCCCAATGACTATTTTATGGAATGCCAAACATTGTGGGCATTGCAACCAAAGGATGAATGGGTCCATGCCTTTATTCACACGTTGGATGAAATGCCAAGATCTTGGTATGTATCAGCAAAGCTGTGCAGAGAAATAACCACTTGGGAAGAGATGATAGTTTTCTTTGCGCATACCTTTAGTTTTGCAGATGCTAATCTCGATGTCAACAATGCATTTCATATCATCTAGGATGTGGTTTTAAAAGTTGTACCAGTTGCATATCCCGTGGACCCACATGCACATTGCCACATGCAGTCGATGATGGAATGCTATAATGTCTCTGGCGAACCTGAAGATGATGATGAGCTACAAAATATCAATATTCTAGAGACGGAAGGAAGTAGGGATGTCACAACACCAAATATACCGACTGATCCAATGAATCAGCCGTTGAAGATTAGAAGAGTTAACATTGGGATGGAAGAGAATCCAAAATTTGCAAGTGTTGGGGACTACTGGGATGAAGAGACCATGGAAAATATCACAGATTTCCTACATGTGTTTCAAGATCTATTTTCGACAAAGTTCTCAGAAATGAAGGGGATACTGGGTGACCTAGGGGGAGATGAAAATCCCGCTAAAGCCAGATGCAAAACTAGTTAGACAAAGGTCATATCGCCTGAATCCGCGATACAAAGAAAGAGTCAAGGCTGAACTTGACCAGATGTTGGATGCTGTAATCATTGAGCCTGTAGAAGAATCAAAATGGATCAGTCCTATGGTGGTCCAAGACAAGAAAAACAGTGAATTTCGAATTTGTTTCGACCTCAGAAAACTGAATGATGCCTGTATGCATGACCAATTTCCAACACCATTCACAGATGAAAAGGAGTAGGCGGTCAGGAGATGTACTCTTTTACAAATGGATTTTCTGGTTATCTTTAGATAAGAATCTCCAAGGAAGATCGACATAAAACGACATTTGTCACTAAGTGGGGCTGCTTCCAATACACAGTGATGCCTTTTGGGCTAAAGAATGCGCTTGCAATATTTTCTCGAGTTGTTGTCGCGGCATTTAAATATTTTATTTTGAAGTTCCTTCTTGTATATATGGATGATTGGATAGTGTATGGTCTAATCAAGGATCATTTGGAAAACCTTTGACTGATGCTAGAAAGGTGTCGACATCATCAGATTGCGCTGAACTCCAAGAAGTGCATGTTTTGTGCACTGTTTGGGATACTGTTGGGTCACATTGTGTGCAAGCAAGGATTATTGGTCGATCCTGCGAAGATAGCGCTCATGTTGAGTTTGCCACCACCGACAAATGTGAAGATGCTTAGGGCAACGCTGGGGCACACTGGGTACTATCGCAAATTCATTAAGGGATATGCTGCAATTACTGCCCCTATGGAAAAACCACTAAAGAAAGATGTTGTATTTGTATGGAGTCCAAAATGTCAAGGCACCTTCGACACGCTGAAGGCCAATATGGCTTCGTCGCCAATCCTTGTCTTCCCAGATTGGAACAAGGAGTTCCATGTCCATGTTGATGCATATTCTGTAGCGCTAGGAGTAGTGCTCACGCAGCCGAGTGAAGGAGATCTAGATCACCCAATTGCTTTCGCTAGTCGGAAGTTGTCATCTGCTGAATAAAATTACATGACCACAGAGCGAGAAGGTCTGGCGATGGTCTATGTGCTGCAAAAATTTAGGAATTACCTTTTAGGTGGTCACTTCAAGATGTTTACTGACCATTCTACTCTGAAGTATCTGGTCAATAAGCCTGTGTTGGGGGAAATTATGCCGTTGGCTACTTCTCTTTCAGGAGTTTGATTTTGAAATAGTTTTGAAGCCGAGTCACTTGAATGCTGGCCCTGATCATTTGTCCAGAATCGAGACAGGCGAGGAGCCTACCAATATTGAAGAAGGACTACCCGATTCGCAGCTATTTAGAGTTGACATGGCAGATGACTATTATGCACCAATCATCTAGTTTTTGGCAACATGAGTCGCACTAGAAGAACTTTCAACAAGTCAAAAGAAGCAGTTGGTGGTTAAAGTTTCAGATTTTCAATTAATCGCTGGACACTTGTATAAGCTTGGACTAGATGAAATTTTACGACGATGTGTCCTACCACATGAACAAGAGCAGATTCTGGAGGAAGCACATGCAGGAGTTGCTGGTGGACACTACGAGGGCTGTGCTACTGCAAGAAAGGTGCTTTGCGTAGGGATATGGTGGCCCACTTTACATAATGATGCGACAAATTATGCACGGAGCTGTGATGTCTATCAGCGCACTGGAAAACCATCGCGTTGGGATGAGATGCCGCTGGTACCCCAGGTAACTTTGCAACCTTTTGATAAATGGGCTGTGGATTTTGTGGGTCTAATCAACCCACCCGGGAATAGAATGGTGCGTGGTACATAATCACAAAAACAGAATATTTGATGCGATGGGCATAGGATGCACCAGTTGTGGATTGCATTGTTGCGACAACAACAAGATTTCTGTTTAACTACATCATGCCTCGATTTGTATGCCCACGGATATTGATGAGAGACAAAGGCATCCATTTTATCAATCCCACGGTAAGAGCATTGGCGAAGGAGTTGCGGATACAACATAATAAAAGTACACCATATCATCTGCAGGTGAACGAGACTATAGAGGCGTTCAAACAAGATCTTGGAGCATGCACTTACAAAGGTATGTAACACTAACTGTGATGATTGGTATTTGAAGATTCCAGTAGTATTGTGGGCATATCGCACCACCTGCAAAATATTGACAGGGAAAACACCATTCAAATTGGTATACGGGCAAGAGGTAGTCGTGCATATGGAATACATTGTTCCCAGTCTGCGCATTGCAGCTGGGATGGGCATGGATGACGAAGCAACGCTAGAAGAGTGTGTGGCACAATTGATACAACTCGAAGAATACCGCTTTATTGCATGGTTCCATCAGTGTTTCGAGAAGGATTGACAGAAGGCTTTGTAATGTCCCGGTTTTGACCCCGTTACATTAGATGTATATGATGTATATATTGTAATGATCATGGTGTGGAGCTAAAGGCCAAGGCCCCGCCATTGATCGGTTATGCTACGTTTCGGATTTAAAAATTTGTCACCGATGGTATATCGGGGCATGCAGCATATATTATGATGGTCATCATGTAAAATATGCATCTATAATAAAAATAAACACAACCAGCTACGGTCGCGGTAGCTAAATCGAACGGGGCATGATTTACTAAGGATAAGGGGGGGGTGAAATATTTAACCTATGGGCCAATGGGGAAAAGCCAAATGTCTATGAGAAAACCCATCAAGCTGTCAACTACCTTTCTTGTCTTTTTCCCCAATCATTTATTTCTGCCAAAATGTGGTTGAGTTAGTTATTGCATGGAAGGGGAAGAGTATGGGCAAAGAAATTCGAATTGGGCAGAGACCCATTTTTGAAAATCGTGTTCTGACTTCCTTGGCAAGGAAAATGCCCAAAAACGTATGCCATTCTGCTATGCATTCACGTTTTTCAGTTTTCCTCACGTTTTGGGAGCAGCTAGAGTTTTTCCTGTGTTTTTCCTTCCACGTTTTTGGCTGTTGGTTTCATTTTTCCCATGAATTGGAGGTCGTTTTTGTAGTGCCAGGGACTGGTTTGTTTTCCTCACGTTTTTGGAGCTGCTGGTGCATTTTCCATTCACGATTTGGTGGTTTCATGTGTTTTTACCATGGCTGTGAAGAGCCATTCACGTTTTTGACTGTCTCAGTGACTATTGGTCTCATGCACAGGCTATTTGGGACGTTTTTTCCCTGCTGTGAGTTGTGTTCACTGATAAGCTTCGGGACTGTGTGTTTTCCCCCATATTGTGGGTCATTTTTTTTTGCTGTTACGTTTGGGGCTGTGTAATTCGTTTTTCCCTGTTTAAGCTGTGAGAGCTGAATTGATTTCCTGAGTGCAATTGTTGGTATTTGGACTGTGTGAGGAGTAAGGGTGTTGGCTTGGTTGCTTGATAAACCTGGTGCTAGAAACCACACAGACAGAGCTAGAGGGCTGGCCTTCTTCTCCATCACCCCTGAATAGCACTGGAAGGGAATGCAGGGCCTGAGGGACTGTGTAGCAGAGAAGGGACCGATTCCTTGTGTTGGGTGTGGATGGGTGTCTTAGAGGTCAGGCTAGTTCGAGTGTAGGTGTTCTTGGCTCTGTAATGAGCTCACCAGATTAGCAATTTGCCTTCATCAACTCCTTAATGGCCTGATAAACCCAACTTGGTTGGCTTGGCTGTGTGTTTTTGTGTATCCTGGCTATGTGTAAGCCTGCTAGTTCCCTTATTCCTTGGAGAATCATGCCCAGCTCAGGGGTGGCAGCGTTGCTGAGATATGGATGAGCACGCTGGCCTATGGTTGGGTGGAACGTTGCAGCGACGTAGCTGGTTGCGGAGCTAAGATTTCATAAGATAAGTAATCTTGTATATTTTACCTCTGCAATTCTATAATTACTGTTAATTAAAATGGAATGAACATGTTGAATGAATGCTTGTTTAATTGCATGTTGATTCCGCTGTGCAAGGATAAATAATCATAGCTGTGCACAATATACAATTGTAGATGTGTATGATGATAAACATGCATCTATGTATGATAAACATTCCTGTGTGCATGTTTTTAGTTCAAATTCTCTTTAAGCATTCCGTTTATGAATTTTATTTAAGCCTGTATATGTTCATGGGCGGTTAGCCCGGTTGTTTGAAGCATTGGTCGCGTCCTCTTTGCCGGTCGGAGGCATGGGGACGTGACAAAATGGTATCAGAGCTCCTGAGTTGCAGCAGTGGGCCTCTATGGGCCAAGAAGAACCACTGACAGGGGTTACATTTCATTCTTCCCAACAGAAGTCTGAATGTGGAAGACTGTGAAAAAAATTTGAAATTGGGAAATTTTTGTTTAAGTGTGAACAATCGGAAGATCGGGAGAAGTTCCCTGTCAGCCGTTGCGGACGGTCTCACGAAGTTCCTATCCGCTGTTGCGGAAGGTTTCGTGAAGTCCCTATCCGTCGTTGCGGAAGGTTCCACAATCTCCCCATCCGCTGTTGCGGACGTCGAAGCAATCATGCTTCCGACCCAAAATTCACCCGATCGCCGACGCCACAGAAAAGTTGAAAATCGGCTAAGTATGGGACGGTCGGGCCATCGGAGGAAGTGAAATTCTGCCGTTGCGGACGGATCGGTGAAGTCCCTCGCCCGCCGTTGCGGACGGCGAATCGCTTCGGCTTCCGATTGGAAAGTCCGCCGACAACCGACACCGTAAAAGAAAGGTTTAAAGTTTGGCTAAGTGTCGGAACGATCGGAAGGGAGAGTGGTCCGACGTCCGACGTTTCGGGAGCCCGCCGACGTCCGATGTGATTCTAAGCGCCGATCGGAAGAGTTGGCGAAGTGTGCATTCACCGTTGCGGACGGATTGATGAAGTCTCTCGCCCGCCGTTGCGGACGGCGAATCGATCTGGCTTCCGATTAAGAAGACTGCCGACACCGAAACAGAAAGTGCGCCGATCGAGAGGGAGCGTCCGACGTTGCAGAAGGCTGGAACTTCCGGGGGAGCCGCCGTTGCGGCTGCGAAGATGAACAGACCACCCGATTCCAAGGGCTTCCGACAGCCGATTAGAGATACAGCCGACAGCCGATTCGACGGAGGAGAGAATGGAACCGGAGCCGATACTGCGGAAGGAAGGATAGTTTTAGGGGGCCGATTTCAACTGTTTTCAGAAGGATTTTTGACTGTTTTTCAGGGGAATTTCAGGTTTGAAAATAAGAGAAATTGGCAGCGATCTTATGCGCCAGATTGCGCGAAAATCAACAATTTACTATAAAAAAAAAAAAAAAAACGAGGGCGCTGCCCTCGACCCGCCCTGCAGTGGCGGAAGCCACAAGGGGGCAAGCCCCCTTGACCCCCGTCGTCCCCCTCAGATAGACGTTCTTAACGAAGAAAGTTTTGTGTGTTTGGGCAAACTATTATTTTATGATTAATCCAAGAGAAGGTAAGTAATGTTGATTTGTATCAATGTATGCATCTAACAATTGTGTTATTAACACGTTTGCAGAATCATAAGTTACCCTCAAGGGCAGTATTCCAGGTAGTGCAGTTTGTAAGTAAGTTGCGGCTCAGTATGAGAACCCATGACGGGTATGATGCTCAGGATTCTTACAAGAGAGCAGAAGATGCCATGGGAGAAAATGCCCGTAATAGAAATGATGACATTGAGTCTAATGGAAAGAGATTCCAAGAGACACTGCCAGATGTTGCAGCCACTATGAGAAGCTTGATCAAAGCCCAAGAAGAGTAGCATCAGTTGAATGCTGCAATGTTGCAGAGTTTGACAGACTTGCATAAGAAGATAGACTCTGGACAAGGTACAACAAGACCAGAAGTCAGTAAGAGCAGTACTAGGAGAAGGAGAAGGACTCCTAGTGGGTCATCTGATTCTGAAGAATCCAGTGGGGATTCACGTTCTTCTTCCTATAAAAGAAAAAGGAAGAGACACCACAGGGATCACACTCGAGATGAGTTTAAAAAGGCAAAACCTCCTACCTTTGATGGTGAGGTAAAGACTGGACAAGAGGTTGAAGCTTGGCTTCTTGGTATTAAGAAGTACATTCAAGTGCAGGATTATTCAGGAAACATGAAGGCAAGAGTTGCCATATTCAATCTGAATGGAAGAGCATCCATTTGGTGGGAACACTTCAAGAAAGTAAAGAGAATCAGTGAAAGGAGACTTAAGTGGAAACAGTTCAAGAAGTATTTCAAGCAGAAATACCTATCTGACAGGTATTATGATGACAAGATTAAAGAGTTCCATGAGCTGAGATTGGGACAGCAGACCATCGAAGAGTATGCAAATAAGTTTTTGGAGCTATTGAGGTATGTCCGATACATCAAAGATGAAAAAGTAAAGGTCCAACGTTTTCTAAGTGGATTACCTCAGTCTTATAAAGATAGAATTGAGTTTTATGAACCTAGAACTCTTGAAGAGGCAATAAGGAAGGCTAAGTATTGCTATGAGCAAAGCAAAGGTAAGTCAGATTACCATAAAGCATGGAAGGACAAGAAGAATGAGAAGTTTGACCAAAGGAAGAAAGGTTTCAAACCTTTTAGCTTTAAGAATCAGCAGAAGCAGCCATCTCAAGCTGCGAGTAAACCAGTTGGAGCGACCGGAGAAAAGCCTAAAGATCCACAACAGAATAGAGGGCCACTTCAATGTTGGAAATGTGGAGGACCCCACATGCGCAGGAATTGTTCACTCGAGAATGAGAGTTCCAGACCAGCGTATAATGTTCAAGAAGCAGAAATAGTGGGTCAAGTAGCAAGGGCAGTTCCTAAGATCTATGCAGCACTGGAGGACCGTCAAGCAGATCACCAGTCAGCTGTGGTTGAAGTAGCAGGTAAGATTGCTGAGCAATCTGTTTCTATTTTGATTGACCCAGGTTCTACTCATAGTTACATTACTCCTAGAGTAGTGGATATTTGTGCTTTTAAGAAAGTAAGGCATAGGAAGTCTTGGTTAGTTCAGCTAGCCACTGGAACTAAGAGGAAGGTCAGTGAAGTGGTAGAGAAATGTCCATTGGTCATGAATGGATTGGCCACTTGTGTAGATCTGAATGTTCTACCGCTTGGTTCCTATGATGTTCTCATTGGAATGGATTGGTTAGAAACTCACAGGGTGAAGCTTGATTGCTACAATAAGACTTTCGAATGCGCGAATGAAGAAGGGAACCTAGTAGTTGTGAAAGGTATTCCAAAGGTGATTTCAGTACGACAGGTTTCAGCAATGCAGTTGAAGAAGTTCTGTAGGAAGGGTTTCCAATTGTATGCAGCTCAGATTTTGGAGGAAACGAGAGATGAAACTCCCAGGTTGGAGGACTATCAGGTGCTACAGGAATTCAGGGATGTGTTTCCTGATGAGATTCCAGGGCTTCCTCCAAAGAGGGACATTGATTTCACAATTGAACTTGTGCCAGGAGCGGCACCAGTGTCCAAGGCACCCTACAGGATGAGTATACCGGAGATGCTAGAATTGAAGATGCAACTGCAAGAGTTGTTGGACAAGAAGTATATCCGACCGAGTGTGTCTCCTTGGGGAGCACCAGTTCTGTTTGTAAAGAAGAAAGATGGTACGCTCAGGTTATGTATTGATTATAGACAGTTGAACAAGGTTACCGTGAAGAATAAATATCCTTTGCCTAGGATTGATGACCTCTTTGATCAAATGAGAGGAGCAAAGGTATTTTCCAAGATTGACTTGAGATCTGGTTACCATCAGGTAAGAATCAAGGATGAAGACATTCATAAGACAGCCTTCAGAACAAGGTATGGGCCTATGAGTTTGCAGTGGTACCATTTGGTCTCACAAATGCGCTAGCTACATTTATGTGCCTTATGAATAGTGTCTTTAGCAGGTATTTGGACAAGTTTGTTCTTGTCTTCCTTGATGACATTCTTGTTTATTCCAAGAATGAGAAAGAACATGAAGAGCATTTGAGATTGACATTGCAAGTGCTCAGGCAGCATCAGTTGTATGCAAAATTGAGCAAGTGTGACTTCTATAGAGATAGAATTCAGTATTTGGGTCACATTATCTCAGAGGAGGGTATATCTGTGGACCCTGAAAAGATAGAAGCCATTATGAATTGGCCTACTCCAAGAAATGTGACAGATGTAAGATCTTTCATGGGACTTGCAGGATACTACAGGAGATTCATTGAGGGATTCTCCAAAGTTGCACATGCTATCACTTCTTTGCAAAAGAAGGTGATGAAGTTTGAATGGACATCGAGGTGTGAAGAAAGTTTCCAGCAGTTGAAGAATCTTCTCACTAGTGCACCAGTATTGAAGGTTGCAGATCCAGAAAAAGATTTTGTGGTGTGTACCGATGCATGTGGACAAGGGCTTGGAGGAGTCCTTATGTAGGACAACCACGTGATATGTTATGAGTCAAGAAAGTTGAAGGAGCATGAGAAGAACTATGCCACTCATGATCTAGAGCTCGCAGCCATAGTACATGCTCTGAAGATGTGGAGACATTACTTGATGGGCAGGAAATTTGAGCTCAGAACAGACCATTGTGGTCTGAAGTATCTGTTTGATCAGCCTACTCTGAATGCTAGGCAAGCAAGATGGCTGGAATTTTTATGTGAGTTTGATTTCGAAATCAAGCACATAAAGGGAAAAGAGAATAAGGTAGCTGATGCACTCAGCAGGAAGATGCAAGAAATGCATGTGGCATCTCTTAGTATTTGCCAATCGGATTTGAGGCAGCGGATTGTTAATCATGTTGCTGGGGATGAATTGTATGAGCAAGTAAAAGACAAATTGCAACAGCAAAGTCTTGGGAAGGAGTATGAGGGATATAAATTGGAAGAGGATGGACTTCTCACTTATAAAAATAGAATTTATATTCCAAATGTAGCGTATTTGAGGAGAGTTGTCATGGATGAAATCCATCAAGCTCCATATTCTGGTCACCCAAGATATCAGAAGACAATTGCTACAGCTAGGAAGCAGTACTTTTGGCCAGGTATGAAAAAGGATATCGCTGAGTACATTTCAAGGTGTATGAACTGTCAACAGGTGAAGGTTGAACATCAACATCCAGCAGGTTTGTTGCAGCCTTTGCCAGTTCCGGAATGGAAATGGGAAGTTATTTCCACGGATTTTATTACAGGATTGCCGATGACTTGGAGACAACATGATTCCATCATGGTTGTGGTAGAGAAGTTGACAAAGGTAGCACATTTTATACCGGTTAAGTCTACACATGAGGCTGGTGACATTGCAAAGGTCTTCATGAAGGAGATATTTAAATTGCATGGATTGTCTAGGGCAATAGTATCTGACAGAGATGTCAAGTTCACTTCCAACTTTTGGAAGGGGTTGTTTGCGGATTTGGGCACAAAGCTAAACTTCAGCACTGCATACCATCCTCAGACAGATGGTCAGACCGAGAGAGTTAATCAAGTGCTTGAAGATATGCTTCGCATGTATGTGATGGACAAACCAACCAAGTGGGAAGACTAC